>OX418217.1:19526070-20126070 GCA_948455865.1 Conomelus anceps
AAAATCCAATCAAAACATTCCTATAATAGTAGTACTCACAATGATTGTATTATGTCTACCTTTAAGCAAAGCGTTTGCTTGCGTTCTAAACATCTCAAAAGTTGCTTTAAGGCAAAATACAATCGTTGCATCAATGACTTGATGTTATAAGCTTTATCACTTACGCGGTGGTTCGGAACCCACCTAGATTAGTAGGTCCACCATGTTCACCCATAACAATCATCACTTGAAAGGCGAAGTGGAACTACCCGTAAGGGTCTCCTCACCATTAAAAACCATACGCTTATTATTATTGCAATTGTTGCATGCAATATTTTATTTATTTATTCATTCATTTATCTAAAATACAGTTAATGTGAATACAACAGGCTATTGCCCAAAACTGATTTTCACAAAATTTTAAAGTGGAGTCAAAATCTTAAGTTAGGGTGCAGTTCCACTTGAAATTTCACCTTGAAGAACAATAATTATTCACAATCACAAGTATTTTGCAGATATAGTATTTAACGAATATTAATTTTTCACTTCAAACAAAGCACTATCACAGTCCGAAAAAAATATGATATAATTATTAAAGATATAATTATCCCCAAACTATCAGTTTATTACGTTTAATTCGGCTTACTAATGCATCCAATAGTTTGCCCAAAATATGACATATTTTTTTCCTTGCATTTTATTTTACCTTTATTCTTTGTTTAATAATTCTATTTCACCTCAAATCTTATAGTCTAAAAAGGGATTTCAAATTGTAATCTACAGTGCGTGATTTCTGTCGTCAGTCCCGGTTTGAAACCCAGTAGGATTTCAAAATGTTTAAATCAGCTGGTGTGTGATTCATTTCGTCACTGTTTTGAATAAATCCTGAGTTCTGATTGGTCTAGACTGCTGTACTGAAAAGTGGAAGTAGTGTTGAAATAGCTTTTTTTTTCTTTTGAAGATTACGTCTTGAAGACTCCGGTTATTGAGTGTAATCAAGTCAACATTCATCATGCAACTTGCATTATTTATTATGCGTTCATTACGCGGCTAGTTTGATAAGGCGTGAAATAGATGAAGCAAGTTGATTAATCTGATGCATCCGAAATTTCTGTATCTTGTGAATAGTGGGAAGTATTATCTGAATGTGGAACAACAAAGGGCATGGTTGAAGAGACATTACTTTTTCGAAATAACTAAATAAATGATCTGGAATAATTTTATTAATAATACTGAATTGTTTGAATCTGCGAAGGACTGTGTTTTGAAACTAAATAATCTGGACTGAACTGAATTACTCCCACCAGCGAACAAGGTTTTTTTTCCTTCTGCTGGTTGGTGCCAAAAAAAAACATTATTCATTTACATTTATTTAAGAAGTTATTTTATTTCATGTATTAATTTATTAACATTAAGTTCATAAAACTTCAATTTGTTTTGTTTGTAAAGTTGTGGCAATAAAGATGTGAGCTGAACTGACATCACTTCATAACCTCTCATATCTACTTCATAAGGTAGTCGTACATAAATGTTTGTAGTTGATTCCATCTTTGTCGGTTTATGGGTTAACAGAATTAAACAAAACGTCTTGGTGAAAAGATTTATACAAAAAAGTACAGTAATTTTTCTTAAATGTTCACTTAAAAATCATAAAAGTGCCGTGATTTCTTAAATTTTCACTGCGAATCATAAAAAGTACAATATTATCTTGGATACATGAAAAAAACTTAAATTCATGTGTGTTCGTTTTTGTATTGTAAAATTAATTTTTATTGTAGCATTCCATGTTGATAGCACATGAAAGGAATGGGGGAACTTTGCAGGAGCACTCAACACATTTATCTCTAATAGTCGGCGCTAGTCTCTGACCGATCTCCATTTCTAAATTGCCAAACTTGCATTTTGGGCCTCCTGCAAACAAGAAATAGAAGTACCGTAACAGAAAATAAATAAAATAATGCGTTTCAACATTTTACAGTTCTCACAATAGTGCAGAGTGATCATTAAGTCGCGCACATCAAAAGGTAATCGAATGTTAGAAAAATTAAACTAAATATGTTCACAAACATTAATTATTATTAGTACAATATACACAAATTGCATGAATTTTTACAAGAAATGCTCAAAATGGCGGTATCGCTCAGTACTGAATGCATGAAGTTGTTCATGCTTGATTTTCTGCTTTTGAAAAAGCGACTAAGCCCCACACACACGAACGGCAATTCGACTGCAAAATTGCTGTCGGTTGCAGCTGAACTGCCGCTGAGTTGCCGTCGAAGCCGACTGAACTTTGACATCATTTTTGACGTCGGGCTGACGATGGTTAGCTGTTCTGTTGCCGTCGTGTGTGTGTTGACACGACTGCAAGCCGACGGCCGTTTTGCAGTCGGCTTGCTGACAATACCGACGGCAACCGGCGGCAGTCGCCCATTGACGCAGGTTGCCGCTCTGTTGGCGTCGCCCGTGTGTGCGCTCTATTACATTTCGTATCTAATCCCATTGAATTCCGTCAGCAACCAACGGAAATTTTGCAGTTGAATTGCCGTTTGTGTGTGTTGGGCTTTATTAACAGAGCAGCAAACTCAACAATACTACAGACTTGATGTAGCCAGTATCCATTTCAATGGTGTCGAGATTTGTTGTTGGTACTACATGGGATGCTATCTTACTGAAACCATCATACTTTATTCAACGAAACTACAATTTAGAGAAACGTTTATTTACATGTGTGTGACTTAATGATCACCCAGTAGCTCATGCAACAATTGTAACATTTATTTATTCTTAGAGACGACATGAAGGTTCTAAGGTTGTGATAAAGAAGGCTCTATCCGTGGGTCCAATGAGAAGGTCCGTTGTGATAGAGAAGGCTTTATAATCTTAACTCTGCCCAATAAAGAATTTTTCTGGATTTCTTGTTCCATGACGAACTGCGTTGTTAATATTGACTTTTTAAGTGAATTCGCAGAAAGATTCGAAAACGTTTGGCCTACAGAGTAAGTAAATTCTACTTATTCATAATGAAAATTTGACTGCAAGTCGTTGAATTCACTTAAAAAGTTAAAAGAATTTTTCTCATTTATCCTTTATGTGCGTGCCTCCTACTCAAAATACGTAGACAAAAAGTACAACTTATATCAGAAAGAGAAAAATATATTTAAAAATGAATAAAAACTAATAATATTTGACAATATCGACCTAAAATCTACTGATAAGAAAAATAAATGTAGGCAGTAACAAAAAATTTAGTGACTAAAAAATAAATTTGTAAAAAAAGAAAATTCAAGAACTGAATAAAGTAATGAATGAAAAACCAGAATCAATGCAATAAATAAAACTATTAAGATGATCAAAGAAAGGAAATATGTGCAAATACATTTTTTATTCATACAAGGTTGGTGATTGGTCATGCGGTGAGCGTGGTGTTCATGCGATCGTGATGTTCAGTTACGAGCGCTCAAGATTGGTAATCTTGCTTCAATGACTTAAGACTAAATAAACATGGATATCATTAAATTTAACATAATACTCTACAAAATCTACCAGAAGAGAACCAGAAAATATCCAGGTGCCCAGAGAACTGATTTTAAAGTCTTTCAATTATGACTGTTTTTAACCGCAAGTGATGCGTCACGAGCAAAGTGAGTGTTCTAGAATCTCACGAGCGGCTTGAAAGGCTGAATACAAGCGTTGCATGCAATATTTTATCTACAACTACCATTAACTTACTTTTACTTTCACTTGTCAGTCACTTAAACACTCAAACTAACCTAGAAACAAACTAAATAACTTGGAATGCTGGAAATGTAGGTTTGAAATCAAATTCAAACCCAATTTGATTTCAAAATTGACAAATCAGTTGAAGTGAGTGTATCATATTTTTCATTATGGTACAGATTTGGAGAAATTGTGACTTCCCAATGACTACAGTATTTATTGAAGTGTTTACAGTGTTATAATAGCTTAATTATGCAATGGTTGCATAACCATTGTTTAAATAATGATTAATAATGAAATTTACTTACCATCTTTATTTTTAACCGTTGGTTTGTCCTTCTCTACATCTTCCTTTACAATAGTGTCATTCGCGTTTGCTGTAACAAAAATTTTAAATGTGTAGCGTTCTGCCAAAAAATATAAACAGAAAAGTCTGAGTAGTTATAGCCTAAAATTACATAAAAACGTACAGATAAATGTAATGAGTATTTAACAGTCCCCTTCAGTAAAGTTTCTGGGTGTCCTACTAGATCAAAATCTGTCATGGGATTACTATATTAAACAACTATGCAGTTCTGGAGTTTTTGCACTTGGGAAAATTGCAAGATTAAATGATAATAAATTGACAATTTTAGTCGATCATGCCTTTATAATGTGTCATGTCCGCTATGCAATATTGGTGTGGGGTAGTTCCAGTCTTCAGAATTTAGAGAGGGTATTCAGGACGCAAAAGAGAGCTGTTGGAGCAATGAAAGGAGTTGAGCCGCTGGGGTCGTGCAGTGGGTATTTTAGAGATTTGGGTCTCCTGACTATACATTTTTCAGGTAATAATGTATTCTTAACATAGAGTTTTCACAAAAAAACTGTGACAGGCATAAGTATAAATAAAGAACATTATGCTTCGGTGTATCATAGGGCAGCTCTGTTTGAGAAAGAAGTCCGCATGAATAGGTTTTTAATTCAATGCTCAACCTGTCCTGTCCTTATTAACTGATGAAACTCAATAAAATGAAAAAAACTCACGACAGTGCCAAGAAATAGGGCAACATTTGTCGCCCTCGCCAAAGTATACCGGTGTGCAGCCTTGAGCTATGTAGTCAGCATAATGCAGTTCCATTTCACATACTATATCCTCACAGTATGGAGACACAAGAGTACCTTCAAGAGAAAAAGTTGATACAATCATTGATAATAACTATTACTAGTAGTTCTGTGAACTACGCTTCAGAACTCACGCTGAAGAATAAGAGTTAATGCACAAAGAAATATACTCGATGTACTCAATGATAATCATCATCACAAAATTAAACACAATCATCAGACCTAAACCTTGATGTAATTTGCGTAGCATAGTCTATTTCATGTTTGTTTTTCACTAAAAGTCACGCTGTATAACATCACAAATGCTGCATTTCTATTTTCCAGACAGCTGATTGCTTAAATCAAATCAAATTTTACATGTCTGATGAATGAATTTATGAAACAATATTAATTAAATCTGCATAATTATCATTTAATGAGTTGTCACTTGTTATTTTCAATTGAAATAAAATAACTTATTTTTTCTCTCAAACAAATACATTATTCTTAAGAATGATAACCAGATGAATAAGATGGCCCGAGGGCTATCTTGACTTCTGATTCCAATGGCATATGATAAAGAAGCTCGTTTTTAAACCAGAAGAAGGCTTGAGTGCCTTTCCCTCTTTTTCCTTTTAAATATCCTTCAAAAGCAAGCAAATTTTGAAAATCCTTACACATACATCGATGAAACATTTCATAGAATTTGGTCAATGTGTTTATCCGTAAATGTGTTACAGACAAATACAAAACGGTCGACTTGAAACATAAACCTCTGTTCGTTGGGTCAACCAAACACTAATACTAGTTTCTGTTATAAAAATATATCTATTAAAAGTTGTATCTTGTATGGAATGTGTAAAGCGAATTATAAATGCATAAAATACAAAAAATTAATTGCAATTTCTTTGAAAAACTACAGTTTTTTGTAGTTCCCAGCATGTTTTAAGCCCCTTGAAGAAATTAGTACTGCATTGACTACAACAGCATTAAACAAAAATTAGGCCCTTATTAGACAGTGCCACTGCGGTCGCCGTCGCTTGCCACACTTTTCGGCTAAATTACATCAGCTGACCGACCTCAACAATTTCAAAGTACACGAAGATTTTTAAATCAAATGTACCCTGCTGGTGAGATTTAGTTTGAAAAAGTGGCGCACGATGGCGACTGCAGTGTCTCTGTCTATTAAGGGGCATAAATGTATTTTATAGAAAAAAACATTTGCACATTGAATACTGTATAAACGTATACCATTAAAATGGCTGATATGAGTCCAATATTAAAAAAAACGTTAATAAAACTAAAATCATCCAATTAAAAGTTGCCATCAGAGTTGTATCTCAATAATTTTCACTCAATGGTGTACCATTAAAATGGCTGATATGAGTCCAATATTAAAAAAAACGTTAATAAAACTAAAATCATCCAATTAAAAGTTGCCATCAGAGTTGTATCTCAATAATTTTCACTCAATGGTGTACCATTAAAATGGCTGATATGAGTCCAATATTAAAAAAAACGTTAATAAAACTAAAATCATCCAATTAAAAGTTGCCATCAGAGTTGTATCTCAATAATTTTCACTCAATGGTGTACCATTAAAATGGCTGATATGAGTCCAATATTAAAAAAAACGTTAATAAAACTAAAATCATCCAATTAGAAGTTGCCATCAGAGTTGTATCTCAATAATTTTCACTCAATGGTGTACCATTAAAATGGCTGATATGAGTCCAATATTAAAAAAAACGTTAATAAAACTAAAATCATCCAATTAAAAGTTGCCATCAGAGTTGTATCTCAATAATTTTCACTCAATGGTGTACCATTAAAATGGCTGATATGAGTCCAATATTAAAAAAAACGTTAATAAAACTAAAATCATCCAATTAAAAGTTGCCATCAGAGTTGTATCTCAATAATTTTCACTCAATGGTGTACCATTAAAATGGCTGATATGAGTCCAATATTAAAAAAAACGTTAATAAAACTAAAATCATCCAATTAAAAGTTGCCATCAGAGTTGTATCTCAATAATTTTCACTCAATGGTGTACCATTAAAATGGCTGATATGAGTCCAATATTAAAAAAAACGTTAATAAAACTAAAATCATCCAATTAGAAGTTGCCATCAGAGTTGTATCTCAATAATTTTCACTCAATGGTGTACCATTAAAATGGCTGATATGAGTCCAATATTAAAAAAAACGTTAATAAAACTAAAATCATCCAATTAAAAGTTGCCATCAGAGTTGTATCTCAATAATTTTCACTCAATGGTGTACCATTAAAATGGCTGATATGAGTCCAATATTAAAAAAAACGTTAATAAAACTAAAATCATCCAATTAAAAGTTGCCATCAGAGTTGTATCTCAATAATTTTCACTCAATGGTGTACCATTAAAATGGCTGATATGAGTCCAATATTAAAAAAAACGTTAATAAAACTAAAATCATCCAATTAAAAGTTGCCATCAGAGTTGTATCTCAATAATTTTCACTCAATGGTGTACCATTAAAATGGCTGATATGAGTCCAATATTAAAAAAAACGTTAATAAAACTAAAATCATCCAATTAGAAGTTGCCATCAGAGTTGTATCTCAATAATTTTCACTCAATGGTGTACCATTAAAATGGCTGATATGAGTCCAATATTAAAAAAAACGTTAATAAAACTAAAATCATCCAATTAGAAGTTGCCATCAGAGTTGTATCTCAATAATTTTCACTCAATGGTGTACCATTAAAATGGCTGATATGAGTCCAATATTAAAAAAAACGTTAATAAAACTAAAATCATCCAATTAGAAGTTGCCATCAGAGTTGTATCTCAATAATTTTCACTCAATGGTGTACCATTAAAATGGCTGATATGAGTCCAATATTAAAAAAAACGTTAATAAAACTAAAATCATCCAATTAGAAGTTGCCATCAGAGTTGTATCTCAATAATTTTCACTCAATGGTGTACCATTAAAATGGCTGATATGAGTCCAATATTAAAAAAAACGTTAATAAAACTAAAATCATCCAATTAGAAGTTGCCATCAGAGTTGTATCTCAATAATTTTCACTCAATGGTGATTAATTAGGCTGCGCGCATCTACGCTAAAAGTCCGTTAACGCTAAAAACTACGATAATCAGTTTTAAGTCACTAGTACATTTACGTGCTAGAATGTGGTGCATTTTTTTAATTAAAAGAAGAAAACCTTTTAAGCCTTACCATTGAATCCTGGTTTGCAGATACACTTTTTGCAGGGCTCTTCTGTGGGATAGAAGTTCTGGCCCTCCATCAAAACCTCTCCTCTATATTCACATGTGGCTCCGGCATATCTCCCCTCTTTGTCTTCTGTAAAACAAAGATAATAAAAAATTAATTTAATATATAAACATTTTTATACATAAACAATAAAGTAAACAGAGAATATACGTAAATAATATGGTTAAATACGTGAAAAAGAGAAATGAAAGAAAACAAAAAAAAAAAACACTTTTTGCATAATTATAATTCTGTATTTAAATTTCAAATCTACAGATACCGAAATAAAAAATATAATGATCTGAAATAAAGTAGAAACCAAGCTGTCAAAACAATAAAGTTCTATAATTGAAAGAAATTGGATTAAACAAGTAATTTTTTATGTATTTGTGTACCTCGATATTGAAATTTTGTTAATATTGCATATTGCATATGGCAATATGCCATAAAATGATAAAATATAATGACTTTCAGTGATTGGAATTATAAAGTTATACTGTATTTAAATAAAATGAAGAAAAATGTTGGAAAAATTATTCAAATATACTCCGTTTTCCTGAAAGAATGACCCGATTTTAAATAATAATAATAAATAATAAATAAATAAATACTTTATTTCCAATCAATAATTAATTAAAACTATAAAACAATATAATATATATTAGCAAATTAAATGGGAATCTAATAACTATAGAACTGCAATTTTTGAGAAATAATTTTTGGAAATTACCCTACTCAACTATGGTTTACCCATGTTCTAGAGTGGGGGGGGGGGGGGGGGGGTTAGTGCGGAATTATTAGGTAAGTGAGCTCACATGTTGTTTGAGATAATTATTTCCAAGTCTTGCCTTCCTGTATTTAATAGATTTATTTATTTGTAAGAATGGCTCAACACCTACAAATTGCATACTAAATTACTCACAAAAGACTGAAGTTAACGAAAATGCTTCAAAACTGTTCAATATATGTCCATTGGCTGCACGGACGACATCTAGCTGATAGCTCAATTCATCCAAAACTGTGCATAAAAGGTGTCTTCTGTCAATGAAGCTACAGCAGCTGATATTCTGTTTTTTAGTTCATCAATATCACGAGGTAAGGGAGGAACATAAACACCTTCTTTTCTTTATCCCCACAGGAAAAAATCTCATGGTGTAATTTCAGGGGACCTGGGAGGCCAAGAGTGTAAAGCCTGGTCTCGCGGTCCTGTACGCCCTATCCAACGTTGAGGCAAGTTGTTATTGAGGAAACTGCGCACATTGTTGTGTCAGTGCAGTGGTCCCTTGACATTACACCATGTGATTTTTTCCTGTGGGGATAAGTTAAAGATCGTGATTATGTTCCTCCCTTACCTCGTGACATTGATGAACTAAAAAACAGAATATCAGCTGCTATAGCTTCATTGACAGAAGACTCCATATGCACAGTTTGGGATGAATTCAGCTATCAGCTAGATGTCTGGAATAGCCTTGGTGACAGACATAAAATAGACTATGCAAATTGAATGAAGGATAAGATGCATTTAATATTATTATTATTATTATTATTATTATTATTATTTTCCATTATTGCCCTCAGGACAGTGTTTCAACTCGAATTTGTTGTGATCATTCATTTTTCCTTTGCTTTGTCCACATTTTTCCAGTTTTTTCTCTTCAATTTCAAATTAGGTGCATTTAATTTTGTGATGGTGATTATCATTGAGTACATCGAGCATGTTCCTATGTGCAAGCACCCTGAGTTTTGGGCGTGAGGTCTACTGTTGACAGCTACTATTAATACCAATGTTTTAAAAAAATAATAATATAGGTATTATAAACGATTGATAAAATAAAACAACTTACTACAGTTTTCGCCAATTGAGCAGCAAGAATCATGTGAGTATGTTCTCACACAGCCCTGCTCTATTGATGGATCAAACAGCTCAGGACACTCAATATTGGCACAATTGAAATTCCCTCTAAAAAAAAAATAAAATCGCGAATTTTACAAAAATCAAAATACGAGTGGAAGTTTTTAAAATTAGTTAGAAATAATCGAAACAAAATGATATTTAATGACCAAGTCATTCTTGGCAGTGTGCAGAAACCAACTTCAATGTAGTTTGGCGTCCAACCTGTCTCTTAAATCTTGACTCAAGATCCAAGGTTTATTTCCCATTGATATCCTGATTCCAAGATGTATTTTCCATTGAAAAAATAGGGTGATTCAAAAATGGTGCCGGTTTTGACATGTAAAATTTAGAACTGTATTTACAAAAATCAAAAAATAGTTCATCTAATATTCCGTTTTTATGTATGAAAATTGATATTGTACAAATCATCACCACTAATCTGCTACCATATAAGAACTCTATCCAGGTGACACATTGCAAGTTTCCACATCCTTTTTGGAGACAATACCTTCATGTTCCCTAATAAACACATTGGGTTTGTTAGCATTCACCAATGACACAAAATTATCTAAATGGATGAATTTCCATTATTTGAAGGAGGAAACTCGAAACTGTGGAATGGATGGTTGAAGTTTTCTTGCAGTCACAATGCATCACCTGAATGGACTTCCTATAGAGTTAGTTATTTGGATATACAGTCCTTACTATATTTTATTTATGGTAGCGGACTAGTGAAGATGATTTGTCCAAAATTATTCTTCATACATAAAATCAGAAGATTAGATAGAAGATGATTTCACTTGAATTAAGCTTATCTCCAAATGAGAACTCCTTCCCTTGATAATAACATTTATCTTTTTTCTGTTTGGCTATTGAACCTGGAAAGGGGTTTCAGACATTACAACAATAACTATTTGCAAAAAAAATTATTAAAATATTATTTAAAATCAAACAGAGTATTGTATTTGAGATTTTTAAAAATACAGATATTAATTTGATATATCAAAACTGGCGCTCTTTTGAATCAATCTGTAGTTCGAAAGTATACTTCAGTGAAGTGAGCAAATCTATCAAATGCAAATATGACTAAATAAGATATCGATGTGTCTTCGATACATCTTGAAGTTTTGGCCGACCAAAATAGTACTACAATATTGTGGAAATCATGGTACTACTTTATTATTGTAAAGGGAAACATCATGACAAAGCATGGTCTATTTCATTCAAATATAGGTAACGTAACGGCCATTGGGGTTCTTTTTGTAGCCGAGCATGTGTACAAGTGGCTTGAAACTGATTATCACTGTTTTTAGCGTTAACGGATTTTTATCAAAGATTTGCGCAACCTCTCTAATAAATCATTTCAAAACCCGCTAAGCTCATTCCTGTCTATTGATTTCATGCAGTGAACTGATTTCAATCTATTGTATTCAATTATTAAATTCTATTTTTTTCTACATAATGTATTAATCATTAATGTATCAATCATCATAGGTCTACATACCTTCCATTGCCATTTAAACATCTACATTCCGCAAGGCAATTACTCAATATTTCACTTGAATTAAGCTTATCTCCAAATGAAAACTCCTTCCCTTGATAATAACATTTATCTTTTTTCTGTTTGGCTATTGAACCTAGAAAGGAGTTTCAGACATTACAACAATAACTATTTGCAAAAGCAAAATATTAAAATATTATTTAAAATCAAACAATACTGCTACATTATTGTGGAAAACAGACATGAAAGAAACTACCCAACTCAAATCAAGGATTAGGTCAAAGGCTGGTAATTGTATGTAATTTTGGGATGGTGATTATCATTGAGTACCGTACATAGAGTATGTTTCTTTGCGCAAGCACCATTATTCTTTGGTGTGACCGTGTGAGGTCTACAGTTATTGTGGAAAACACACATGAAAGAAACTACCCAACTCAAATCAAGGATTAGGTCAAAGGCTGGTGATTGTATGTAATTTTGGGATAGTGATTATCATTGAGTAAATTGAGGACGTCTATGTAAAAAGGGCGTATATTGAAAATGTGTGTTTTGAGAAAATGAGGTTTGAAACTTTCTCAAGCCCATAACTTTTGAAGAATGAATTAATCGTGAAATTTGTTCCAGAACAATATTGTGGATATTAGCCCAAGGATTCTGAATATGTCATGAAATATAATATCCTTTGCAAATTGATAAAGATAAAAGGCCCCAAAAAATTAAAGTTATACGCCCTTCTTCAAGAGATGATCATCGGCCATGTTTTTTAAACGCCCTTTTTACATAGATGATTATGTTTTACCAAGTCTGAGGAAAAAATACTCCACAACAATATTATTATTTTAAAGAAAAAAGTGTAATTTTGATATAAAAAATAATCATGATGTTGTAGTACATGAAGTCTTCAAAAATAATACTATATCCAAGAAAAAGTATCAATATTATTAATATTTTATGAACTTATTTATTGTCTTTGTCAAAATGTATTCATCAGTGAGAAAAAGTTTGTGAGTCTAATCAGCACTAGAGTCTTCCAAACTAGATAGATTATTTCCTTCACCTGATACTTCCATAGTTTCATGTACTTTTTGTAACACTTCTTCAAACCAGTTCACTGAATTTGCATCTAGGAACTTGAAAAGAGTCCTTATGTCTTTTTCTTTCAATGGATTGATAGGAACATGATCTGCCACTTGCAACTGCTGATCCAATTCCATGGAGACATCCTTCTTTTTGAAATAGATGAATGGTGTGAATAATCCATTATAAGTTGGGGCAGCTGATACTCCACCTGAGGGCGTGTAAGTCAATCGTGAATATGATTGTATTTTAAAAGCAGAGTTCTTCCCTTTTGGCTTTTTTGACATCACATTCTCCAAACCTTTGGACCACTTCCTTATTATTGGTGCACCATTTTTCACACAGAACGGAGAGGGATTTTCTCGTGCAGTTTCAAGTAGTTCAATATATTTTTCAAGTGAGTGTATTTTTTCTTCTTTCTTTATTTTTTTTCCACAAACACCAAAGTTGCGATCACAAGTGCAGAAGGAATGGCCCCTTACAGGAAACAGATAGGAAATTTTGACATTCAGCTTCATGGATAGCCAGCTACAAAAAGATGTAACTAGAAGGTTTTTATTTTGTCCTCCTGCTGAGTCCGAAAAGAAATGAATTTCATCATAGGTATCATTGAATTTTTCACTGATGGTATCGAATAGAAAGGAGCATACTGTATCTGGATTTTTCTTTGATTGAGTTTCCAGGTAATAGTACATGTTACTGCTGTCATCATTGTGGCAATGTACATTGAATAAGTAAATCCACATTAATCTTTTGTAGAACTGAGAGGTTTCATTAGTCTTAGGAACAGGTAGATTTTGAGCATAATCAAATTCAAGTACTAGTATTCTACTATTGTCTCTTTTGCACTGTTCTAGTAAGTCATCCCTGATTTTTTTGTAAGAATAATATCTTCTTCGGTGTATATCATAGTGAACTTTACAAGGATCGTCTGGATTGCTGGTCAATTTTACTTTACACTCTGAGCAAAAGTCACATAAGTCAGTTTTGGGTAATGTGAATCCATAGTTGAACTCTTCCTTGAAGTATTTGTGGTAGGTCTTGTAGGCTGGCATTCTCAACTCTTGGTGAGTTCTTTCTTTGCAATATTCCAAAAACATCTCATATAATTTTTTAGGATACAGGTTTGGGTTTTCAAAATATTTCCTATTTGATTTATTCCGCGAATAATGTGACTCTCGGCTGGGAATTGAACTCAAATGCTCCTTCATCAATTCCCAAACACTATTATCTATAGATTGAGGTCGATTTCCGTGGGTTCCACGCTTCTCTTGAAATAACTCACCATTCAAAGTTTTATGCTGGATTACACGCAATCTTTTTTCAGAAACTTGATAGAGTCCTCGAAGGAATTTCTGACAAACAGGAGTTTTGACACCATTTATTTTTATATTATAGTTCCAAATATTAACTCTTTTAATTGTAGCATGTACATGATGAGTTGATGCATTGTTGTACTGCATAAGTCCCGACAGAAAAATGTCTTGTTGAACTTTTGAACCTTCACCAAAAAACAGATTGTGAAGTAACTCTTGATTTTCGATGGAAATTTTCTTATAGCACTCATTTTTACAGCAATTTAGAACTATCACAAAGGGTTTTCCTGGCTTTTCTTCACCTGAAGTTGATGTATGAGGTTCACCAGAATGTCTTTGTCGTTTGTTATCAGATCGTTCTTTGGAAGATTGTTTCTTACCACGCCGTTTCCTATCAGAATTTGAACTGCTATTATCCAAATCATACTCAGTATTCATTTCAATAATAATGATAATATTGCTGAGTAAAACACTGAGTAAAACACTGAGTAAATAATTATAATATTACTGGGTAGAACACTGTGTAAATAATGATAATATTGCTCATAAAGTTGCACACAATCTCACATTATTCAACAAACACATCATACCAGAACATAGCCTTGCTAAAACTCAATACACAGCCTTCTTCATTTCATCATGTAGAACTCGATTGTAAAGATATCGGTTTGAAATTTTGCACTTCTATGTAGAAAATGGCGGGGAATCTGAAAATGCCATCTCCCGAAAAAGGGCGTATGCCTTTATACGCCCTTCTTACATAGACGTCCTCAATTATGTTCCTCTGCGCAAGCACCATTATTCTTGGGCGTGAGGTCTACTGTTCTCTGCTGAAAATCGCTTCCCGGTGGTTCGTAACCCACCTAAAACTGTAGATCCAACTCATAAATCACCATCATCCAACTCATTACCCACGCACAGGTCTCAGACCTATGTGGGCTTTATCCTCAAAAAAAAACAAACTAGTTATGATAACTAGTGTATAAGATTGGTAATATTGTATTTATATATAATTGTTGATCTGGCTTGTCTTATACTTCTTAACCGGAGTCTCCAAGACGTAATCTTAAAATAATAATAATAATCTAGGTGATACTTACTACAATCATAGCTGACTATACAACCAGTCTGTTGATCGGTCACTGGAATACATTTCAGTTCTTCATAGTGCTTCAAATTGTTGTTACATACTTTTTTATCTGGAAAAAAATTATCAACTAATAAAAATTATGGTTACAATTAAATGTTGAACACTCACATCAGATATAACTGGAATCAGAGATGAATCTATGTCCAATATCTAGTGCAATTCTATTCCAATAACGCAATCATGTATAATAATCAGCTACTTGCTGTTATCTGTTGACAAACTTTAATGCTGGAGAATGAGGGAATGAAGAAGGAGGAAAGAAAGAGAAGAATGATTAGACAAGTAAGAAGAGGAAGGGGGAGAGAAGGAGAAGGAAAAGAATAAGAAGATATTTGATATTTATCAATGACAACTTACGTTGCCAAGTATTACAAGACCTATGGCAAACACTAATACACATATCATTATCATTAGATAATAATAAACGGAAATGAGCACTATGAACTACTAAAAATGTAGGTTACTATAAAGAAACTAAAAATAAATAAATAACAAAAAACGCACACATCTACACGGAAACAAATTATCACTTTTTCCATAATAACCACAAAAAGAAGAAATAGAATAAAGATTAGAGAAAATATATATATAGGAGCAAATAAATAACAATGTGAGAGAATAATATAAATATGAAATGAAGAAGAAAAAGGAGGAGGAGAAAAAGAAGAAGTGAAAGAGGAAAGAAAAGACGGTGATGAAGAAGAAGAAGAAAGAGAGGAATAATATAACTGAGCTGTGTAACAATAATACATAAAACGAATTATCAACGTAAGTTATATCATAATAGAGACCTATATTAGCGTCTTGATGATGTCCTCTGTTGATGAAACTGGGAAGTGATAGCCGAGTGCCGTAGCTGGTATCTGTTCAATCAGAGATAAGCTACGAAACTCCTGGGCGCTCTTTGTAAGGGTGACCGATTGGATTGGCCAGCTAAAAAGACTCAGTTCTCTACTGTAAAATCACTTCCCGGTGGTTCAGAACCCTCCTAAAACTGTAGGTCCAACTCATCAATCGTTATCATCCAACTCATTACCTACGCACAGGTCCCAGACCTATGTGGGCTTCAGCCTGCGGAAAAAACTCTAGTGCTGGAGATAAGGGATTGAAGAAGAACGATAAGAACGAAAGAAGAAAAAGAAGACGATTGATAAGAAGTAGAAGATTGAGATGTAGAAAAGGAATACTAATAAAAAGAAGATGGAGGAGGAGGAAGAAGAGGAAGAAGAGGAGAAGAAAGCCCGTTGTTTCAACTTTGATATTAATTTTGTGAATTGAAAAATAAATAGAACAATCTACTATCAAAACTGACTCTTTATTTCTATTTAATCATGTAAAAGTGTTGAAATGCATCTGGTATAAATGAGTAAAAATCATATATTTGAATAGAAAAACAGTGTCAGTTTTCAAATTAGATTGTTCATCAAGTATTTCGACATGGAAAACATCACAGAGTAAATAGAATAAACTCTCACATTTCATGTACAACAATTGTTTCGCTCTGTTGTCGAGCATCAACAGTCACTGCTTGTACCGGTACCGGACATTGCTACTTGTCAGTTCTTTGACAGGTACCCAGGGCTGTACCCAGCTTTGGCGGGCCCCGGTAAAGATATTAGGCCGGGCCCCCTCTCATGTCCCGGTACTGTGCCCCCCTCCCTTCCACCACACCACTGCGAACCCCCTTTCTTCATGATGATATCCCAAAAACACATTTTATTATTTTTTTAATGGTAGTAAGATCCGCTACGTTTTGCTTCAATAAATAGGAAAACTAGTAGGACCATTTAAGCTTTGTTCTCAATTAATTTCTTCAATTCTATAAATTAATGTATAGATGGTCTACTAATTTTGCAATTCAAATTATAGAACATAATATATTTTATTTCTTCAGATGGAGATACAATTTTCATTTAAACAGAAACTTCATAGTTGCCAATCGTATTGTACATACTTGAATTCTTGTACAAACATATTGTAATTGCTTACATTAAGACATGACTACTGTTACTGTAGTTCAAAATTCTCCAAAGAATATTTACTAGAAATCCTTTCAAAAAATGTAGTACCTCCAAAAGCATAGCCTGTGTGAAGTTAACCCCTTCAATATTTACATTACTCTTATATAGACGAGTACAAGAAAGTTAGAATCTAAATTTCTAGAAATAAAAACAAAAAATTGATAGTAGATAAAAGTAGTAAAATTAATTAAGTTATTCTGATTGTAATTGCTATTTGTGACTTATTCGACTTGAATCAAGAACAATCCAACATTTAATACATTTTTACATCCGTACAATCATAAAGAGTCAATGTCGTCATGATTTAACATCCAAAATTTTAGTTTCTTAAAAAAATAACCTACAATACGGTAAAGCAAATAATGATTTAACATCCAAAATTTTAGTTTCTTAAAAAAATAACCTACAATACGGTATGTTTTGGGAATTTGGGAGCCTACATCATATTTGTGGGCATACAAACGAAAAGCTTTTTTAAAACACATTGTTTATCTTTATATATTAATAATTGTGAGAAATATCTCTACAAGATGCTGTTTTAATTGGATTGTTAGTAACTCCATCTGTTATGGCGACAGTCTCTTCTAGTAAATGTTTGGCAGGCCCCAGTAAAATTGCCCGGGAAAACCGGTCTGAGTACAGCCCTGCAGGTACTAACCAGCAGTGTCTGATGACGCTCAACAACAGAGCGAAACAGTTGTTCCACAAAAATGTTTAGTGTTTATTTCCACATCCAAATCTTTTTTATGTAGTTCAAGTCACTTGAATAAGAATAAGAATGTTTTATTGTCCATACAAAAATAACAATAATTTTTGAATTTTCAAGGTCAAGTATATAACAATATAACATGAATAGTTGTCAAAAGTATATCACATCACAGATCATGAATATTTAAATTGTTGAAGTCCAAGAAATCGTCTGATTTATAAATAAGATTAGCTACTGAATTCCTTCAGTGTATTGTTTTTAATTGTTTGATTGGTAAACCTCTAGTAACCTTTGGTAAGGCATTGTAAAATTTAAGCGCCATAACTTCAAAACTTTTCAAGTCCTAGAGTATTTATTAAATTTAATATGCTAGTTATCAGCCCATCTCGTAGCATAGTTATGCCTGTTCCACCTGAGTAAAAGTCATTCAAATGCCTCTTTACATACACTAGGCAGCATAAAACATATTATAAAGAGGGTTAAAACAGCCATAATTATGCTACAAGACCGATAACTTGTATATTAAATTTCTTAAATACCGTACTCTAGGATTCTTAAAAAGATTTGAAGTGATGATCTCTAGACTGTAAAAAAGATTTTCAATAGACCTCTGGCATACATTTGAGATGAAATTTCTTATAAGTGAGGAATTAATAATGGGCTAGTGATTAAATTAAAATTATTGACTAAAACAGTACTTCTGTAGCGTGCATATACAACTAATTTAATAATATATCAATAATATTCACTAATTACTAATTTATTCGAGTTGATTGATGACAATTATTATGAATGTAGAATAATTACAGTAAGCTCAAAATTATACGCCAAATTAAACGGCTCTCTATGCTAATACATAACTTTTTATAGTGGGGTGATAAGTAATATATAAAATTAGCACTTTTTGATATTCATTATTAATCATAATTTATTAATTTCGAATTCCTCAAACTGCTATTAATTTGAAATTAATAAATTACAAGTTTAAACATATGAATAATAAATTATGTTCTATAAATTTGTCAGTTTGAGAAATTGTCAGTTCCTTCAAAACCAACTTATTATTATTATTGTTATATTATTATCATCATTATTATATTATTATTATTATTATTATATGAATTAATTACTATAGTTATTACTATTATTATTATTATTATTATTATTATTATTATTATTGCTTCTATATTTATGTAAATACACTCAGAATATTAGTTAAATTGAGAAAAAATGAAATAATTGGGGAAAAGATGGGACCAAATTAACGATTAGTACTGTTATTTGAAATAAATTCAAAATGCTTTGAAAGTCAGTGATATTTTAGATGATTGAAGTGATCTTTTCCAAGAGGCTGATGAAGCTTCTCTTTAGAAGCGAAATGCATCCCTCCAGTATAACTTTACTCACTTCCAGTGGCGGCGGCTTCATGAGAGCACAATAGCACGTGAACCCCCTACAAAATTGCTACAATAACTATAGTTTCAATTAATACTAGAATGGGCAAAACAGAACTAAGATTACTCATCTATTTATACGATAAGAAGGCACACCAACTGCGATTTAGTTTTGAATTATGCGCCAACGCGCCTGAGAGCAATATGACTGAATCATAGCACACTTCAAAGCAGCTCCAAGCGTTCAGCATTTGTTTAAATGATAGCCGGACGAGTCCAGTTGCTTCCCCAGGGAGGGTGTACGCCTATTTACATTAGCTAAATGGGGAGCTGCCTTCGAGTGTGCTCCAATGCTGCCTTGTTGCGGTGTGGCAGATTGGTGACCAGTTGCCCTACCTGTCATCTGCCCGACCTTACCAGTTGACGGACCAAAGAAAACTTTACGATTTAACCTAGCCTGACAATGTTATGAAATGTACGCTTTACTTCTTTCATAAAATTTAGTTGGGCAACTGACAGGTAGGGCAGTTGGTAGCCCGCCGTTGCAGCACTCTGGCTGTTGTCTTGTCAGTTGTCACACGTTGTTCGGCTTCGATTTTGAGGTTAATGAAGTGATTGTTTTTAAAAAGAAGAATGGAAGGTTTAAGAAAGTATACATTGAGTGACTTGAAGGAAATTTCGTTTGCCAGTTTATCATTGGAGGATAAAATATTGATTAAAGAAAGTGGTAGGCCAATGCCGCGAGTTGAAATACATCAGACCTCTACATCTAAAACTAGGACTTACAATAGAGATTTTAAAGAACAATAATTATATGAAAAAACGGCTTTGTGGTTGTGAAAAAACAAACAAACTTTATTGTTTCACATGTTTGTTGTTTGCTCGTGAAAAAGGTGATCTGGCATGGGTTAAAAATGGATTTTATGAGGATGGATTTCATCTACAAAAACTGCACTACAGAAACTCATTAAAACTAGGATGAGTGGTTTACAAGATCACTATAAGTTTGTGCACCTATATACCTATCATAAATTATTCAATAGAAGTACATCTTGTAGGTAGAGAACACTTTTTAATCTTCCCAGTAATATTATATATTGGAATTTCCATTCAAAATGAATGTGCTGCATCTACAGCAAGGTAAAACACAAAAATAGCCTACTTGAAAGATGGTATTTTACAAATTATAATAAATCTGGGTGCATGTTGATTTTGAAATGTGAACCCCCAATGCGTGTTTGCACGAGCCGCCACTGCTCACTTCTACTGTAAATTGTAAGCTCCTATGGGTTTTGTCTAGTTGGGTTCAGAAGTGAAATTCATTCCTTCAGTATCAGTGAGTGAAAATTATAATTTAAATAGAAATACAGTGTTAGTTTTGATATTAGATTGTTATGAAACTTTTTAAATTCCTGGATTTCTTGTTCATGATGAACTGCGTTGTTAATATTAACTTTTTAAGTGAATTCAACGACTTGCAGTCAAATTTTCATTAAGAATAAGTAGAATTTACTTACTCTGTAGGCCGAACCTTTTTGAGGTATTGAATCTCATCAATACCTCGAAAACGTTCGGCCTACAGAGTAAGTAAATCACGTTACATAATTACGTTCGGCCTACAGAGTAAGTAAATTCTACTTATTCTTAATGAAAATTTGACTGCTAGTCGTTGAATTCACTTGAAAAGTTAATGAAACCTTTTACTTGTACAGAGTACAGTGTAATGAAACAGGCGGCTGGGAATAGAGGAAGTATTAGGCCTATCTGAGGACACCGCTACACTCGTAAATAAAACTATTTAGTTGTGACCTGATTCCTAGCTGTCATTGAGAGTCAAACTGTTTTCATTTTGTTTTCTCTTTCTAGTTTTACGTTTTCTCCTACATCTCTTTCTATTATTTATTACTTACCTTCGCCCAGTACAACGACAGAGGAAGCCGCGAAGGTCTGCACAATTATTAACACTTTCAAAACGTCCATCTTATCAATAGCCGATCCCACCTGTGTGATTGCTATCTCTACAACGAAGGAATCTTTTGCTGTCGAGCGAATCCCACACCACTGAACAAGTTTTTCTACAATCTAGTCTCGCTGATCACCACTCTGTTGAACGGTTGGAGCCGCTTTGATTTGATTTCTTGCCAGTGGAAGGATTTTGTTCAACTCCCCGTCCTGTTGCCTTCATTATTCTATCTCTGTCTTTCTCACTCCTGCTTGAAAGAGTTAGCATGCGAAGCTTTTTATTATTTTTTTGAAATGATAATTAGACTTCTAAACAGCAATCGATCATTTCTGGTTTGACTCTTCTTGTTTTTCTGCTGCTGCTTCTTCGTTCTCATTCTCCTTTTGTTTCTTCTTTTTTTTATTATCAGTATCTTATTTCTCTGTGATGTTTTCCATGACGACGAAATACTTGATGACAAAACTGACACTTTATTTCCATCTTATTTTTAAAATCAGTATCACAAAACATAGGTATACTGTTGAATTTAAATATCAAAGTAGATATTCAATAATAGTACGTATTAGAAAAAAAAGGCAATGAAATGTACATAAAAGTCTCAAAAAAATATATAATTAATATCAAAACTGACACTGTGTATTCCTATTTAACTTTTTTTGTAGATTACGTCTTGGAGACTCCAGTTAAGGAGTATAAGACAAGTAGTCAGATTAACAATTACCGTATGCAATCTTATACACTACCGTAGTTACCATAATTATTATATCAATTAGTTGAGGTTAGGCTCAATTGTGATGCGAAAGGAACTCTTGTGAACTGTAAAAAGCTTTATCAACTAAATATTTCTGGGTAGAGTTAAGCCTGTGAGGAGGACAGATCCTACATATAAGCAGGGTGTACAGTTAGGAGACTAAGTATTTTGAACAACGGCCTACAAGAATCTAATCTATTTACTCTTTCTATACACTTAACCGCTTTCTTTTGGATCTTAAACACCCTATCAAGATTTTGTTTTGATGAATTACCCCATACTAAGATAGCAAACCTAATATGTGACAGTAAGAGCCCATGGTAAGCTGTAAAAAGTAACTTTTTGTCATTCAATCTAGCGAGCTGTCACAGGACAAATACCCCAGATGAAATTTTACAACATATTTTCTCAATGTATATAGAGCCCAGGTCAATCGCCTACCCAACAAAACTCCTAGAAATGCAATTTTTTCTTCCTGGTCTAATTGATTATCGTTTACAAACACGTTTATAGCCCTATCTTCATTTAAATTATGTTTGTTTTTGAATTGAAAGTATTGGCATTTTTTACTATTTATTGTTAATTTCAACTGATTTAAGAATTGAACAATGGACTGCACACCTATATGGGCACTTATTTATAAATTATCTAGAATGGAATTGCTGAAAATGAGTGATGTATCGTCTGCAAATAAGAGGGGTCTACCACTAATTAATTATTTAGGTAAACGCTTGACATATAAGCTCGTCATTGAGGAGGAATCTTTTGAGGAGAATGAATGCACCTTTTCGACCATATAGAGCAGCTGCATGACAACCCTCATCTTTCATTTTGTAAATAGTATCCCATCTGTATTGTTAAGCAAATATAAAAAACACCATTTCAGTTATGTTCAATCACTTCATAACTTTTTCAATTTGTATTTAAACTCGCAAACAACTAATTTTGGAAAGAGAAACTCATTTGGGAAGCTTATCCTAGGGGAAGGTAGTAACGAAAAACGGCTGTTTAGAAGATACTGACAATGAATACAAACGAGAAATATTCATGGCTTTTGCGAGAGTTCAAAATACTTTCACTGATTAAAAGAATAACGGTAGTCTATTGTGTCTAGAAAGATTGTGTAATACTGATTTTGATTTAGGTTTACCTTTTATCCACATAATTATATTTGATGAAACTTCAAGAACTTCCAGTTAGTGTCAATGTAATAAAAATATTTTTTTAATAAGGAATATAGTATTCATCTAATATCAAAACTGACACTGAATTTCTTTTTAAATTATGATTTTTACTCACTTATACTGGAGATACTGGAGGGATGCATTTCACTTCTAAAGAGAAGCTTCTTCAGCCTAAGAGGTGCCCAGTATAGCTTCTGAAGCTTCTCTTTAGAAGTGAAATGCATCCCTCCAGAATAGGCCTGAGTAAAAACCATAATCTAAATAGAAATTCAGTGTCAGTTTTGATATTAGATTGTTAATCGAATATTTCGTTATGGAAATTATCACAAATAATACGGTATTCATCTCATTACGGTACCGGTACTAAATGATGTAAATGAAAGTTTAAAATATAAGACGTTGAAAAAATTTTGACAGTCCGTTATCAATTGCAAAGATATCTGATCTTCAAATTCTTCTAAGTTTAGGCTCCTTTTACTTTGTTTATTGTATTGATCTTCAAGTTAAAGAACTTGAAAGCAAGTCGTGTTTGTCTTTACCACAATAAGATAAAATGTGATCTTTTGCATTTTGTCACTATCCATTTTGAGGGGACATCGATTAGCCTGTCAATTCGAGAACTGAGATCCATCTTTGAAAACTATATTTTCAATACTTTCAAACAAAAAAATGTTAGTGATCCCATATTCCAGGGGTGCTCACCCCCCAAGCCTCATGACGCACATCTCCCCTAAATTTAGCACCAGCCCCCCCCCCCCCGTAAATTAGGCTCCACCACCCACCCAAAAACAATATGCGAAAAAATAAGCCCCCCGTATTCTTTCTAAATCTGAAAGATTTATATAGGTATTGAAAAATTCAAACCCAGTCGATAATATACAAAATGTATGTATATTTCTTGAGATTATTTACAAAGGTAACATTTTTTTGTAAAGGGGCCCCACTCAGTGCTACGCCACTGATTGTATACACTATTGCCATTCTTATTCACTATAGTTACCACAATTAAAATATTGTAGTGGAAGAATAGACAGTAATTCTCTGTTATCTGCCTGTGTCAACAAGTCTTCCAGTCTAAGCTAATTGTTTACTTCCCCCATACTCTCTTCGCCTTGTGGTTTATTTGAACCTTTGGAATCTTCTTATCTCAGCAATTACTACTATCCGTGTCCAAAGCAAAACATCATATCAATAATTTCCAAAAATTTGCTGCCGACCGGGCATTGTCAGTTGCCTCAAAAAGTTCCTCCATAGTACAAGGATTGTTGAGTTGAGGGCACTCCAGAAGATGGTTCTCATCTTGTATGTTACCACACTCACATAAAGTATCAGTGTCAGCTGGTAGGATGCCCCATCTCCTGAGGTTGGTTTTACATCTAGAGACTCCTACTCTCAGACGGTTCAGGGCTTTCCATGTCACATATGGCAGATCATGGCCAGGAGCCAGTTCCTCTTTGATGGGCAAAACTCCAAAAGCTACTTCCTGTCTCCACCGCACAACACGATTTACCTCTGGAGAACCGTCCAAAACCTGGGCTGTTGCAAGGAATCTCAGCAATTAAAATGGTCTCAGTGAATGGGGAATGTTTATTTAGAAGTTTGTGGAAAATGCGAGAATCCTTATCTGTTTATTTTAGAATTTGATAGAAAAATGGAGTGCCATCTAGTCCTCTCTGTAATGTTTTGAAAATTTTATAAATAGGAGAAACTCGCTTGTAAAGTTGTCAGTTGTGATTCGATCGTTAATGCGATAAGTGGCAGAAGTGACAGTTCCTGTTAACCAGTGAGCGCTTATACAGACCGTGTTAAACAAACGTCTGTTGTTAAAGTGTTAATCGCAGTATATTGTGACAGATTATTATTCAGGCTCACTTGACAGTTTATACAGTGACTTGTAGAGTTTCAACTATTATGTATTAGACGCTCTCCTTGAATTATTGAACAGTAGTATAGAAAAATCTTTATTAGCTGAATATTATCGATTTATCTGCTTCCAATTACATTATTTTGCGACAGAAATAATTTTGTAAGAAATAACTATTCAGTGCGAGTTGTGGATAATTCGTGTTAATAAAGTGCGAGTGTTAATTTAAAGTGTTGCCAGCGTTATTTTAGAGATAAAACATGTAACAATATTAATTAGTTGTGGTGAGGCATTAATTTTGATGTGAAATAAGGAACTCTTGTACGCTGTAAAACGAATTATGAACTAAATATTTTTAAATTGTTTTTGAAAATATTTCTATATTTTCAAGATTCTTTGAAAACTGTGGTGGCTTGTAGAATTTTCTACCAATATAACTAGGTTTTGTTCGAATAAGCTACTACTGTGACTCACCATCAAGTGGTAATCTCCTAGGCTTCGTGTATTATAATCATGTACGTTGAGATTTTGGTTTAAATCACGCTTATAAATAAGCTTTGTACACATACAAGCAAGGTACAGCTAGGGGACCATGTCTCTTAAACAATGGCGGCCTACATGAGTCTAACCACAGAATAGAGAAGATCTAGAGATCTAGAGAAGATTCTTCTCTATTCTGTAGTCTAACCTACTTGTTCTTTCCTTATACCTGACCAAGGGCGGTCCCAGCTTCAAATTTTGGGGGGGGTCATGAATGAATTTTTGCTGACCTTATTTGCAAGATTTTCCCTCCTACCACACCTCGCCCCCCCCCCCCCTGACAATAAGCTTGGTCAGACAGGTGAGTCCGCCAGGAAAACATCCCCCCCCACCATAAAATTATAATGTTCCACCTCAGATACTATATTTGACTTCATTCCAATATCCACAACTGTAATTCATTCTGAAAAAGGTGTTACTTGATGAATTTTAATGCTATTATCGAAATAATATTATAGCTGTAAATTATCATGTGAATGTATTTACAAACGTGAAATGAAGCAAATTTGTATTCAGTATAATATGTGAAAGGTTCCAATAAGCCTACCCTTGATTCTGGCAGGCAAACTCTATAGTCTACCTTCACAGTAGGCCAATATCCCATGTCTCAAAGCTCTCCTCTTACAATTATACGAAATTTGTGACTCAAGGGGGTCCGGGAATCCTCCCCTGGGAAAAATTGGAAAATAAACTCTCTGAAACTAGATTTTGAGCGTTTCTATAGACATGAATCCGTATATTTCAACCCACTTCATGAGTCAACATGAATTCTACCTAGTGCTCAAATCATCGCTAATGATTCGGGATCTGGCCTTGGCTTCACCCTTGCCTCTTCCATGCAAAAAAAAGAACAATTTTATACTCTTCTAGGACTATCCCTGGTCAAGTTGGCTAGAACTAGTTTTGAATTGATGAACATTCTTCTATTTAGCTAAAGATTAAAAATAATAATAATAAGGAAAATGTTTCTCGTCAATTATTCCACAGGATATTGAATCAGAGTTGAAATTTTCCAGATTTCTTATATTTTGACTAGCTTCCGCTTCCGAATAATATGAACTATTAGAATATTTCTATAATTGAAGATAAAAGATATTTCAAATGGCTGAAATTTGGTATACAATCATGTTCAGTTGACGTCGTAAATGTGTGTTTCAAGAAAAAGCTCCAAAAATGGACCAAAATTACGACCTTAATTAACGTTTTTTGAAAACTGAGCTACTTTTTTCAGCATTTCTTGAGAACTATTACAATGAAAATGTAGAAATTTCAGATTTTATATACAGGTTTAGGAACTAGACACGCGGTAATGAAATTTTGATAAATTTCTCAAAACACTCCCAAAATTTACATTATTTATTTGAAAACTATGCGATGATATTTCAGCTTTTCTCATGTAGGCTAATCCGTGTATGGAAATATTGAAATTGGGTATACATCTTCGGTTGAGGGACCCAGATACGAACTACAAACTATGAAATGATTCGAATTTATTTTTTCAAAATACACCAAAAATGAACGATTGTTTAAAATGATTACTGTAACAATGGGCCGAAGAGGTTGAGATTAAATTCACGTTTTCTATTGAGCCATAGACGCATGATGATAGAGAGTTTAAAAATACTTTCTAAAATACGCCGAAAACTGTCATATGGGTCCAAAATTAACGATGAGTTTTTTGGTCACAGCTTCTCAAGAAACCGAAGAAAAGGCTATAAAAGTTAGGTATCCAGGTTCATAACTAGATGAGTTCCAAGTAAATTTTTCGAAATTTTCTTGTAGAAGGTGCAACAATTGGTATTTTTTTAAATATTGTATAAAATTCCCTCTCCCGTCACTGGGTCTAGTCGCACGGGTAAGGCGAGCGATGCGAGCCTGTCGGTTTTTCAAATGATAGAAAATAATAGATTTCAAACAAGGACTGGAAAATCGAGATGGAGAGCTGCTCACCTAACAACGAATTGAGTAACTGATAAAAGTGAAGATAAAGTCTTCACGGGACCCTAGGCTAGATCGAGAACAACAGTTATAACAATTTGAATACAAAAACGTGTGATTGTTTGGGATGAGACAAATAAATTAAAATTAATTTTAAAGTTCTTATTATTTTGTACAAAACAAGAAACTAGCAAAATTAGATGGATAACTAATCAACAATAAATTACGTTGAAAAACTTTATTTCAAACTGGAGTGAGATGATCCATAAGTAACTCACAACTTCATAAATGTGAATCGCGACACAATTCAAGTCACTAAGATGAGCTTAACTTTCGGGAAAAACAGAATACTATATCAACAAATTAATGTGACCTAAACTTCCTGACTGCAGACAGGCAACAGAGAGCTATCGAACTTGAGATTTTTTTGTAGATTACGTCTTGGAGACTTCAGTTAAGGAGTATAAGACAAGTCAGATCAACAATATTATACACTAGATACCATAATTACTTCAATTAGTTGAGTTGAGGCTTAATTATGATGTGAAAGGAACTCTTGTACACTATAAAAAGCTTTATCAACTAAATATTTCTTCAATTGTTTTTTAAATATTTCTATATTTTCAAGACTCTTCAAAAACTGCGGTAGCTTGTTGTAGAATTTCCGACCAATATAACTAGGTTTTTGTTTGAATAAGCTACTATTGTGACTCACCAAGTGATAATCTCTTCGGCTTCTTGTATTATAATCATGTACATCAAGATTTTGGTTAATATCATTCGTTTTTACATATAGAGTAGCTTAATACACATATAAGCAGAGTACAGTTAGGAGACCAAGTCTCTTGAACAACGGCCTACATGAATCTAATCTATTTACTCTTTCTATACACCTAACCGCTTTCTTTTGGATCTTAAACACCCTATCAAGATTTTGTTTTGATGAATTACCCCATACTAAGATAGCATTCCTAATATGTGACAGTAAGATAGTTAAATAGAAGGCTATTGGAGTGTTCTGTTTGGAATAGGTTTCAAAAATATAAGGTAGGCCTACTCCGAGTTTCAAATTATCTGGGTAGTGTAATCTGTACAATTGTACAGGAATTTTGCAATTTCCTATGAAATTTGATTTCAACATGGTTTATTATAAAGTATGACTAATGAGCATACCTAAAATTGAGTAAAATTGTACTAGTTCAGTGTATTAATTTTATTTATCCCAGATGATTTTTTAGTGAGGCTCAGATTTTGGGGGGGGTCATGACCCCCATGACCCCCCCCCCCTGGGACCGCCCTTGTACCTGACAGCATTGTTTTGGATTTTAAACACCCTATCAAAGGCTCTACTAATCTCTTAATCTAATTTTAATGCATCAATACAAAGCATTTATTATTAATATTCGTAAAGGAGTTTTTCAAATGGTCTATTATAGTTATTTATGTATTAAGAGCGTGAAACGCGACTTTATCGCTCGAGCCAAAACATTTACTGCGCGACGCGTAGCGGAGCTCAGTAATTTTGCGAGAGCGATAAAGAAGCTTCACGCGCGAATTGCATACAATATTTTTCCTAAAACTGCAGTTCTGGATTCCAACACAATAAAAGCTTGTAGTTTGTAACATCACAGACCATGAGCGGATTTGGTTAGCGTACGCCATTTTTGAGGTTATGTGAATTTCACGGATTCCGTGATCCACCAATGAGAAGGCATCAAAATCAAAACAGAAGCGTAAAGAAAACAGCTGGCGAGCGTAAAGTACTTTACCGCTTGCTGAGCAGTAAAAAGGTATTTTACAATTAGTTTTCAGTACGTAAAGAACTACTTTACGAGCAGTTGTAGGAAAAAAATATTATTAGCTTTCACAATCTATCAAGAGTGTTATGTGTTGCATACAAAAAATGAAGTGTCAACTGAAAATGTCTTTTATAAATTGAATCCATTTAGCTGTAAGTATGTCACATGCTTGTTACATGCTTTAGATACAACAATAACTTGAGATCATTTTTTTATTATTGATCTGGTGATCAGACGAATTGGTCAAATGCGATCGAAGCAAGAGAAACAATTTATGGGTAAGAAGGAGGGGGGGACAATGATTAATGTGAGGGGGGAGAGACCTTCCCCTCCCCCCTCCCAACTTGGCTTAGTGACAAGAGGTTTCGTAATATTGGTGACTGGGAAACAGAACTGGTCCAAACATTGACGTTTTGTAGTATACAGAGTCATCGAAAAAGAATGCCCATATTTTAAAAAATCACTCTGCCTAGAATAAACATAAAAATTGCTTATGGTCTCAAAAAATAAGGTAAAGGTTGGGAGTTTTTCACAAACCTTAAAAAGTTTCGATATGGGCTCTATTAGTTGCACGGAAAACATAGAGTCGATAGTCTATTTTGCACCATGTATGGTGGGTCATTTCTGGAGTTACAGTTTGCCATAGCAGCATTAATCCTTTCTCTGAGATGCCCTACTTCACGAACCTTTTCACCATAAACAATGTTCTTAATGTACTTTCACAAAAAGAGGTCCATCAGGGTAAGGTCTGGGCTTCTTGGTAGCCAAGAAATTGAGCCACCTCTACCAATCCAAGTATTCGGAAACTTGGCATTCAGTGCTTCGCGTACGTTAATTTTATAATGCGGCGGCGCCCCATATTGCATTAAAATTAATTTTTAGTGCAACAAAACTCCCAGCCTTTACCTATGTTTTAAGACCATAAGCAATTCTATATGTTCATTCTAGTAGGAGTAATGCTTTTTAAAAATATGGGCATTCTTTTTCGATGACTCTGTAAGATATACAGTACATACCGCTAGTAGATTATTATATTCTATATTTATTTGTGTACCCAGCATGAGGCACTGTAGCTTTCGTCAGAGATTTGCTATGAAGCTACTTTACATGTAAAAAAGAGTGATATAAACCAACATTTTGATCTACGGAGGGGGGGGGGGGGGGGTTCTCGGGCTGAAGCCCCCCTCAAACCTCAAAAAAGGTTTTTGTTAGAATGTAAATTTTTTACCAATATAATCAGTTTGAAGCTCGTAGAATATCCATTAGCAAGAATTAACTAATTTCACTACTAAGTCTTCAATTGTATGATGTACGTTAACGTTTTAATACTGTATATTGTCTTACGTTTAAATTGACTGCAACCAATCAACAGTATTTAGATTTTTGTGCCGGGCACAGTCCTTTATGAATAGAAAAAATAGTGCAACATAATTGCAGTAATTGAATCACGACAGTTCCAACTTTCTTTTAATGAAAAGTAATGAGGAACTACATCAACATAACAACCAATATTTTTTCAACATTCTATCACAGTGGTCGGCAAACCAGTGATCACCAGCTACGGTACTATTGTGCAAAAAATTCCAGATAACGCTTGCATTGGGTTTACTTATAGATAATATGGATTTAATGCCGTTTTACATTATTTCTCCAAGAGTTAATTATATGAAAAATTTCTGGGGGAGTAACTCCAGATCCCATACTGCTATAAGAGGAAACCTAATCGTCAGATAAAAACTTTAGTAACATCTCTCTTTACAGTGTGGAATTCACACAGAGTTTATCTATTAAAACTAGATTATACATTAGTTAATTAAAAAATGTGTAACTAATTAAAGCACTCACATTGATTTTCATTCTTATAAATGGAATTATACTATATGTTCCTTGACAAACTGCTGAACACACCAGATTCAGCCATAATTCAATCAAAATTTTCCAATAAACTTTAAAAATTCCTTACTGATATCAATAAATGAGTGACTTTATTCAATAGAAGAACTTATTATCTACAAGCAGGTCAATTGAAATACGAACGCACAAGTCTCAAACTCATGTGGGCATTAGGCTACCATCATCAAAAAGGCTGGACAAGTTTCTATAATTTATTCTAATTATTGGAGCGTTATATTGTAGGTGATCCTACAGGAGCTCAAGCTTGTGGGTGGAGAGTGGGGTGAGTTCGTTACAGGGGTGCCATTTGGAGAGATCAGGAGGGGGGGCTGTGTCCCCAAGATAGCTAAAAAATTACAAAAGTGCGTGTATTGATATTATTATATTAAACAAAATTGCTTCATTGGAATAACATATTGACTTTCTTACAAAAGAACATAATTGTGCCAAAACTCTAAGAATTTCTAATGAACTATACCTTTTAGGTCTAAAATAAATAATTAGGTCCTAATAAAAAGAGTTAATATTTTAAATTAAGATACAATCACTTGATTAACAAGTTATGCTCAGTGGGTCAGCCTGGAGAGAGGATGACGATGTATTGATGTTTGGCTGTGTGATAAGCTCTTACCACTATAATCAATTACAGTCCACATCCGATGATGAAGGAGGACAATATATGCGAGATTTTATTGTGGAAGGGGGGTTCAGGGGGTAATTCACACGAAATGTGAGTGTATATAAGTATGTTTTCGTAGTTTAAATAAAACATATTTTAAAGCAAAAAAAGAAACCGACTTCAGTGAAATGATGAAATACTCACGTACTAAAAAGTTTAAAATAAAGTATTTACTTTAAACTGAGAAAATTTTTAATTTCATACAAGTAATCTTTTGAAGTCGGCGCCAAATATTTTATGAAGTTGATAAGAAATTCTATCTAATATCAAAACTAACACTGTATTTTTTTGGAGGATGAAGCCCAGATAGGTCTGAGACCCTTGCGTAATGAATTGGATGATGGAGATTGATGAGTTGAACCTACAGTTTTAGGTGGGTTCCGAACCACCAGGAAGTGATTGATGAGAAATTCTATCTAATATCAAAACTAACACTGTATTTCAATTAAATACCGTATGTGATTTACACTCACTTTTATTGAAATACAGTGTCAGTTTTGATATTAGATTGTTCAATTATTTCGTCATGGAAAACATCACAGAGTAATTCTGTTATATTTTAGAAGTTTATGGGAAATTTGGCGCCGACTTCAAAAGATTACTTGTATGAAATTAAAAGTTTTCTCAGTTTAAAGTAAATACTTTATTTTAAACTTTTTAGTACGTGAGTATTTAATAATTTCACTGAAGTCGGTTTCTTTTTTTGTTTTAAAATATGTTTTATTTTAAGCTTTTTAGTTGAATTTTCAAACTTTGAAAACATGAGAAATTTCTTAAAGCCTACATTATGAAATATTTATCAAATTAGCAAGCCAATAATTAATTTGTAACATCCAAGCTTAAGTAACTAAAAATCCACTTATAAGAAAAGATAAACTAAGGAAAATTCTACAACGTTTTATTTAATGTGGAATATTGTATTTAGGAAAATTATAATAGCGAAAGGCTTCTTAAAAGTGAAATGGCTTTTGATTCATTTTGATGTGGTCCCTTTCAGAATATACCTACACTGAAATAGTAGGCCTATTTTACATTACAATTGTGGAAAATTTTGTTTACTAAAAATATGATAAGTTAACGCAGGAGATGAAGTTGAGTGCGTATCATCATACGAGTATGGTAAACATCTTACTGGACGAGTTATGTACGATATTTTTTGTGATATTAGTCATATTTTTTTAATATAAAAAACATAAACTTTGAGCTAGTATAAAAGGATCATTAAACATAACCTCAAAATAGCCTATTGTACGGACATGTATTAATTTAATGGCCAATAAATATTCTTAACCCTAGATTCATAATCTACTATTAATAGTAACACCATTCATAATCATTCGTCTGTGAGACTACCTTGAGGAAAAAATAAATAAAATAATTATTGTGTCAAAAGAATATAATAATACAGAATAAATTGAAGTACAAAGATATAAAGTAGAATATTTGAGAGTTGTTTCATGTCTTTAGTCCATTTATGCACAGTTTGTACACATTTTTGCATGATGTTCAAGGCAGTAATGCTTCTTGCAATTGAAGCAGGAGAACCTGGTCATTCTTCTTTTCTTGGATGGACAAAATGCACATATTTTTCTTTTGGTTTGGTCTTGAAGTTCAGGATCGTTTGGTATGGCTTCTGTTTCAAGTATCTCTTCTATCTTGGATTTTAGATTCTTGCGCAGAGTTGGTATTTGATGCCTCTTCTGAAGGTGTGGTTTTGTTAGTTCCTCACATACTTGCTTAGCAAACTCTCTTCGGCAGAGTGGTTTTTTCTTTTCCATTACTATATTGTGGATGTAAATCACGTAGGCATTGACTAAAGTACTATTAATTATTCCATAAAAGATACATAGTGGCCATCTTTGAGTCTTGCGGCTGCATGACATGTTACTCGACATCTCATCAAAGGCATCTACAGCTCCTTTTGTTGAATTATAAAATTCCACTATGTCAGCTTTTCCTGTAGTTTCAGCTATAGTACCATTGTCATGACTGGTGGAAATAAGATATACCATTTTTGACTTCTTCGCTTTGTATGAAACTAAAACCAGTTCATTATCATATCCAAACATAACTGAACCAATCTTCCTGGACTTCATATCTTTCATTTCTGGTGGAATTTCCTTTTTGTCACCTCATAAAGTTCCTACTATTGTCAACTGATGGGTGCTCAGCATATCTTTGGCTAATGGAATGGACGAAAACCAATTATCCATGGTGACGTTTCTATTTGAGCCATGGATAGTTTTAGTGAGCTCTTTTGTATAAAATGCACCTAATGGCAGGCCGGAGGTGTTAGAATTCTTCTCTAGGTATGGAGTTCCGTCAATTAGGTATTTTGTCTTCACATCACACAGCATCATAATTTTAATACCGTATTTGTTAGGCTTTGAGGGGAGATACATTCTAAATGGACAACGTCCTCGGAAACCTAACAGCTGCTCATCAATGGTAACGTATGAGCCAGGACAATAATTACTTCGACATGACTCAATAAATTTCTCCCAAATGTCTCTAATAGGAGCTAATCTGTCTACTTTTCTACGGTCTGCACGGCTACCTTTATCATCAAATCGCAATGAGTTTAGCAAAAAATCAAATCTATCTCTACTCATAACAGAGATATAGCGAGTTCCACTGAAAGTTGAGTCAAAGAGTTCCTTAGATGTAAGGTGGTTGTCTTTCATGGCAGCTGATAACACCAAAAGTCCTATTAAAGCATTCATTTCAATGGAATTGGTTGGCACCACAGTAGCAGACTGTTCAGAATAACTTTCACTTTTCTTAGATATTTCTTCATTTGTGAATTTAACAATATCATCAACAATAGTAGGGGAGATAAAAAGTTTGAAACAGTCTACAGGATTTATAATATTTCGAGCATCACCAACTGGTCTTTGACGAAAATGAATTATATTTCTTTGCTGGGGTCTATTAGTTCTTGTTTTTGGCTTAGATGACCATTTATGTCCATTTTTGCTGGTCAAACTTCTTTTTTTGGGCAGAACAATATTTTTGTGACTAACTACAGAAGATAAATAAACAATATTTTCATGATTATCAGTACAAACTTGTGATTCAAGAGATTTCTCACAATCAGTCACTTCTGTTGGGCCAATATCCATTTCAATGCAGGATTCATCAGATGAGCTATCACCTGATGATGGATGATATTTGGGATCTTCATCTTCATCTAAGCTATCAATTTCTATTGTCATAATGGTAGAAGCATTAGAAACTTGTGCAATATTACTTTGGAGCGGTTCTATTGACATATCTTCCTGTTCAGTTATGGTTTCAGAGTTCATGGCATCAAAGTTTGAATTGAGTCTGTTTATTGTGGTAGTTGGTACATTTGTGTGGTAAGTTGTAGAAATATTTTTCTCAGATGTTGGGACGGCAACATGTGAGCTGTGAGTACTAGTAGATGGTACACTAGGATCAAAAACTTCTGTAGGAATATTTCTATTACATAAATCTACATCCTCATCTGAAGACTCTTTCTCCTGGTTTTCATGATGAAAAAGGCGTCTCAATTTCACTGGCAGTCGCCCACGTGCGCCTGGCTCTTGCTCTTCAACTGATGGATGATAGTCAGGGTCCACATCAGTGACATCAGCGGAAGTTGGATGCTCAGATTCATATTCTTCATGGTCTGATATTTCACTTGTTTCTTCATCAATTTTACATTCAATATCACCTTCAGAAACACCTTGTTCGAGCTCTAGCAGCACTTGATCTATCTCATTTTTGTCCATCAAAATAGCACTCATGATAACAAAATTTATTATGAGAAGTTAATTACGGAAAATAATATAAATGAAAACTATCTACTCTATGCGCTCAAAACTGGCATTTCAATATTCATAATGTTTCGTCTGTCAGACTATGCTGGAAAAAACAACACTACCGCTATTCATAAACACTCGTCTGTCAGACTACGCTGGAAAAAACAACACTACCGCTATTCATAAACACTCGTCTCTCAGACTACGGTGCAATAAAAATACTACAGAGCCTAAAATCAAAACAACCTTCCTCACCAAACGTCTGCGCACCACTGACCGGTGGCCTTGAGGAAAGATGGGAAGGAAGGGCAACCCACTCCTCTTCACCCTTCCGTATGAACTACGAACTCCTGGAATTTTGCGTCGTCTGACAGACGAATGATTATGAATCTACAGACGAATTATTATGATTCTACAGACGAATGATTATGAAGTTGAGTGCGTATCATCATACAAGTATGGTAAACATCTTACTGGACGAGTTATGTACGATATTTTTTGTGATATTAGTCATATTTTTTTAATATAAAAAACATAAACTTTGAGCTAGTATAAAAGGATCATTAAACATAACCTCAAAATAGCCTATTGTACAGACATGTATTAATTTAATGGCCAATAAATATTCTTAATCCATCACAGCAGTGAAACGAAAAAATTTCATATTGTTATATCTGGAGGTATGATAATTCAAACTACAGAAGTGTAAGAAACGATATTTAATTATTATAATGGACTATGACATAAATGACAATGTACGTAGCTGTAGACAATGACTCACAACTCATGACCTGACAATAACAGGCCGCCCGTGACTCTAGTCTATGGCCTATGCCTACATGATACCATAACACGCTCTTTTTTATTTTTTGAGCCAAAGTTGTAAAGATTAAATTTGATACATTACCTTGACATGACATTAAATTCTAATAGTAAATATAAAAGTAAAAAGTAAAAGAGCCAAAGTTGTAAAGATTAAATTTGATACATTACATTGACATGACATTAAATTCTAGTAGTAAATATAAAAGTAACAAAGTAAATACCTGTAAATAAAGTTTCACTCAAAGTAAACAAATTTTTATATATTATGGCCAATGTCAATCCCATCCAAACCTATCAGGTTTCTTGATATTTCGACCACATCTTGTTTGACCAGGCATAGGAGGTGTGGATTGACAGCTACTAGATGGACAAGGACAAGTTTGAGTTTGAGAACTATTTCCTACAGTGTACTAAGTCCTGAGGTGACTGGATTCTTGAGCTTCAGGGTGGACTGTTGTGGACTGGACTGATTGAGGACTGAGATGACTTGAAGGATTATAATTTGGGGCTGCTTTCAATATATGATGTCTATTACGTCTGTAGTGGACTCCATCAGATGACTTGACAATGTATGACTGTGGGGTGGCATCAGGTTTTATTACAGTACCAGGCAGCCAATGTCCAGTGGGAGTAAGCTTGAAGTGCACTCTTTCTCCTTCCTGCAATTGTTGAAGTGGATTGCTGGATCTATCATGATATTCTTTGTATTTGGCCTGTTGTTCTTTGGCAGAGACAAGATACCTGTCATGATCAACTAATTTTGGCTGAAGATGAACAGATGACACAGGAATTGTACAACGTAGTCTACGTGACATGAGTAGTTGTGAGGGTGAGGGCATGTCACCTTTTGGAGTGTTGCGATAGTTCAACATTGCTAGGAAAGGGTCTGATCCAGAATCTTTAGATTTTTGGAGAATATTTTCTGCTATCTTTACACCGCTTTCTGCTAACCCATTTGATTTAGGACAGTAGGGACTACTCATGATGTGTTCCATACTCCAGCTGTCTGTGAATTTTGCAAATTCATCAGATGAAAAAGGTGGTCCACCATCAGAAATGAGCGTTGAGGGAATTCCATGCCGACTGAAGATTGCCTTGCAATGTCTGATAACATTGAGAGCAGTAGTAGTGGACAAGGGTGCAATTTCTATGTACTTGGAGTAGTAATCCATGATTACCAAATACTTTGCCTTCTCAAACTCAAGAATGTCACAGCCCAACTTCTCCCAAGGAAGAGATGGGAATGCATGGGGTAGCAAAGGCTCTTTAACATTTTGTCTACGAAATTTTATGCAAGTTGGACAGCTCTCCACAAAATGTTTCACTTCCATAGACATATGAGGCCAGTATACAACTCCTCTGGCAAGAGCTATAGTTATTTCAACTCCCAGATGAGCAGCATGAAGATGATTTAAAATGGTGGAACGTAAGTTCAATGGGATGACAACACTATTATTCTTGAATACCAAATCATCAACAATATTAAGTTCCTCTCTGAAACTCCAATACGGTTTAGCAGGGTTATCAACAAAGTCCTTTGAGTTTGACCACCCATTGGAACAGTACTTTTTAATAGCACACAGTGCTTGATCATTACATGACTCAAGGCGAATATTCTGCAATGTTTTTGGTGACACTGCAAGAGAAGACGAAATAAGGTTCACATGCATAGCTATGTCTTTGTCCAAAAAATGATCAGTATGAGGGAGAGGCGCCCTAGACAATGCATCAGCAACATACATGTGTTTACCCGGCTTGTAAACAACATTAATGTCATAAGGTTGTAGCTGCAGCAACATGCGTTGCAATCGTGCAGGGACATTAGCTAAGGATTTCTTGCAAATTGTGACAAGAGGAGAGTGGTCAGTTTCTACTGTTATCATTTGACCATAGACATACTGACGAAAATGTGTACATCCATAAACTACTGCATACAATTCTTTTTCTATTTGGGCATAGCCTTGTTGACAAATTGTCAATGTTTTTGATGCATAGGCTACTGGCTTATTATTTTGTAATAAGGCAGCACCAATAGCGCTTTTAGAAGCATCAACTGTCAATACAATAGGAGCATTTACATCAAAATGAGCCAAGACAGGAGCATCAGTAATAAGAGATTTCAATTTTTCAAAGGCAGTTTTATGATTAAGATCACATTGCCACTCTATATCCTTTCTAAGTAGATTTCGTAAGCTTTCAGCTTCTGTAGCTAGATTAGGAATGTAGCTAGCTAGGTATGTAACCATCCCTAAAAACCTTTGCAATTCTTTCTTGTCCTGTGGGAATGACATATTACAAATGGCTTCAGTTTTTGACATATCAGGACGCATACCATGTTGAGAGAAAGTATGGCCCATATATTTCACTTCTTCAATTCCAAAATGACACTTTGACTTATTAAATTTTATATTAAGATTCTTTGCCCTTTCAAGTACTGCTTGTAAGTGTTGATCATGAATTTCCTTTGTTTCCCCAAAAACTAAAATATTATCTAAATATATACAAATACCAGGTATGTCCCCAAAACATTCAGTCATTATTCTATGAAAAATTTCTGGAGCAACACTAATCCCAAAAGGAAGTCGTTCAAACTTGTATCTCCCAAATGGAGTATTAAAAACAAGAAGCTTAGAGCTGGCTTCATCAACAGGTATGAGCCAGAAACCTGAATTTGCATCAAGAGTTGAAAATAACACAGAGCTGTGACCGAATGACTTCAAGAGTTGGGAGCTGATAACTGGCTTAGCATCAGATTTAATAGTTAGAGAACAAGTAGTAGATAAGCATCCTACCCCCTCAAATACAGGAAAATTCTTCACAATATGATCATACCAAGATTACTCAGTTTGAACCTGATTGACTCTCTTGATTAGTTTTAGTTCCTGACATGTTTTCAACCCTAAAACGGTACAACAAGACAAATTCACAACATTGAATGCAATATTATGTACAAAATTATTCACAATGCACTGTAGGTGACAAACTCCAAGGCAAGGAATTTGTGAGCCACAATATGAATACAGTCTATTTTTTGAAGACTCAATAATGGAGTTACTCAATTTCAGTTGTTTGAACTGGTCAATGCTCTTACAGTTAGCCTGTGCACCAGTATCCAACTGACAAGAAATGTTCAAAACATTGACAGTAATATTAATTGTCCACTCAGAACCAAGGCCTTGATCACAGCCAACAGTACACACAAAATAATTGTTCTCAGAGTCACTAGAGTGATCTGATTTTTTTACTAAGTTTACATTTCTTGACCTGCAATATTGTGCAAAGTGGTTAAACTTACCACAACTCTTACACACTTTACCCTGAGCAGGGCATCGAAACCGATGTATCTGTCCACAGCAATGACAGGTTGTGTTAGTTGGAACTGCCCCAGGTTGGAATTCAACATTTTGGGGTGATGATTGTTGCATGGCCTCAGGCCTTCGTCGAACCAGGAAAACATTCTCATCCTTCACATTGGTTTGAAACTGCAGGGCCCGAGCCTGGTGTTGTGATAATTCAAGAGAGCGAATAATATCCAATGCTGCAGGTAAGGTTAGCTTGCGTTCTTGAAGTAACCTCTCTTTCATAAAGAAATTTGATGATGATAGGCCACAAATTAAAATGTCCTTAATAAGACTGTCGCGAAGTTCGCCAAATTCACAAGTGAGACTCAAGTTCTTCAAGTCTATCACAAAAGAGTCTAACGGTTCTGTCTCACCTTGATGCCGAGTGAAAAATTTATGGCTTTCCACTGTCACATTTTTTTTGTGGAATAAAGTAATCAGTGAACAGTTGCACTAATGCGTCATATTGAATAGTGTTTGTGTCAACATCAAAAGATTTAAAAACAACCAGGGACTGAGGCCCTATCACTGACAAGAGGATAGCAACTTTTCTCTTATCAGTTTCAGTGTCCATTCCTGTGGCCAGGAGATACAAATTGAATTGAGTAATCCAGGAATCCCAATCGACTGAGGATCCATTAATTTCGAGAGGTGCAATATTGTTCAAAGAAAGTTTTGTAGACATTGTTCTATACTTTTATGACCACTGAGACCTAACCAAAGTTTTGCAGAATGATGACGAAACTTTCACACCTAACCACACTTGTATATTCCAATCATTATGACAATTCGACGATTGCCATTATGCGGTTCACTTCTGACACCATGTTATGTCTGGAGGTATGATAATTCAAACTACAGAAGTGTAAGAAACGATATTTAATTATTATAATCGACTATGACATAAATGACAATGTACGTAGCTGTAGACAATGACTCACGACTCATGACCTGACAATAACAGGCCGCCCGCGACTCTAGTCTATGGCCTATGCCTACATGATACCATAACACATATGAACACATGGACAGAAATATTATATTCTTCTTATTCTCGATTCAAATTAAGTTCACGTGATTGGTCAAAACGGGACATTACAGGCTTGTTTCACACTGAACCAGCTTTGGGTAACCGATGTCGTTTACCCAGCATAATTGCATTGCATCATATGATTTCGAAAACCGTCTATATGTAAAGCGCTCCATATGATACAATGATCAGCCTGGTAAACGACACCGGTTATCCGATTGGCGGTTACATGTGGAACTATCCTATTCAAACTTGATTGAAATGAAGACATCGAAGAATGCTCCTTTTTGTTTAATATTGGGCTAAGTATTGGGCCGATCCTTGCGAAACTTGGATGGGACCACTGCTGAGCGATGCTCTTTCATTTAAAAAAGAATTCATCGAAATCGATTCAATATTGTTCGAGTGATTGATGTACAAACATAAAAAAAACAGGTCGAAAATATAGTAACCTTGTTCTTTTTGGAAGTCGGTTAAAAAATGTAATAAGTATTAAATTACTACCTACTATATTTACAATGCACACAAAGCAAATTGTTACTTGTGTGCTTGAAAATTTAGTAGGCTGCTAGTCTATAAGAAAAATTAGTACCAAACCAAAATAGGTACTAGAATTATTATTTAGTTAATTTTCTTCCACTAGTTGCGTCAACAAGGAAAGTGGTACCTATGAGCCATAGCAGGTATCTGTTCAATCAGATATAGATAAGCTGCAAACTCCTGTAAGAGCGACAGATTAGCAGAAAAAACTGTTCTCTGTTGTAAAATAACTTCCTGGTGGTTGGGAACTCACCTAAAACTATAGGTTCAACTTATCAATCATTCATTATCCACTCATAGGTATCAGACCTATGTGGGCTTCATCATACAAAAAAAAAAAAAAAAAAACAATACATTAAATGAAAGATGCACATAATCTAATAATTAAATTATTCCACATTACATGTGGAATCATAAAAAAGACTCTTTTCTCTGCTGTAAAATCACATAACGGTGGTTCGGAACCCACCTAAAACTGTAGGTTCAACTAATCAATCACTGTCATTCAACTTTTCCACGCACGGGCCTCAGACCTACGTGATGGGCTACATCCTCAAACAGAAAGAAAACACTGCAGTTGGATGTTATCTTGAGTGATTGACATTTGAAGGCTCCCAACTTTTAAACAATTCTATTCCATTGATCAAATTATACGCTTCCTCAAGCAATGAACACCCGCACCGTATTTGGTGCTATTAGCATACCTACTATTACTATTATTTGAAGTGGACCATTTGGCAACAAGAGCTGGATTACTATAGAGACACCCACATGTGAATTCAGCAGACATGTATGTTACAATTTCCGGAAACCTTGAACGTATTTATCCTGTCTCCATATTATACTGGTACAGTACTTAATGGCTTATTTGGTCTCTGCTGGCATAATAAGGTCATAACAGTGCATAAGTAATCGAAGACAATGTCATGGCGTTGGTAAAATATTGCAAAAATGGAACAATTGAAATGGCCAACATATCAATACTCGTTCAATAACTCACGACAGTGATCTTGAAATCAATACTAACTTATTCATAGTGAAAGTCAAGTAATGTTTTGCATAATTTATTAATGACCCAACAGGGTCTCATTGATTTTTTTTTGTAGATTGTGTCTTTGAGACTCCAGTTAAGTTAAGAAGTATAAGACAAATCAGATCAACAATAATTATACAATCTTATACACTAGTTACCATAATTACTACATTAATTAGTTGAAATGAGATTTTATTTTGATGTGAAAGGAACTCTTTGTACACTATGAAAAGCTTTATCAACTAGACATTTTTTTCAATTGTTTTAAAAATATTTCTATATTTTCAAGATTCTTTAAAAACGGTGGTACCGGTATACCAATATAACTAGGTTTTTGTTTGAATAAGCTTCTAATGTGACTCACCAAGAGATAATCTCCTCGGTTTCTTGTATTATAATCGCGTACGTAAAGATTTGGGTAAATATATCTATTTTTTACACACAAAGTAGCTTCATGCACATATAAGCAGGGCACAGTTAGGAGACCAAGTCTCTTGAACTAACAACTGCCTACATGAATCTGATATGGATAATCTTTCCATACACCTAACACTAACAGCTTTCTTTTGGATCTTAAACACCGTACCAAGGTTTTGTTTTGGTAACACAGTTGGTTGGAGCGCTTGTCTGTGATGAGGCTCTGGTTGGCTTAGTTTTCTGCAGCTTTGGGTTCGAATCCCATTCAGCCATGGATGTTTCTCATCATTCACACATTCATCTCATTACCCACGCATAAGTCTCCAGACTCATGTGGGTATCATCCACAATAAAAAAATAAATACCCCATACTAAAAGATTGCATACCTATAATATGTGACAGTAAGAATCCTTGTTAAGCTGTAAAAAGTAACTTTTGTCATTTAATCTAACAATCGTGCTATTGAAAGGAAGATTCCACACTCTTGAAACTTGGTATATAACTTCCTCATAGTTTAAGTGAGATCGCTACTGATTTTGAGTTTGGAGATAGAATATAAAAATAATTATTATGTAAAACAGATTTCCACTATAGGCTCTACTTTAGTTTTGGCTAGTGAAAATCAAAACACTGGACAGCTGGAGTTTAAAAAATTTGAAGAACATTACGAAGGCTGCTACTTAGTCCAATTATCCGCTTTATTTTTACAGTGCAAGTGTTGATTTTTTAAATTTTTGATTGAAATCTTTTTTTAAATTATTTTGAATTGTCAAATTGAAAAAAAAAAACAGAGGAAATATTGAGGCATGATAATTATATTATGAGATCTGTAGAACAAGAAACAAAAAAATCAAGAACTGCCAATGTGCATTTTTTGTGAATTGGGAAGCATATTAAGATGTTCATTGAAATAACAGCAATTATATGGTGCATAAATGCCTATCAGCACAAAAGATAATAATTTGTGATGTTTTCCATGACGAAATACTTGAACAACCTAATATCAAAACTGGCACTGTATTTCAATTGAATATATGATGTTACAACCTAACCTCAACACATAATGACCCCTAGCGGCAAGCTGACGAAGCTTCTTTTCAGAAGTGAAATGCATCCATCAAGCATCTACAATATAAGTAAGTAAAACAATATATAAAAGTGAAATACAGTGTCAGTTTAAAGATTAGATTGTTAAATATATGATTTTCACTCACTTTTACTGGAGATACTAGAGGAATGCATTTCACTTCTGAAAAGGCTGACGAAGCTTCTTTTCAGAAGTGAAATGCATTCCAACAGTAAAGTGAGTGAAAATCATATATTTAATTGAAATACAGTGAGAGTTTTTATATTAGATAATAATTTTTATTACAATTTTTTTAATGTAAATTCGTTGGACCCTTGGATACTTCGTTGTATTGGTTTATTAATCTCGAATTCTTCAAAGTGCTATTAATCATACTACCGAAATGAAGACTTCTGCAATGGCGGATATTGACAACAGTATTGAATAGTTGATGAGGTCAACGAACGTTACGGTACTGCAAAAAATATTTAGTCACCGCCGGGAATCGAACCACCGACCTCCCAAGTGCCGGGCAGGTGTCTCAACCTCTTAACTACAGAGACCTCTCTGTACACTTGTGATATACAAGCCAAGTCTAAAATGAATTACAGGTGAGAAAATGTGAGTGAAAATCTTATCAGATAAAATCTTATTCTATTAAACGAGCAAGGAATTGTATGTATGTAGCCTATGTATGTATGTACGTATTTCCAGTCACTATCTCAAAAACGACTCTAACGATTTTGATAAAATTACGAATATAGGAGCTTTTTGGTGCAAAAATACGATTGCTTTAGGTCTCATTCCTGTAAAAACTCGCTGAAGGACACAAAAAGGAGAAATCTATCCTTAGAGGAACAGCTGATAAAAGAGAAACAGTTTTTACTGTAGTATTCATATAACTTGGCAGCGTTAGACTAGTTTAAGACCATTGAAAATAGACGATTTTTCCTGGGCTTATGCTGAAAATATCAGTAATAACATAAATTATTCTCAATCATGAATCACAGTAATACAGCTCGTGAGCTATGAAGATTGAATGCGCAGTTGACTTTTAGCTTACAGGCAGTAACAGAATGCCAGCAACAGAGTGCTAGCCATCGTTCAACGAACACTACTGGATGATACGGAAACGCATGTATGCGTTTTCACACTGTAAAGAGATTTCTTAGATTCTCCTCTGACGAATATCTTAAAATCAGTGACGAATGAATAATATGCATGCAATGAAAAACCTCTGGTAACTAGGCTTTATTATCCAAAACTTAAGTGAAACATGTAAACGTTCAACATGTGATATCTATAGAACATATGATATTATAAAATTGTATGTATCATCACATTTTTCCTTCTTTTTAAAAATTTAGTGAAAAGTCCTTTAAGTTGGAAGGCATTCTGCGCACTCTATTAGAGCATCGCAGAGGCTGTGATTCTGCATGCTGGTCGTCTTGATTTTCTTGATCTTGATTGAAGGGTGTTGAAGGTCCAGGCTCTTGTGGCTATAGTTGTCTCTGGCTCTGTCTCATGTACTTCTATTTCTGGCTCTGTCTCATGTTCATCTATTTCTGGATCAGTCATCACCTCACCCTGAGGTGCTAGGTGTTTTAGTGAAACTGTCATCTCTCGCCCATCTTCAAGGCATACCTTGGCATACTGTTGGTTGACTTCAATGATGTCAACTTCCTCCACCAATGGATCAAATTTGCTTTTTCGAACATGTATTTTTATTAGCGCTTTCTTTGAAGGAGAAAGCCAAGTTGGAAGTGAAATACCATTGGAAGATTGCCTGTTGTGCCTGAACATTCTTTCATGGGGCGTCTCATTGGTTGCTGTGCACAACAGTGACCAAATTGAATGGAGAGCATCAGGGAGTACTGATTCCCAATCTGATGGATCCAATTTTCTGTATTTGAGTGCAAGAGATATTGTGTGCCAAATTGTGCCATTTTCTCATTCAATTTGGCCATTACATGTTGGGTTGTAAGGCGCTGACATGGAAGTGGCTACTCCTCGATTATGAAGGAATTCTTGCAGCTCTCTGGATGTGAAAGATGTTCCTCGGTCAGTGTGTACATAAGGTAAACCAAATGTGGTGAATAGGTCCACAAGACATTGAATTACAGTTGATGAGTTCATATTGGGACCAGGGTAGGCAAATGGAAACTAGGAGTATTCATCAATTATTGCTAACAGATATTTATTTCTTGTTTTTGATGGAAGAGGGCCCTTGAAGTCCATGCTAATTCTTTCAAATGGATGTGTTGCTTTTATGAGAATAGACTTCAATTTTTTAAAAAATTGAGGTTTTATGACATTGCAGGATAGACATGATGAAGTCATCTTTTTGACATCCTCGACTGAATAGGGTAAATTATGAGTTCTTACCCAATGGAACATTCTAGTCTCTCCAGGGTGGCATAAGTCACAATGTTAGGAGTATAATTTATCAATTTGGGCCACATTACACACCCTGGAGAATGTATCTGCTACTTGATTATGTTTCCCCAGTCTGTAAATATTTCATAATTGTAACATGACATCTCCAATCGCCACCTCTGTATCTTTTCATTCTTTATTTTGTTTTGAAGAGTCATATTGAACATGAATGAAATGGAGTGCTGGTCTGTGATAATCTTGAAGAATTTTTCAAGTAAGAAATGTCCCTACTTTTTCAGAGCACTAACAACAGAATAAGCCTCTTTCTCAATGGCTGAATGTTTATGCTCACTGTCATTCAGTTTTTGTGAAAAGAAAGCTACTGGCCATCCACACTGTGATAGTACAGCTGAAATCGAGAAATGAGAGGTGTCTGTTTCAACTACAAATGGTTCCAAGTCATCTATTGTACTTACTGCTACCTTAGAAATCTCAGCTTCGAGTTGATTAAAGTCGGATATAGCTTCTGGAGTCAAGGGAAAAGTTTTTGAATTAAGAAGCTGTTTGACTTTGTCTGAATAGTTGGGGATCCATTTTAAATAGTGCACAAACATTCCAATTGTCCGCTCAAGAGCCTTTTTATTGTCTGTAGGTAGAAGATTGAACAGTGGTTTTAGACATTCAGGGTCAGGAGATATGATTTCATTTTCAATTTTGTAGCCAAGCAAGTTTATTGAAGTTAGTGAGTATTTGCTTTTTTCTTCATTAATTGTGAAATCATATTTTTGCACTACATCCAAAAAGCGTTTGAGATTTCTATCATGTTCCTCCTGATCCTTACCACAAACTGTCACATCATCCAGATATGCATACGTTTTTTCAAGTTTTTCATGAGTAATAATGTCATCAATAACCTGCTAGAAGGTGGGTACACCATCTGTCAAACCAAAAGCTAGCCTTCAAAATTGGTACAAACGACCACATGCCTCAAATGCAGTGAGAGGCCGATCTTTTTCTCTTAGAGGTACTTGGTGATAAGTGCTTTTCAAATCAATTGTGGTAAATACAGAATTTTTGAAACTTTAGAAACAATATCTTCAAGGCTAGGGAGGGGATATGCATCAAGGTGTGTGTACCAATTAATAGTCTGAGAATAATCACCATTTGTTTTTTATGATTTTCATTCTTCACTACAAACACTTGTGCCCTCCAGGAAGACCTACTTTCTTCAATTATCACATCAGCAAGCATTTTTTAAATTTCTGTCTTCATGAAAATGGCATCTTCAAAAGAGTGCTTCCAGGATTTAGTGATTATAGGTTTGATGTCTTTAGTTAAAAACTCAAAGAGAGGAGGAGGTTCTATTTTTGCTGGAGCAAGGTAACTGTTAGTCAATGGAGGTTTAGTTCCCCCAAAGGAAACTTTGAGTTCAGAATGTTGTTTCAATAGGTTGTGTCCAACAATAACATTAGCACACAAATCCTACACTGAATTTTGTTTTGGCATATTGATTACCTAACAATTCCAAGTGAGCAACACAGTAATATGAAATGGGTTTGCTGAGAGATGTTGAAGCCATAGAGACCATACCAGTTGTAGGATACATTTTCAGACTGCAGTTTTCAGCAAAGCACTGAGATATAAATGTCTCAGAGCTTCCTGTATCTATCAAAGCGAATGTAGGTGTGTTATTTACCTGAACATGTACTGTGGCTTTGTCAAGGACAGTGGAGGCTGCAATCCTGCAATAAGTGCGGATGGTGAAGAAACGATTCTAGCTGATTTGCAGACAGTTTGCCAGTGACTTTTCTTCTGGCATTTTCTACAAGAACCATCAAGTGCAGGGCACTGCTGATGAGTCTCATGTCACTGACGACCACAAAAATAACATTTTTCTGTTTTAAAAGTCAAATTACTGGGGGGTTTAACTGCTGCCAAATTTATTGAACCTTTTCTGAGAAATAGATAAAGAAGCATCAAGAATTAGCTCAGAAGAATAAGAAGCTGATTGGCTCTAGGCAGATTCCAAAGCACAAGCTTATTCAACTGACTTAGAGCATCAAGACTTAGATTGTTGAACTCCAATAGTCTCAACCTTATCTGTTGAGAACTGAGGCCACAAATAAATGAATCACAAATATATGTTTCCCAATGAGTTTCAGCATCAACATCTGCAAACTCGCAGTTTTTACTCAATTGTTGCAAAGCTTGGTTATATTGGTCAATAGTCTCATCTGGGGACTGCTTTCTGGTTGCCAATTAGCAAATATATCATTTATTGATTTTACTTATGCAACCTTCAGTGCATCAATAGTCGATGTATATGTGTTCTTGTCAACAATTAAAAGGTAAATGGAATGAGATACATGGTTGGTAAGCAAATGCAACTTACTTTGGTCATCAATCTCCTCAAAAGATGCAATAAAATTTTCGAAAGTCTTCAGCCAGTAATTCCATTCTTGAGTAGCTGTAGGAGAGTGCTGATCTCCATCAAGCTTGTCTGGTTTCAGGAATTTATCCATTTTTCATACTATACTTCGAGTTTTGGATAATAAATTGTAATGAAAAACCTCTGGTAACTAGGCTTTATTATCCAAAACTAAAGTGAAACATGTAAAAGTTTGAACATGTGATATCTATAGAACATATGATATTATAAAATTGTATGTATCATCACAATGCAATAGTCAAATCAGCTGATTTAAATGATGAGCATTCTATTTAAAACCCACAACCATCCATGAACAATGGTTGAGTTCCTGGGAGCTTTACCAGTAAATGTTACTGGTGGTGTCTGATTGTTCTGTTAAATTTGTTTAAAGACTATGGATTTGAGTAGACCTATCGGACACCACCAGTATAATTCATTAGTTATCAATAAAGCTCCCTGGAACTCGACCAAAATGAAGAACTCTGGCTAATGTTAGTTCAAGTGACTGGTAGAAGTTGAATTGAAAGTAAGTTGAAATAAGAAAGTGAGTTTTAGATAAAATAATAGTTTATTCCACAAATTATTTCTGGTTTCTCCATTGTTCAGTAAATCTTTCAGTAGCTATTGATTCAATAGCGGCTCTAAGGCTTGTTTCTCACACACCCAGCAGTCGGGTAACAAGTATTATTTACCCAGCTTTAGGGATATGGAGTGCTTCTCATTTACCCTATTTTTGAAAACAAGTGATACAGTGTAATTATGCTGAGTAATTAATATCAGTTACCCAACTGCCAGGTGTGTGAGAAACAAGCCTTAGGGTATTGAATCAATAGCAACTGAATGATTTACTGAATGACTGAGAAACCGGGAATCAAAATAGTAGAATTGATAACTTTTGTTTCTTCCATTTCGAATGTGGGGGTGACATCAGTCATATTCAATATTGTTATCTACCACAATATAGCATTAAAGATACATAGTAGTTTATGAAATGGTGGTATTATAATGACTTCCTTCAAGTCATAATTAAGATGTAAGTTAGGACAAGAATGTACCAAACATCTCACAAATGGCTTAAAGGCTTAATACAATTGTTGAAAACACTATTTTGTCTATCACTACCAATAACTCAACTTTACTTACTAATCACTCGATAACTTACTCTTACTAACATAACCTAAAATAGGTCCACCATGTTCCCCATAACATGCTCAAATGGCGAGGTGGAACACTATCAATGAAAGTCATCTACTAGGTGATTTATCATTTCCTAGAATGCTGGAATAGTTGACAATCATCTGTGGGTTAAAAATCGAATCCAAAAATCTACAAGCCACCAAATGAGAGATACAGGTAAATCAAACCACCAAATTTGATAAAAAATGTTTATGTACATAGAAAAAAAAACAATGAAACTATACTAAATCAATCACAGAGAATAGAAAGTATTTGCACACCTTCACACATTACCATAATTTAATCTGTATAATAAGAGTAGGGGTGTGTGAATGTCAGTCTTACAGATTTCACAAAAACTGTAATGATTCAGAACACTAATTTGGCCCAAATCTTCCTCTAAACTCAATTCAGTGCACCCCAAAGCCCAATTTCTTATTTCCTTTTACATTTTTCAAAATTGTAACACTTAACATTTAAATTTTTTTTAACATTTTCAAAATTGATTTTCAAAATTCATTTAACATTTTCAAAATTCTAGTATTGTTTTTAAAACAGGTTGACTCCCACAAGGTCCATCTTTGCTTTTGCCATCAACTGGCACTGAATTTTTGTAACCTAGCCTCAAGTCCCACAAGTGTCAAATTAGCCACACACTAGGCAGACACCCAGTGACTGTCAAGCATCAGATTGGACTCTCAAACTCAGGTCTTGAACCAGGTGTGTACCATGGCAAAATCTAGATACAGGCCCATACATGTTCAATGTGGCAACATTTGGCTCAGGCCAACCATCGTAATATTTACTTCATAGATTGTGGTTAGGTTGCTTGGCATTGTTGTGCTCACAAGATGTTTGATGTGTTGGATTTATTAATAATTAAGAGTTCATCAGTTGAATATTTATATATTTATCCATCAATAAAATTATTAACCCTTTGCACTCTTGTCATTTTTCACCATACTGTCTTGTCACTCTTGTGGCCAAAAATGTGTCCCATTGCCATCTTTACAACAGCTCTGGTTTTAAATTATGTGGCTCTGTTTTTAGCTCTCTTGGCCTGCATTGCTGGAAATATTTTTCAGATATTAATTTTATATTATTGTTGTTGAGACCCTTTATTCATAGAGTGTTCACTACGACTGTATTTTATATATTTTCATCCATATATCAATTCATATATGGATGAAAAAATAAGAGTTGGCATTACTGAATTTTAAAGATCTACCAATTCGTATTGGCAGCAATAATGCGATCAATATACAACAATAATCAACAATCAACAGTAGCTTGTTAGCTTCAAGACAGAAATGATCAAGTTGCTTACCATTTTTAGTGGATCTATGGTGGATTTATCTAATTTAGAGTTGTATATTTTGTTCATTTCATTTTAGAAATGGATTTGAATAATAATTCAGATTCAATAAGAGAAATAATTTATGGAGATCTCTCAGATATAGAAATTCAAGAAGACAAATTTTTCAATTTAGAAGTAGCAGAACTTTCAACTAGTGCTTTTGCTAATGAACCAGACTTTAATAGTGAACATGAAAGTGACAATGATTGTATTGTGAGTGATGAAGATAATAATCTTGGTAACACTGATGATGATGATGATGATAACTCAGACATATTTCTTCCAAGTATTTGGCGCAAGTGGACTGAAGATGATGTAAGTTTTCCTAAATTTGAATACATTCTTGAGGATAAGAGTGGGTTCACTCCTCCACCAGGTTTTTGTTGGGACTCAGAACTAAATTATTTTCAATTGTTCTTCACTGACAAACTGTTGCTTGATATAGATATGCTAGGGAAAAAATTCAAAGGAATACTCCTCTAACTAAAAATTAAGCATGGCATTCTTGGTTAGATATCACACTACATGAGTTCAAAGCATTCCTTGGAATAATAATGAATATGTCTCTTAACCCCAAACCAGAGATAGAAGACCATTTCTCAAATAATTGGCTAGATTATCAACCATTTTTTTAAAGACATGTTTTCGAAGGAGAGATTTTTTCAAAGTTTTTGGACATTGCACTTGAGTCCTCCAACAAATACAGGCCCCATTTTAGGAACTTTAACTCACTCAGGTAAAGTCAAGTCTTGAACTATTTAGAACAAAAATTTAGAGATCATTTAGAGACTGCCCTTATCAAACAATCAGCATTGATGAGAGCACAATTGGCTTCAAAGGAAGAGTCACTTTCAAAGTATATAATAAAGATAAGCCAACAAAGTGGGGGATCAAAGTTTTTGTTGCAAGTGATGCTGTTACTGGGTATGTTTGTGCCATGGAGCCTTACATGGGTTCAAATACTACAGTAAATATGGACAGGCCTGACTTACTGGCTACAAGTAGAGTTGTTTTAGCATTATTACAGAAACTTGAACAAACTTATGGAAGCATTCAGGGTTTAAAAGTTTTCACAGACAGGTACTATACCAGTGTTGAACTGGCAAAGGAACTATATCTCAAAGGAATACATTTGACTGGTACTATAAATAGGCAAAGAAAATGTCTTCCAGAGGAAATCAAGGCTAAACCAAAACTGAAGAAGGGCGAAATTCTCTCCCTAAGGAGAGATGCAGATTATAATGATCCTTCATTTTTGCATGTCTTGGAGTGGAAAGACAAACGACCAGTTAACATGCTGACAACTCTATATGATAATAAAACCGAGATAGTGAGGAGGATTGTGAAAGGGGGGAAAGAAGAATCTATTGTGAAGTCATCAGTAATTTGTTAATATAATGAGTATATGGGAGGGGTCGATATTGCAGATCATTATTGTTACAAAAACAAACAAGCAATTATTCACGCACTTGTTCTATTTATATCATTCTATTGTTTTCATGGTTGGACGTGACTTTGACTGATCTTCATCCGATCTTCATTCCCTTGCTCTTCACATGTCTTTGTCACTCTTATTCTTCAAGTCTGCAACTCTCTCACTCAATTGATTTCTCGAGACTTCTACATTCTTTCTGAACAATTGAGATCATGTTCCATGGCCTTTTTGAAGCATCTGGTGATTCCAGTTCTTGGAATTATGAACACTATCTCATATATAAAGGAGCTCACATGAAAAATTGAGTGGATTCTTACAAAAGCTTGTGTGACAGTTAGTTTTACAAACCCATGTGACAGATTGTATTACAGATCTCGTGAAAGAGACAATCCAGTGCCAGTGGAGTAAACAGTGCTTTATTCAGTCTTTAGACAGTGTCAAGTGTAGAGACAAGTGTTTACTGTTTTTGCAGCTTACTAATGGTTTAAAGACATTGTGTTAAGTGATATTATTTGGGACTGTCAAATAACGAATTGGACTGTGTTTTTGTAAGTGATTAGCTGCTCTTTTTATAATATTTCTTTATGCATTATTGTACAGTTTATTGGACTCTTGTTTCTTTTATTATTGATCAGCCTGTAATTACTATTTATTAATTCTTGTAAATAATTACTGAAAATAAGTATTAGCTTGCCATTTGATGATCTGTTTTTAATTAATTGAACTTACAATTAATTTGTGTAAATAGACTAATTTGTGTAAATAAAGTGCAAGTGTGAACTTTAGTGTTGCCAGCCTTATCTTAGACATTAGAACCCATAACATTATATTGCCTCCTATTCCTTTACTAGAAAATCGATCAAATGGTGGCGAAAGGTGCTTTTCTGGGCTTTGGAAGTAGCTATAGTGAACTCATTCATTTTGTGCAACACGAACAGGCCACCTGGTATGAAAAATATGCAACAAAGAATGTTTAGGAAGAAGCTTATTGAATCATTGGTAGATGTCAGAAATATAAAAAAGCAAGGACGGCCTTCTACATCCCCAAGATGAAAAAATGAATGGAAAACTACATATTCCAGAATTTTTAGATGCAAGGAAATCCAAAGACTGTGCAGTGTGCAGTGAAAGGTCAGGCCAAGGAGAGAGATGAAGAACAAGATTGTACTGTGGAACATGCCCAAACAAACCAGGACTTCATCCTGGTCAATGTTTTTTAAAATACCACACAATCAAAAAATTTAAAGCACAATAAGTTTAATGTTTTTAAATTCAGATATTTTTATTGCTTAATAAAATATCACACAATCAAAAAATTTAAAGCACAATAAGTTTAATGTTTTTAAATTTGGATATTTTTATTTCTTTCAAAATTATAGAAAAAATTCCATAATTTTTGTGATTTTTTGGCTCTAGATCTTCCCTGTCATGTGTTAATTCTGTGGATGAAAGCCATAAGCTGACATGTCCCAAAATTACAATATTGGGGTTATGTGTTCTCTGAATGAATATAGTTGATATCTACGTCCTGCCAAAACATGACATGTCTACATTGAAAAATATAGTAAGATAAAGGCAAGGGCATTTGTTGATATGTTGTTCTTCAAGGCTTTAGAGAAAGTCAAAAGCTGATTTGTTTTGTGGCACAATATGATATCACATGCAGTCAGTGAAGCAGTGCAAGTCAAAAGGTGACATGTCACAGTCATATTACAACCTAACCTAAAAACAGTCATTCAAAGATTCAAACTCAAGTAAAACATCATTTAGAAGCAGTTAGTGAGTTAATATACTGGTTTTCCTATTAATGATTACCGGATAGCTCATCAAAATGTTTAGAAAAAGGACAGAAGATATGATATTACTGGCCAAAAAATCAAATCAAGGTATTTATGAGTTATTCATTATTCTATCTATGCATTTTCAAGATACAGAAATAATCATCCTAACCTATAATGTATGCTAATGATTCAAAGAAACTACTGAACATACATAATGTGCAATGTACTCTGTTTTTTCTCATCTCATAGAGATTTATCCATTTTACTATCACCATATTCTTAAATCCATCTGCAATCATTTTAAATTCATATTGTATCATTAATACTCAATCGCCTGGATAGCATAGCCCAACAAAAAGGAATTATGCTTGAAAATATCAGTGTTGAGGAAAAAACGAATGTAATACCTATTATGGCCAGGTTATATAAATTCGTTAGGTTCAACCATTTCTTGTTTCACAGTACCGTACTTTTAATAATTTTTTGTTGCACATTTCATGACTGTTGTTTGTTAGATATCACCACAATCATTTTCGAGTGTATTATTTTATTTCTTGTAGCCACCTTCAGAAGAAACCATAGACAGTATCATTTTGACATATTTAAAAAAAAATAAAACTAAGAAATTTAATAATATCTAGAGAAGAAAAACTTTAATGTTCATTCTGCCCAGTAGCATGGATTGATTATTAATATTGATACCGCTTCACAACAAACTTCAATTTTCAAAGATGATCAAGACATGCAGTACTACTGTACTATCTACAGTGTACTAGGTAGTACCTACCCTGTGTGAATAGAATTCTGTTGTACATTTTTCGATGATATGGCGTTTTATTCATATCACATTGTAAAGATATAGTGTTGTATGAAAACAAGAAATGAATCACCAGTACAGCTAATAATATTCAGAATCAGGGGTTTTTGTCACAAGAATTTTGTTCTAAAAATATTCACCCCACTATTATTTTCCATTATCATTTATACTTTCAGATATTAATGGAAATCAGCATTCAGAAAACTCTGCAACTGTACACAATGTTGCTTCTTCTTCTAGCTCCAGTGAACATATTCCTAAGAACTATAATGCAAGTACATCAGTAATTGAAATTCCTCCAGATTCGGTCTTGCATTCTTTGCAACCAGCACAATACGAAAATTATTCATCTGATGAAGATTTATTTCAACCCAGTGAAACGTCTGCAACTGTAAATAATATTTCTGCTTCTTACAACCGCAAATCCAGTGAATTTATTCATAATAATTGTTGTGCAAGTGCTTCCACTATGGAAATTCCTCCAGATTCAGTCTTGTATTCTTTGCAACCAGCACCATACGAAAATTATTCATCTGATGAAGATTTATTTGAACCCAGTGAAACTTCTGCAACTGTAAATAATATTTCTGCTTCTTACAACCGCAAATCCAGTGAATTTATTCATAATAATTGTTGTGCAAGTGCTTCCACTATGGAAATTCCTTCCAATTCAGTCATAGATTCTTTGCAACCAGTTCAAGACGAAAATTATTCATCTGATGAAGATTTATTTGAACCCAGTGAAACTTCTGCAACTGTAAATAATATTTCTGCTTCTTACAACCGCAAATCCAGTGAATTTATTCATAATAATTGTTGTGCAAGTGCTTCCACTATGGAAATTCCTTCCAATTCAGTCATAGATTCTTTGCAACCAGTTCAAGACGAAAATTATTCATCTGATGAAGATTTATTTGAACCCAGTGAAACTTCTGCAACTGCAAATAATATTTCTGCTTCTTACAACCGCAAATCCAGTGAATTTATTAATAATAATAATTGTTGTGCAAGTGCTTCCACTGTGGAAATTCCTTCCAATTCAGTCATAGATTCTTTGCAACCAGTTCAAGACGAAAATTATCTATCTGATGAGGATTTATTTGAACATAGCTCAGATGACTATATACCAGGTACTGAAAGTGATAGCAGTGGCTCAGCAGTCTTAACAAACAGAAAAAATGGCCAAAGTAATCTTGGAAAAGATGATAATAACACAGCTGTTCCTTATCCAAAAACACAGTCACAAGATCCGAAATCACATTACCAAGGGGGTAAAAGGAAGAGCATGAAAAAACTTAAAATGTTAGGGCTAGAGTATACCTCAAGAAAAGGTATAGTGCATGGAGCTAAGAAGTTTATGCCTTTAGGAAAATGTTGTCGAAAAAACTGTTATGACAAGATAAGTGTAAATATTCAAGAGCTAATCCATGAAGAATTCTATAAGTTGGGCGATACTGTTTGCCAGGACCAACGGTTGATGGATGGGGTTGTAATATGTGATAAAAAATCATGCAGGAAAGGGAGGGGTGCAGACAGTACTCGTTTCAATGATCGCTTAATTACAGTCAAGTATGTACTGACTGTAAACAATGAAAGTAAGACAGAAGAAGTTTGTAAAACCTTTTTTCAAAACGTTTATGGAATAACAAGAGGAAAATGTAATATTATTATTCAAAAGAAAAGAGCTTCAAAAACTGGCATCTGCCAAATGACAGGAAGTGGTAAGCATCCTCCACGAAGAGAATTTTTAGAAGAAAGGGTCGATATATTGAACCATATTAAAAGTTTTCCCAGGTTTCAAAGTCACTATTCACGTCGACATACTAGTAAATATTACCTGTCACACACGCTCAATATACGTAAGATGTATGAGTTATATGAAGATCTGAAAAAATCAAAAGGAGAAAAGCCAGCTTCTTATCGACTGTACTGCCTTTTGTTCAAAACAACGGGCTATAAAATCAAGAGACCTTCAATTGACACTTGTAAGAAGTGTGATACCTTCAAAACACAATTGAAAAATGCCAAATCAGATGAATATCTTAATATTGAGAAGAACAAGATGGAGCATGAAACTGCTTATGAACTAGCTTATCGTTCAAAAGAAGAGGACAAAAAGAGAGCAATGGAAAATCACAATGAGAGAGTTATTGTATTCGATTTGCAAAAGTGTTTGCCTACACCTGATTTGACAACAAATGAAATCTATTACAAACGTCAGCTGTGGACACTCAATGAAACAGTTCGAGATACAACAGATGGTATGACCTACTGCTACATGTGGCATGAAGCAATATCCGGTAGAGGATCAGATGATATAGCTTCTTGTTTACACAAGCATATACAAGAAAATATACCAAACAGTACAACACATCTAACTACTTACAGTGACACATGTTCTGCCCAGAACCGAAACATTAATTTTTCCATCATGATGTTGATTACATTGAAGAAGCATCCATCTCTGGAAATTATCGACCAGAAGTTTTTAGAGCCTGGCCACACACATCTAGAGTGTGATGCAGACCATGCTCGCATTGAAAGAGCAAAGAAATCAAGTGACATGAAGATCTCAATTCCACATGACTGGTTTCAGTTTGTACGCACAGTGCGTGGTAAGATACCTGTTCGTGTAGTTGAAATGAAGAATGATGACTTTTTTTCGTTTTCATCATTGATTAAAAAAATGTATATTAAAAGAACATCAGACACTGCAGGAGGCAAAATAAATTGGTTGAATATTAGGTGGATTCGCTACACAAGAAATTCTGATGTCATTTCATTTAAATATTCTTTGGATCGTGATGCTCCATTCCGTGAACTTAATTTGCTAAAGACTCGTCGTTCTGTAGGTAGACCAAGTGGACAAGTCACTGTTCCCCTGGCACATGATGGACCAGTTCCTATCAATCCATTGAAGAAGAAAGATTTAGTAAGCATCCTGCCACTACTGGACCCTGTTTACCATAGTTTTTACACAAATCTTATAACAAGCAGCCTACAACGAATTACTGGGCCAGAAAATAATGGCGAAACTGATTCTGAGGACTGAAATTTTAGAAAAACAGCAAATAATTACTTAGTATAAGTTTATTCTATTCTTGTATTCTTTTCCTTGTTAGTTCATTCTTATTAGACTAAGATTCAAGCAAAACTGCAAGTAACTAATATTTTTGTTTAAAATTATTCTTATTATTGCAGTTATTGAGTATGTTTTTCTATTTTAAACTTTTTTGAACTGTTATTAATCAATAATATGACATGTCATTTTGTGACTCACTATAACATTCACTGCTAGGAGCTGTAATAATGTTTTGTCAAAACATGACATGTCAAATAATGCAATATTATTCAATAAATAAAAATATTACTCTAATAATGATAGAATGACTTGATTGAGTACTTTTTGGATAATATTTAGGACTTATAACATTGGCTTGGAAAAATAATGTGAATTAATAAAATGATCATACTTCTAGTATTTGCTCTGGTGAAAACCTGTAAGTTTTGACATGTCAGCTTATGGCTTTCAGCCACAGAATTTTAAAATTACTTCTATATAAATATATATATATATATATATATGAAGACCTGAAGTAAATTATGATCTAAGTGCCATTTTTGTAATTTTCGAGTTATTACCGGAAATGTGATCTATGTACAAGGCCAGTTGAAGTGTATTCTGATATAAGTGCCAAACCTGTTCCTAGTAGCAATAGTAGTTACAATTTCTTAATCTGTGCTAGTAGTTATGGCTGTCACCAACAGAATGCGTGAGCTGTATGTGCCATGCAGCTCAAAGTAAATTCTGATCTAAGTGCCACGCGGCTACTCAGCTGTTCATTTGAAGTTATGTTTACTTGTTGAATCAAGTGGCTGAGTGTGAGAAGTTATTTTTTGCAGTTTAGAAGCATTTATTTTGTGTTTTACAATGAGTGAAAGTGTTAATAAAAGACGTAAGAAGGGAGAAGGAAGAATGTCTGTGGAACGTAAAAGACTTAGACAAAGTGGAAAAGAATATACGACCAGAAACAAAGTTGCAGTTCCAGCTAAGAAACCTCCACCTCAGAATACAACATGTAAGTGTAAATATAGCTGCAAAAATATTCCACAACAACAAAAGCTGTCACTTTTTGAAGACTTCTACAAAGTTGATTATTGCAGTCAACAAAACTATCTTTTGGGTTTAATTACTGTAAAGCCTATTAAAAGGAGACGCCACGGTCTGTACAATGATCCCAATGAAAGTAGGCGTCAGGCTACTGCTGCTTATTCAGTGCCTAATGGGGAGGGTAATATTGTTCAAGTCTGCCGGTCAACTTTTCAAGGAATTTTTGATATAGTACATAAAAGAGTGCAGTTATTGGTAGAACTAAAGAAGACAGGTAGTTCAATGTTCATTGAAAAAAGGGGTAATAAGACTGAGCACCGTAAATACACTGTTCAGGATGAGAACATTGTGTGTGAACATGTCAATTCAATTCCATGAGAGGTAGGCCATTATGGATGAAAGAAATCGGAGAAAGAGTACTTATCTGAAGACTTAAATATTAGTAGGCTTTTCAAAGCATTCAAGGGAAAATACCCGAATTCCATCATCAGTGAACGTTTCTTCTATGACACTTAAAAAACGATTTCCTAAACTCTCTTTTCATAGGCCTAGGACCAATACATGTGCTACATGCGATATATTATCCTCAAAAATGGCTTCCTCTGTAGGTGATGAGAAAAAACAATACCAAAACCAGCTCAAACTTCATCATGCTAAAGCCGAAAATGCAAGATTTCATTTAAAGGAAGATTGTAAGAATGCTCAAAAAATTGATAGTAATACTAATGTTTTCTCCTTTGATCTTCAACAAGTCTTTTCTTTACCAACACTTACCCATTGTGACATGTACTATTTGCGTCAGTTATCTGCCTACAATTTAGGCGCCCATTTTCATAGTGGACTATCTATGATGACATTGTGGCATGAAGGCCAGTCTTGTAGGGGTGGTAATGAAATAGCCTCATGTTTATTTAAAGTTTTGAAAAATTTAACTCCATTACATACCCTAATTGCGTGGAGCGACAACTGTGCAGGCCAAAATAAAAATCAAATGGTACTTTTCTTGTGGATATATCTAACAGCAATTGGCATGTACAAAGAAGTTCATCACAAATTTCTTGTTAAGGGTCACACATTTCTGGACTGCGACCGTGATTTTGCGGTAATAGAAAGAAGAAAGTGTGTGGCAAAGTGTTACATACCCGAAGATTTAAAGGACATGATTGAAAAAGTTCGAGACAAACCCCTTTGTTGTAAACATGATGAAAGATGATGAATTTTTCAACATAAAAGAGTGTTGTGATAGATTTTTAAATACAAAAAAACTCAATATTTCAAAAGTTGTGTGGATAAAGGTTACTGCTTCTACTCCTGGAAAAATCAAAGTTAAACAACACTTCAATGAGCTTGAACAGTGGACAACAGTAAATGTGTTTAAAACAGGTGTTACCATCGAAGAAATAAGAAACATAGATCTTCCAAGACTAGAGTGTGTATCTCAAATTTCAGCAGCAAAAAAGGCGGATTTGAAAACTATGATCCCGTTCATGACAGAAAGAAGACATAAAGAGTTCTACGAACAGCTGACATCGCAATGATTAAAAATAAAATACTACATACTTCATTTTGATTCTATTTCTTAATTTTTTAATTTTGCTGTAAAATAAAAGTTATCATTTCATCTGTCCATGGATTTTATTAGGCCCTTAGTAATCACCTGGCATAGGAGTTTAAACAGGCGGCCTAGTCCATACTTTAGAGATCAGGTAAAACCTAATCCAAGTTTTTTTTTTAATTATTATAAGCTTTTATATCATTTTAGTGAAGTTAAACTGTAATGCGTGTGTTACTTAGATCACTATTTGCATTTAAAGGTTGTGGAACTTAGATCACTTTTTACTTTTTAAGGTTGTGGTACATAGATCTTTATTTACATTTGGTACTCTGGACATTGACCAGTTTTGATTTTAGATGTTTACTATTAAATATCTCTGGAGTGGAATTAGATTTGATAAATATTTCACTTGTACAGTTGCTTTAGGTCTAGATATACTCATTATTATTCCATTCTAAGTATTTAAGCTTAAAAAACCTCTTCATAAGGAAAAATTCTTATTATCTCAAAACTCATAAAATGGCACATAGATCGCAATTTACTTCAGGTCTTCATATATATATATATAATCTTTTTTTTTAAAGAATTAGAGGTGAAAAAAATTATTATCCATGCATTCAGATGAAAGTGTTGGTCACTGCACTCTGATTCCATACTGCAAAATTAAATCAGAATAGTTAATTAAAACGTCAATGGGTGAAAAGTATTCCTTGTAAAGATTGGGAACCTTCAAAAACAAGTGTAAAGTGTATCAAACATTTTGCCAATGATGAAATTTTTGGACAGAAAAATACAAGGATGCAAATGGTGAATCTGCATTCACACCAATAGATGGCAAGCTAAGCACCTAGGTGCCAGGATGAATTATTTCATCTAGGGTTAAATCGCAGCATACATACCAGGTGTATTACTCAAACTATTTGAAAAGCTATTACCTCAAAATTATATTTAAATGAAACTACAGAAAACAGAGCCACAGAAGCATAATTTCAAACATGAAACACTTTTCTGAATATCAATAATAAAACGTTTAAAAATGACATGGCAAAACTAACCTTAAACTATTGAGATAAATTTCCTAACTTTGTGCAACTCCGTATTCTCAGCCCAGTGTCAGACGTATCTGTTGTGGAAATTTTATTTAGCTATTCTCTTTATCTGGTGATTTATCTATTTCAGAATGAGTGACAGAACCACTCGAAGTAGTGCTAGTAAGCTTCCTATGTTTAGGACCGCTAATAATAAATATATGGATTCAGCTCATTACCGTAAGACTGAAGCTTCAGTTGGTGCACGTGACATGCAGTATTCACGATCTGCAGGTAATGTAAATGACCCATCATTTGCTATAACTTACACACCTCGTCAAGCATATATTACTTTTGAAAGTAAACCTGATTTCAAAGTTCACTGTAGAGAAGGATACAATTTGTTTGATGTTTTGCTTAATGTCAATTCAAAATTTACGCATTTGATGTCTCCTCATGCATACAGAGACTATACTATCCTGGCAAAGTGTTTACTTGCATGCAGATCACCAAATGAGGAAATTCATCGAAATATTATTTGTGATCCATGCGATGAGGACACCAAAGAGTGAGAGGTGTGCATCACCTATTCAAAAAACAGGCATGAGATGAAATGTACATGGAGCAAGGCCGTATGCAAGGATTGTATGTGGGAAAAATTTGTAAGCTATGCTTATTATGTACTTAAGCTTCAGATCCCTGGCGTGGAAACGTATGATAGGGAGTGGTGTCAACGTTCACTCCAAGGACTTCTCAGGATCACAACCACTGAAATGTATGTTGTTCATAGGAACTTTAACACCACTATGCCTGATGGTTTTTCAAAAATAGCTGAATGTGGTAAAGCTATAACTATTAAGCAGTTATGCTTTTGTCCCTTAAGTGCGGCAATTATGCATGCTTGTGAGCAAGCTTTCCATAAATCAGAGTCTAAGCATTTCTCACTTGACGTTAAGTCTTGTAATGTTAAGGTACATTTTGTGTGCGATCAGATTCACGCTGGTCATATAATAATCTCGTTTTATTGCAAGCGTTTAGTATGCTGATGAAGATCTCAATTAAGTCCATTCGTTTACAGCCAATTGGATTGACTAAGGCTACAGCTTCAATTATGCATATACCTGAGTACTTCATTGTTCCAGCGTTCCCTGGTAAAATGATTGAAATATTCGGTATAACGATACCCTTGTTTGCAAAATGATTCGCTACTGATAGGGATCTACATTGGTACCCCAGTTTTGAGATCATACCAGATGATGATGTTACTTTGAGTGCGAACGCGTATGATTCCGTTCGAAAATACTTTGCCATACTTTGGTCAAGGGCGGCCAGCCAGGAATTAGGGTTGCACCCATATGATGACATACCTCATGTGGCTGCTGAAGAGGGCCATGCAAAACTGATTGATTATGAGCGGAAACCTCTAATTGCAAATCTGCCAATAAAGTGTCAATAGACAATATTTTAGCACTCTAACAATGTATTATATTCTTGATTAATGGGTAATAGCCTAGTATTCATGTAGTTGACACACTGTATTTTTCAATTAAAAATCATTTCAAAATATGTATGATTAGGGGAACCTGGGATACTTGACCCAAGGGAATTTTCCCACCTGAGGGAAATTTTGGAGAATTGGCAATGGCATCACTGCTTGGCTTTAGGTTATATGACAAATTGGAGGGAACAACCATTCTGATCTGTGCTGTCGCTTATGCAGTATAAAATTAAATGTGTTTCACTGACTGAGATGTAAATTTTTGAGTTTAAACAACTATTTCTATTAACACAAAACAGTTCAAAGTAAGTTGTTTTCTGTAATTTATATTGACTAAGCATTTCTTAAGCTACAAGATGATGCTATATAACAGTTTCTGAATCAGTATCAAATGGGTGAAATTTGAGGTTAACCCTGCACTGGTCATGTGGAGTGCATTTGCGCTCCACACAACATTTTTTGTTGGGATATACAGCACTGTGAGGTTGGCAGCATTGTGCTCTTGTCTATTTGCTAGTCTTAGTTCCATACTTCATTGTACACAGTCGCTCATTTTTGCTGTGAATGGATTGCAGAGAACCAGCATTTGGGTTGCATTTGCATTCCATGCAACCTCTTGAGTAAGTATTCATCTTGTTGATATTCTTCCAAAATTACTTCAATAATCTAATAATTACTTAAAATATTTTGATTATTTATATATTCATATTCATTTATACATATTATATATGTAATCACATTATATAATATAATGTATTTTATTCCCTTATTGTTTTTTTCTACTTCACAGAACAATGATGGATGCTACTCTATGGCAGGAATTGCTTATTGAGCAATGGCTGTATGAAGAAGAAGAAGAAGAAGAAGAAATTGATAATGACATAATTGAAGAGTGCTCTGATGATGAAGAAAGTGATCTTCTTGAAGTTCAGCAAGAAAGCTCGAACATGGAAGAAGAGGCAAGTGATGAAGATGATGATTCTGCCAATGGTCCCCATATGGAAGGTAAGGATGGAACAAAGTGGCTGAAACATGTTCCAGCAATGAGAGGAAGAACATGCCAGCACAATATTGTTTTTAGAGCTCCAGGCCCTAGAGGAGAAGCTCATAACAAAATCAGTAATAGGGAATGCTTGGCCCTTTTTTTTTTAGATGAAACTGTTATTTGTTGTATAACGAAATATACAAATATTAAAATAGAATCAATTAGGACCTGCTATGCAAGGGATCGTGATGCTAAACTATCTGATGAGTTAGAAATGACAGGATACCTGGGCATCTTGTATCTAATTGGTACATTGAAGTCTGGAAAACAAAATATTTTACAGATTTTCGATTCTAGAAATGGTACAGGAATAGAAGCTGTTTTTTTTTAACTATGGGAGTTCAAAGATTTAAATTTTTGACTAGAAATATTCGGTTTGATGATATGGAAACTAGATCAGAGAGAATTAAAGAAGACAAATTAGCACCAATTAGGGAGCTGTTCAAAAAAATAGTGGGCAATTTTCAAAAACATTTTATTCCAAGTGCTGAAATGACCCTTGATGAACAACTAATAGCATTCAGATGCAAGTGTTTTTTTTTTTGTCAATTCATTCCCAGCAAACCAGCAAAATATGGTGTCAAAATATATGCACTTGTTGATGTTCACTTCCCTTACACTTTCAATTAGGAAGTATATTGTGGCATGCAGCCTGAAGGTCAGTTTAGAATCAGCAATGAATGCAAGGAAGTAGTTATAAGAATGATGGCACCAATCCATGGTTCCAATAGGAATGTGACCATGGACAATTGGTTCTCTTCACTTGATGTAGCTAAAGAGTTATTTGATAAAAAAACAACTATGGTTGGAACAGTTTGCAGAGACAAGAGGGAAGTTCCATTATAGCTTTGTACAGCCAAAGGAAAGCCAATTCCTTCTTCAATTTTTGGATTCCATGGCCCTTGTACTTTTGTACCATACGTTCCAAAAAAAGGGAAAGTTGTGCTAGTAATGTCAACTATGCACAATGATGATGCAATAGATGTAGATACTGGTGATCTTCGAAAGCCAGAACTTATTACCTACTATAATTGCACTAAAAATGGTGTTGATTTAGTTGATAAGATGTGTGCACTCTATAATGTTGCAAGAAATTCTAGATGTTGGCCACTAACAATATTTTTTGATTTGATGAATGTGAGTGCCATCAATGCATTGTGTGTATATACCTTACAACAATGGCTTTAGACATGATGAAACCACTAGCACAAAGAAGAATGGAAGTCAGTGAGTTACCATGTGAACTATGACACAGAATTAGCCAGTTCTTGGGAATAGATGCAAATCCTCCAACTGTAAATCACAATGCCCCACCAAAAGGTTCTCAAGGTCGTTGCTCTCTTTGTGGAAGAGCTCAAAACAAAACTACTGGAATTCATGTGACAAATGCCATAAATGGACTTGCCCTGCTCATGCAAAGAAAATGTTCATTTATCAACCATGTACAGCAGATGAATAACTTTGTATGTTGTCTTTTTAACTAACAAACTCAGTTCATTTGAAAAGTTTATTGTTATGAATAACGGTTTTATGCATCAACATGATCTATGAATAAATATTTTATAATTTAATAGTGGATTTTATGTGTCTTGAACATGCCTTTACTTGTATTTGTTCAGCTGTTTTTTAATCTGTATATTGTAATTATTATTAATAATAATTTCTTGTAACTCCTTTGAAACAAAGCTTAATAAACAAATGAAATGATACATACACAAAAATAATTAAATTACTGCAAAAAAATTTTAAATGTGGATTGCAATTGAACTCCATGTGACCACTCATGTTATAAACACTAACATGACCACAGCAGGGTTAAATGAGGATGGAACAGTTGACCCAGGCAAGTTAGGGAGACTTGATCCAACCAGTATATATTTTATTGCCTGGGTTCTCAGTAAGTGTTTTTTCAGATGCCTCAAAAGTACAAGAGAAAGGAAGGAGCTAAAGCTAGAGACCCAATCCCCACTGACATAATGAAACAAGCAGTAGATAGAGTATTAAATGGATTAGCTCTGCACACTGTAGCTAAGGAGTTTGGCCTATCTCAAAACACACTGCATAGTTATGAGCAAAAAATTCAAAGAAATGAAACTACCGATTTTCAGCCCTCATATAGGCATAATCAGATCTTTTCAGAAGAGGAGGAAATTGAATTAGCTAAGTATTTGGAGACAATGGCTTGGATGAACCATGGGTTGACCACCAAAAATGATTTCTAAACTTGCTTATGACTTGGCTGTTAAAAATAAGAAAAAATATCCTGTAAGTTGGTAACAAAGAAAAAGAAGCAGGCTATTTTTGGAGGCAGGGGTTCATGGAAAGACACCCTGAGTTGTCATTAAAAAAACCAGAAGCTACAAGCTTAGGCCAGTCAATAAGCACAATGTCTCCACTTTCTACCAGAACCTGAGGGAAGTTTTGAATAGGGAAAAATTTGGCCCAGTCAATATGGAATGCAGACAAAACTGGGGTTACCATAGTACAAAGGTGCCCTAAAATCATTGCCCCCAAAAAATTGAGACAAGTAGGCTTAGTAACATCTGCAGAAAGAGAACAAATAGTAATGGTGTTAAATGCTATCAATGCCTTGGGTAACAGTATTCCACCATTTTCTATCTTTCCCAGACAAAAAATGAATCCTGCATTTTTATTTGGTGCTACTCCTGGCTCAGATGGTGTAGCCTATATTTCTGTATGGAAGACAGAGGAAAATTTTGCACTTTATTTGAGGCATTTTGTTAAATTTACTAGATGTTCAAAAGAAAATAGAGTTCTTTTCCTCATTAACAATCATGACTCATATTTTGCTTCCTGCAATTGACTTTGCCAGAGAAAATGGGATTATCATGTTAACTTTCCCTCCTCATTGCTCTCATAAATTACAACCTTTGGATATTTCCATGTATTCTTCTTTTAAAGGATGCTACAACACTCTTCAACCACCAACATTCACTTACCAAAATGATTGTGTCACTAGTTTTTTATTAAAAAATTAATTCAACCTTGTCATTGAATAGGAATATTAAACTCAGTTGGACTAATATTAAAATACTGTTTTTATACATTTTGAGACTATGCCTATGAACTTTCAACTAGGCCTAACTACTTTTTGTACTTATATATTGAGCCTACAATAAAACCTCACTTTGTAACTGTCATTATATGTGAATTTTTTATTTCTATACATATCCTTGCTTCCAAACATACATGGGTCAAGTATCCTTAATCAGTGGGTCAAGTAACCCTATGTTCTGGGATACTTGACCCTTTTCCAATAGTTTAGAAAATCTTTTTCAACTATTCAAAAACCTAAAATTATAAAATTAAAAAAAAAAAAAAATAGTAGGGCGTACCAGATGTATGAGACTACATTAAGGCATTTAGTCAGTTTTTATAACCTTTAAAATTTTAAATTTAAATAAAAAACTTAAAATTGGGTCTAGTATCCTGCGTTACCCCTACATTATTGGACCTCTTAAAGTTGGAATATTAATATCACTCTCAACTATGCAATTGCAGATTGACTATTTTGACTCCTTGATAGTTTGTCAGATTGAGTACCAATCACGGTCTTATCAACTATTTCTTGACATATGACTTGCAGCTTTTGTCATTCAAGGTTAATTTTTTTTTTTTTTTTTTTTTTTTTTTTTTTTAGGATGAAGCCCACATAGGTCTGAGACCTGTGCGTGGGTAATGAGTTGGATGATGGTGATTGATGAGTTGGACCTACAGTTTTAGGTGGGTTCCGAACCACCGGGAAGTGATTTTACAGCAGAGAACAGTGTCTTTTTTGCTGGCCAATCTAATCGGTCACTGTTACGAACGGGACCTACGAGAACGCAGCTTATCTCTCTGATTGATATTTTTATATTGATATGATTTAATAATTGATATTATTATGAAAAATTAGCTTAACAATATTAAAAAATTAGACGATATATATATATATATATATATATATTATTATTATAATCTTTTTCTTAACTATGCTACTACCAACCAACATTTTTGATAGATTGGTCAATCTATATTACTGTCATTATCAAGTTTTCAAATTTGAACTTGCATGTTTTTTGTTCTTATGTGGAAAAGGCTAGTGTTCTTACATGGCTAGTGGTATGGAAATGAATTTGAAAACATTAATTGATTTAAGCAACAAGGAGCTTATTGAAAAATGTATGGGGTGGGGAATTTTAAAACAAAATTTATCATGTCCAGCATGTGAGCAACTGGAAATTAAAATGAAACTATGGAGGGATGCAAGACAATTAGACAAGTAGCCTACAAGTGGCATTGCAGTAACATGAGAAGAGAATGATAACAAAAGAGGAAACCCTGTAATTTCTCCCAATCTATCAGAAAGGGTACTTTTTCACAAATTCGAGGCTTTGTATGTGGAAGATATTAGGATTCATACTGTTGTGGTGCAAGAATGCCTCATCTGAAATTATGCAGCATGAATTTGAAATAACCAAAAACAGATTAATTGATTGGAGTTCCTTCTGCCATGAAGTAATGTATGATGCTCTAGTGGTGCAGAAGAAAAAATAGGAAGACTGGGGAAAAAAATTCAAATTGATGAGAGTAAACTTGGGCACCAAACATATAATAGGTGACATGTCATTGAAGGACAATGGGTTTTGGTGACATTGATGAAACCACAGGGGGAGTCATTCATGGAGGCAGTGCCAAATAGAATGTCAGGAACATTAGGTCCCATAATTAAGAAATTTATTCAGCCCAGAACAACAATAATATCAGATTTCTTGAAAGCATAAAATTGCATGAAAGAAGAAGGTTTTGTGCACCTAAAGGTAAATTACAAAATGAATTTTGTTGATCACAATAGTCAACCTTGCCATGCTATCATTGAAAGAAGGCCTTTTCCCTGGCAAATTGTCAAAATATTTATTTGTGGAGTCATGTAAGGTGAGAAAAGAGAATTGCTTCACAGAATTATGCAAGGAAGCAGGACATTTGTTGATGCTGAGAAGAATGAAGAAATTAAATCTGAAGATCTCAATGGGGAAGATATTAGGATTCATACTGTTGTGGTGCAAGAATGCCTCATCTGAAATTATACAAGATGAACTTGAAATTACCAAAACACATTAATTGATTGGGGTTCTTTCTGCCTTGAGGTACTGTATGATTCTCTAGTGGTGCAGAAGAAAAAAATAGGAAGACTGGGGAAAAAAGTTCAAATTGATGAGAGTAATTTTGGGTGCCAAAGATATAACAGGGGCCATGTCATTGAAGGACAATGGGTTTTTGGTGACATTGATGGAACAACAGAGGCAGTGCCAAATAAAATGTCAAAACATTACTTCCCATAATTAAGAAATTTATTCATCCCAGGACAACAATAGTCTCAGATTGCTGGAAAGCATACAATTGCTTGAAAGAAGAAGGTTTTGCGCACCTAAAGGTAAATCACAAAATAAATTTTGTTGATCCCAATAGTGATGTATACACAACAAAATTGATGCCACATGGATTATGGCAAAGTCAACTTTGCCACACTATCATAGCAAGAAGGCCTTTTCCCCTGACTATTTGACAAAATATTTATTTGTGAAGTTGTGCAAGCTGAGAAGAGAGAATTGCTTCACAGAATTTTGTAAGGAAGCAGGACATTTGTATGATGCTGAGAAGAATGAAGAAATTGAATCTGAAGATCACAACTTGGAAAAAATTAGGATTCATACTGTTGTGGTGCAAGAATGCCTTATCTGAAATTATACAAGATGAACTTGAAAAATACCAAAAACAAATTAATTCATTGGGGTTCTTTCTGCCTTGAGGTAATGTATGATACTCTAGTAGTGCAGAAGAAAAAAATAGAAAACCTGGGGGAAAAATTTCAATTTGATGAGAGTAAATTTGGGTGCCAAAGATATAACAGGGGCCATGTCATTGAAGGACAATGGGTTTTTGGTGACATTGATGGAACAACAGAGGCAGTGCCAAATAAAATGTCAAAACATTACTTCCCATAATTAAGAAATTTATTCATCCCAGGACAACAATAGTCTCAGATTGCTGGAAAGCATACAATTGCTTGAAAGAAGAAGGTTTTGCGCACCTAAAGGTAAATCACAAAATAAATTTTGTTGATCCCAATAGTGATGTATACACAACAAAATTGATGCCACATGGATTGTGGCAAAGTCAACTTTGCCACACTATCATAGCAAGTAGGCCTTTTCCCCTGACTATTTGACAAAATATTTATTTGTGAAGTTGTGTAAGCTGAGAAAAGAGAATTGCTTCACAGAATTTTGTAAGGAAGCAGGATATTTGTATGATGCTGAGAAGAATGAAGAAATTGAATCTGAAGATCACAACTTGGAAAATATTAGGATTCATACTGTTGTGGTGCAAGAATGCCTTATCTGAAATTATACAAGATGAACTTGAAAAATACCAAAAACAAATTAATTCATTGGGGTTCTTTCTGCCTTGAGGTAATGTATGATACTCTAGTGGTGCAGAAGAAAAAAATAGAAAACCTGGGGGAAAAATTTCAATTTGATGAGAGTAAATTTGGGTGCCAAAAATATAACAGGGGCCATGTCATTGAAGGACAATGTGTTTTTGGTGACATTGATGGAACAACATAGGCAGTGCCAAATAAAATGTCAAAAACATTACTTCCCATAATTAAGAAATTGATTCAGCCATTTAGCCACAACAATAGTCTCAGATTGCTGGAAAGCATACTATTGCTTGAAAGAAGAAGGTTTTGCACACCTAAAAGTAAATCACAAAATGAATTTTGTTGATCCTAATAGTGATGTATACACAACAAAATTGATGCCACATGGATTGTGGCAGAGTCAACTTTGCCACACTATCATTGCAAGAAGGCCTTTTCCCCTGACTATTTGTCAAAATATTTATTTGTGAAGTCGTGTAAGCTGAGAAAAGAGAATTGCTTCACAGAATTTTGCAAGGAAGCAGGACATTTGTATGATGCTGAGAAGAATGAAGAAGTTGAATCTGAAGATCTCAACCTGGAAAATATTAGGATTCATACTGTTGTGGTGCAAGAATGCCTTATCTGAAATTATACAAGATGAACTTGAAAAATACCAAAAACAAATTTATTCATTGGGGTTCTTTCTGCCTTGTGGTAATGTATGATACTCTAGTGGTGCAGAAGAAAAATAGGATACTGGGGAAAAAGTTCATATTGATAAGGGTAAATCTGTGCACTAAATATATAACAGGGGCCATGTCATCAAAGGACAAAGTGTTTTTGGTGACAATGATGAAACAACAGAGGCAGTGCCAATTGAATGTCAGAAATGACAAAATTGAGGCCACATGGATTGTAGCAATGCCAACTTTGCCATGCTTTGGAAGAGTTTGTTCAGTTGTTTTCTGTGAAATGGAAGACAAACACCTAATGCTACCTGCCTACCTAACTTGCCTAATCACTGTTATGGACAGTTTTTGCAAAATAACAATGTATGTTCTGAAAATATTGAATTTTATAGAACAACTATATGTTTTACTTTTGAAATATGACATGTCAAATGCTACCAAGCATTGCGTGAATATGTATTGCTGTTTGGTGCAAATAAAAATGAAAAGAAAACATCATTGCAAGGCGTTTTTCCCTGGCTATTTGTCAAAATATTTATTTGTAAAGTTATGTAAGCTGAGGAAAGAGTATTTCATCACAGAAATTGCAAGGAAGCAAGACATTTATATGATGCTGAAAAGAATGAAGATGTTGAATCTGAAGATCTCAACTTGGAAGATATTAAGATTCATACTGGTGTGGTGTAAGAATGCCTCATCTGAAATTACACCAGATGAACTTAAAATAACCAAAAACACATAAATTGATTGGGGTTCCTTCTGCCATGAAGTAATGTATGATACTCTTGTGGTGCAGAAGAAAAATAGGATACTGGGGAGAAAAGTTCAAATTGATGAGGGTAAATTTGGGCACTAAATATATAACAGGGGCCATGTCATCAAAGGACAATGTGTTTTTGGTGGCATTGATGAAACAACAGAGGCAGTGCCAAATAGAATGCCAGACTAGACAAAATTGAGGCTACATGGATTGTGGCAATGTCAACTTTGCCATGCTATCATTGCAAGGCCTTTTTCCCTGACCATTTGTCAAAATATTTATTCAAGTTATGTAAGCTGAGAAAAGAGAATTTCATCACAGAAATTGCAAGGAAGCAGGACATTTGTATGATGCTGAGAAGAATGAAGAAGTTGAATCTGAAGATCTCAAGATATTAGATTTCAATGCCTTATACAATTGCTTGAAAGAAGAAGGTTTTGCGCACCTAAAGGTAAATCACAAAATGAATTTTTTGATCCCAATAGTGAAGTATACATAACAAAATTGATGCCACATGGACTGTTGCAAAGTCAACTTTGCCACACTATCATTGCAAGAAGGCCTTTTCCCCTGACTATTTGAAGACTTGAATCGAAAACCAGGCTAAGTGCCAAAATTGAAAATAATGAGTTAGACATCATAATGTGTGCTATGTGCCAAGCCCAATACGATGAAATGTGTGCTATGAATAGAATGATAAGCTTAGAGGTTCAAAAATAAGTCACAAGAATGCGCTTGGGTCAACTCCAACCAGTTGTGCAGTGAAACCCGGGCTAAGTGCCAAGGCATCGGCAAGGCGTTTTGAGGTTCTATTATTGTTGTTCCGGCTGGTTTTTGAGTTGCACTTGAACCATCATTATCATTTGAAAATGAGTGCTACCAAGACTGAAGGAAGTAATACTAGAAAGAGACGTAAAGCTGGAGAAGGAAGCCATAAAGAACATGAGAAGAAGTCACATTGCCAAGGAAAATCATACATAAATAATAAAAATCAAACTGTGTTGGCGAAGCAACCACCTCAAGACAAGGTAAGATCAAGTTTGAACGTTTCTTTTCTGATATTAATATGGGTACTTACTGAGCAAACAACCTAATTCATTTATTAATTTGTCCTTGCCATAAATTTGCAGAGTTAGTGAACAAAAAGGTTTTGTGAGACATACAATTGGAACAATGTCTCTAACAAAACTTTTTTGTTTTCAGGCTACCTGCAAATGCAGCTACAAGTGTAAGGATATTTCTTTTGATCAAAAGCTCAAAATATTCACGGAGTATTATGACATTGGAGTTCTCAGTAGCCAATATACTTACCTTATGGGCCTGATAAACGTCACTACGGTCAACAGACGAAGACATGGCAGCTATGAGGAACCAGAATCAAGTCGCCGTCAAGCTTCTGTTTATTTTTCTTTACCCAACGGTCATGGGGAAATAGTTCAGGTGTGTAAGACAACATTTTTGGATGTTCACCAAATTACAAAAAGAACAGTAGAAACTTTGGTCAAATCAAAGAAAAGAGGTGATTTGATGTACATTGAAAAAAAAGGGAACAAAAATACATTTAGGAAATACACTGCTGATGATGAGAAAGCAATTATTGATCATGTAAAAAGTTTTCCAACAGATAAAAGTCATTACACACGAGCAAGAAATGATTGTGACTATTTAAGTGAAGATTTGAATTACAACCGTATGTATTTGGCATTTCAAAAGCTCTACCCAGATACAAAGATCATGCCTCGTTATTATAGAGATACTGTGAAGAAACATTTTCCTCGATTGAGATTTAAAAAACCACGAAAAGACACTTGTGGAACATGTGATTTGTTGAAGTCTAAAATACTAAATGTCTATCAATAGAGATGAAAACAAGAAATCACTAGAATTACATCATCGAAAGGCAGAGCGAGCTCGCTCTGAAATGGAAACTGATACAATACATTCCCAACAACCAAACAATAAGATATGTACTATTTCAGTTGATCTTCAACAAGTTTTTTCATTACCAACATTGTCACACTCACAAATGTACTATTCACGCCAGCTCTCATGTTTCAATCTGGGTTTGCATGTTGGAGACAATAATAAAGGATTCATGTTTGTTTGGCATGAGGGATTGAGTGGGAGAGGTGGTAATGAGATTGCTTCTTGTTTATTAAAAGGTTTGACATCCAAATTTACAAATAAAAGAAGGCTTATAATTTGGAGTGATAACTGCACCGGCCAAAACAAAAATAAAATGATTTTATATCTGTGGATGTATCTAGTTAGCAAAGGTGTTTTGTGCTGATTTAATTTTTTTTTTTCTCATTGTCCTAGTCGATTGTCAATCTGATGACGACTTGATTATTATATTCTCAGCCTTGGACTATGATTGAACTTATGAACTTGCTTTGTCATGGTTCAATGTGTAGGATTATTGTCATCGTTCATGCCTGAGAGAATTATATGCGACGTCATGTCGCTAGCTAGGTTTTATCTTTTTCCTTGTTCGTTGTTAATATGTGCGATTGCATCAGTCTCGGCTGGATGTCGCTAGTCTAGTTTTTTTTTTTTTTTGAAAACCATGTGAAACTTACCTCTGGGGAGCGCTGAGCTCTGATTGGAGGAATTATTATAAAAATGCTCTGCCTTGACGGTTTTGTAAGACTCGCCGGGATTGGTGGAAACCTTTCTACTATTCCCTGTTTTAGCTAATCACAGACGGTATTACGTTTTTCTTGACCGGTGGCGTACTCTGCTGGGACGCGTGGGTACTTTTGCGCCTTCGTGTTCATCTGGAGAAGATGACCAAAGATTCATTCGTTCTCCTTACTCTATGAGTTGAAGATTGAATATGGCGTACTCGGTGTTGTATTTGCTTTGTGGCTAAAGGAAGCCGTTTAATTTAAAAATATGAAGAGTTAGGATCCATAAGAAATTAACTCTTCCTTACTTTTCTACCTTTTTGCCTTACTTTAAATATGTGAAAGTTTCTTATAATAGATGTGTGCTTCGCCTAACTTGAATTCGTTAATTCTATACTTGATGTAACTGAAATTCTTCCATCCGCCCAGGTATGATATCTTATTCTAATGCATATATATTCTTGAAGTTGATAATAGGTAATTTTCCTTTGTGTAATTCATGAATAAGCTTAATTATGTAACAATTTCATTCGGCGTGATGCCTGTGAATTAATAGAATATTAGAAAGAGGTTATGTATTGCGTTACTCAAGCTAATAAATTGATAGATTGAAAATTAACAAATTGTTGAAGATCTTGGAAGGATCATGTTACTATTCTGATACTAAAGCTAGGAGTAGAGATCTACTCAAGAAATAATTTGAAGTTTTTCTGAAATAGTAGGAAAGATAATACATGAATTCATTTAGTCAGTTCATTGAAATATATTTTTGTAACTGTTTAAAAATGAAGCCGAAACTAAAGTTAGGGAATTAGTGTGATTATCTATGTTGCCAACTTTTTGAGAACCGTAAATATTATTTACTTTTGTAACTATTTAACCATGTTCTATACTTAATTAGGCCATATATTATTAGCTACTTTGAATCTTTCAGTGCGGTTCTTGTTCCGGAGTATTCATGTTCCTGATATGATATGTACGAGCCATGGGTAGTTGAGGCAGCCTATAACTGCTAAGAAGGGTGCCTTTATGACTGGAACGTTTCCTGTTGTTTCTCACAGTGGCGATCCTGGCCGTCGCGCATAATGCGGGTTTATGTCCGGCAAACTAAGGCTGCGGTCACCCTGTGATTATCCAGGGACAAGCGCAAGTATTCATTGAATCTCTGCTAACCAGGTAACAAAAAGAACTTTTCATCTTATGACCCTGTGAGGATAGTGCGCGAAAGTCAATCCTGAATTTGTACTGTTTGCAATGGCAAGTTAGCCTGTTAACCGAAAATGGACTCATTTAATTAACCTTCATTAAGGATTTTTGTAGTAGGGACTCTAAATTTTTTGTAATGAGTATTTAAATTTTATTTTACTTTAAGAGGGGATATCCTGGCCAGGAATCATAAGAAGTAGGCTAATCTATATAAAGATGTAACCTTTTGAAACATATATATTTTTTTGTAAAGTGTCAATTTTTTGAAAGATGTAATAATGAATTCAAGTAAGGCAAGAACTGTAGTTTTCTTGACTACTACTCCCCCGCCGTTAGTATTAAGGAACAGTCATTAGTACCGTAATTACTAAATTATTTGGCAAAACTTTTAAATATTGTAACCAGAAGAGTTGGTTATGGTATATTTTTTTGTTTGTCTTTTATTAAGAGAGTGCTCCACCAAATTCTAAATTATCTTTTCAAATTCTATTATAAGCACGTCTCAATTCCTGCGCAACTCTGCTATTTAAGGGATGAATTAACCCCTTAATTTGAATGAGTTTTGTTCTTTAAAATTTTTTTTATGACTGATTCCTTTACTATGTGTGGGTTAGTTGTCAAGAGTGTAGATTCGAGTCAAATTAGTAATTATTAGATGCCTAATAATTCTGTTTAAATTCTGTGAAAACCTTCAGTAAGGTCATTCATCAAAATGCTTCACTCCCCAGTTAGGCAGCCTTCTTCGGGCTCTAGTGCACATCCAAATATTAATTATTGGGATTGTAAAAAGACTATTGAATCCAATTTTGAATTGAATCTTTTGAAATCACAGAAAATAAATCCTAACCACTTGGTTAAGGAAATATTGATTTTTGAGTTGCAAACCTTAGGCTTTCCTCCTGAAACGTCCAAGGATGTAAATGTAGATATTTTGAGACAACAGTATAGATCAGCTAAGGCTGAGTCTGAAAGCAAAGTACATAGACTACTCTATAATGAAAGTAATTTTGAACAGGCATTTGCAAATATAGAATATTTGATAGAAAGGGAAAGTGCATCATTGGTGAAAATTAAGGAAGATGAGACCAAACTGCTAAGTGAGAGGAAGACTGAAGTCCAAAAAGCTACCACATATTTCTTGCACACTATAAATAGAATTGTTCAATTATATCTTAGTGTTAAAATCGCGCAGAACCAAACAATGCTTGACAAATTTTCTGTCATCATTGAAAAACTGCAGGAAAATTTCTCCTTGATTTTAGAAAATCAGGAAATTGTGAAAACGAGGCCTCCTTCTCCTAGTGTAGTGCCTGAGGTTAGGGAACCAAATTTAGATATTGATGAAAATCCGTTTGATCAAATGTTTCAAGAATCATTAAGTATTGAAGAAGTTCCTAGACAAGTGAGCTTTACTGAACCGAATTTGAGACCAGTGCTAGACACTAATTCTTTGAGAGCTCCACCAGTGGTTCCTAGGTATTGCCCTAGTCAAAACATTCCTATTCCTGGTTCACAACCTAATCGCCAAGTTGGTGCGATGTCACTTGCATTCAATAGTTTGTATAATAAGTTACCAAATCCGATAGAGTACCTTATTCAAGATCTGCCAGTGACAGATGGATTAGAAATTGAAATCTTACTAAAATTTTTGGCTGTCACCTTAAAAATAAAAGAGCGCTCAAACTTAAATGATGTTCAACTATTAAATTTGATTCAGTCTCATGCTATTGGTCCATTAGGCGATCGTTTGACCTTTGCTATTGACAATAGTTGGTCGTTTGATGATTTTCATGCTGAAGTATTAAACTATTTCATTCCACAACAACTGCTTTCGGTGATAGAAAAAGAAAAATTTTATAGGCTTCAAGGATCTTCTGAACCGTTAGCAAGCTATATTGTTTCAATAAAAGAATCGGCCAGCCTACTAAGACTAAATAAGTCAGAAGCTGAAATTGTTAACAATATATGTTCTGGACTTAATCAGGCCGAACGGTCTAGGTTAGTTTTTCAAAATAGACCTTGTACCTTTTCTGATTTGAATTTGATTACTGTACAGGCACAAAACTTAAGATTTGCTGATGTAGAGAGAGAACGCTTTGAGACCACTAGGTCTAATAATTCTCGTACTTCAGTAGTTAATACTAAACCAGTTGCTAGAAGTTGCTATCATTGTTCAAAATTGGGTCACATTGCCAAACATTGTTTCAAAAATCCAGCTAGTGCGAATTTTCGCGGTCAAACTAGTAATCAGTTTAATAAAACTCCTGTTCAAACTAACATTTTACGAAAACCAGATGTAAATGTTAAGTGCTTCAACTGCCAGAAATTCGGGCATTACCAGCGAGATTGTAAAGATAGGAAAACCTGACTATTAAAGAATAAAAGAAGCAAAAATAATTTTTATTTCCATAAAAGGCTTGTTAATGGTGTGACTGGTATTAACCAAACTAAATTGTCTACCTCTGATTCTTGTAAGTACAGTAAAACATTTAGTCACAAGAAAGTCAAAGGCCATAAAAAACGAGACAAAAAACATCCCGCCAATTACAAAATTAAAGCCCTATCTAATGGTGTTATTCCTTTTATTGAGTGTACTTTAGGAACGGTATCTACAATTTCGTCGGTTGCTCTGATAGATTCAGGCGCCGTAAGAACCCTTATTTCTAAAACTCTAATAAATGAGCTTCAAAAGAAAAATGTAAATTTAGAGTTTGAATCTGAAAACTTACAATGTACTACTGCTAACAAGGGCAAACTTTTAGTAACTCAGTCAGTAGTACTGAAAATCAAAATTGTGAACTTCAGTTGGAAATTTAAATTTTTTATTTGTGAAACTCTTTCTGTCCCTGTAATTTTGGGCTGTGATTTTATTGACCATTCTCAATTAGTGCTTGATTTGTTTAATAAAAAATACTTTTTCGGTTTCAGACCTTGTTTCAAATTTAACTTGGACTGTAATGTTGATGGACTGGTAGGAAAGTTGCAGAATAATATCATGCTTGACCACCAAGGTAGTAATTTGGGAAATGAAGAACAGGAAAGGTTAGCTCAAGTTTTGGAAAGGTATGACGACGTTTTGACTCTTAAACTAGGTTTAACAAATTTAACTGAATACGAAATCAAGTTGATTTCAGATAAACCAGTTAGGAAAGCTCCCTACCAACTTGATCCTGAAAGAATGAACATCTTGAATGATTTGGTAAAGAAAATGTTGAAAGAAGGCATTATACAAAAATCACAAAGTAATTATGCTAGTCCCTGTTTTCTAGTACCCAAAGCAAATGGAGGTCACCGTGTAGTTATTGACTACCGGTCTCTCAACAAAAATATTAGTTTAGATTCTGTCCCACTACCAAAAATTGAAACAGCTTTTCATTGGTTTCATGGCGCTAAGTACTATACTTGCCTGGATCTCAATCAATCCTATTATCAAATTCCTTTAACTAAAGAATGTAGACATATAACTAGTTTTTGTACCATGAACAATACTTATGAGTTTACTAGGGTCCCTTTCGGATTATCAGTAGGTGCACAAGCACTGTCTTCTGTCCTAGACTCATTATTTGAGGAAGAAAAATTTAAATTTGTATATCACTATCTTGACGACATAGTAATTTATTCTAATGATTTCGACTCTCATCTACGGCATGTAGAAGTCGTTTTATCCAAATTAAGGAATGCAGGGTTCACAGTAAACCCTGAAAAAGCTCAATTTGCTAAAGAACGCATTTCATTTCTAGGTCATCTTGTAGATCAACATGGTGTTTCAATAGATCCAAGTAGAACACAAAAAATTAGAGATTTTCCTTCCCCAAAGAATCCTAAAGCTGTAGCTCGTTTTATTGGGATGATAGGATACTTTAGTAAGTTCATTCCTAAATTTGCCGAAATTGCTGCTCCTATTAATGCTTTAAGAAAGAAAAATGTAAAATTTATCTGGACCAAAGAACATGAAGAGGCGTTTCTAAAGTTGAAAAAAGCAATTTCTTCCCCTCCTATATTGAGGACGGCGGACTTTTCTAAACAATTTGTTCTTCAAACTGACGCGTCTTCCACCGCCATTGCTGGTGTACTCTGTCAAGAAGTAGACGGCCTACTGCAACCTATTGCTTATGCCTCTAAGAAGCTTACTCAGCAGGAATCTTGTTTTTCGGCTTATGAACGTGAGGCCTATGCTGCGATTTGGTCGATCGAACGCTTTAGCTTCTATTTATCCCACAATAAGTTTTTATTAATGACTGATAATTCAGCCCTGTCTTATGTGTTGAATAACCCTCGTCAAACCGGTAGGATAGGACGTTGGACACTCAGATTATTAGGTTTTCAATTTGATGTGAAACATATTGCCGGGAAAGATAATGTCATTGCCGACTGTCTCTCGCGCATGTATCAGGATGAAGACGATTGTATTGAACAAGCAAGTAATCCTGAAATTGAAGTGAATCCTTTACTTAATTTTGTCAACACTCTAAAACTTAGCGATTTTCCTTTAGTGTTTACTGATATCAAAACTCATCAAGAAAACGATCCTTTTTGTAGTGAAATTGTAAAAAAGATTACAGATGGAATAGACCAATTCCCATATTCTGTGTCTAAAGGCGTGTTAGTCTATAAGCACAGAAATCAAGAAAATCTCAAAATTGTAGTTCCAAAATTTTTAGTACCTTTAGTTTTCAAATATTTTCATGAAACCACTGTAGGTGGACACTTAGGCCTTTCTAAGACTATAAAAAAAATTCTAGAAAGTTTCTACTGGCCTGGACTAGGTAAAGATATTTCATTGCTTGTAAAGTCCTGTGAGATATGCGGAAAAAGCAAGCCAGCTCAAAAATTAAATTTCGGTTTCCTTGCTTCTAAAGTAGAACAAGCCCCTATGGATAAATTCTATTGTGATGTGGTAGGCCCACTTTTAAGAAGTACTCAAGGTAACACACATATTTTTAGTTGTGTAGATGGATTTTCTAAATTCTCCTTTTTGTTTCCTATTAGGAAGGCTAATTCTAATTCTATTATAAAATGCTTAAAAACTATTTTTCAAAATTACAGTTGTCCAAAAAAAATTGTAAGCGACAACGGCTCAATTTTCACAAGTAATAGGTTCAAAAATTTTTGCTTCCAATTAGGAATTCAGCATATCACGACGTCTCCCTTCTATCCAAATCCTAATCAGGTAGAAAGATTACATAGAAATCTAAGAAGTGCTCTCATTGCTTTTCACGGAGATTCACAAACTAAGTGGGATGAAAGCTTGTCTTGGCTTCCGTTAGCATTCAATTTAGCTGAACATGATAGTACTGGATGTACTCCTTTTTCATTGATGTTCCGTTTTGAACCCAATCATCCATTGCTTAATGCATGGAAAATTGACGAAATTTTGCCTGCTAAGTATACTGAAGATACGTTAAGAATTTGGCAAAAGGCTAGACTAAATTTAACTAAAGCTCATGATAAAGTCAAAGCTAAGTATGACAGAAATAGGTCTCCCATTCCTTTCAAAATAGGTGACTTGGTATGGTTAAAAACTCATATACTGAGTAGTAAAGCCAATAAAATTTCACATAAACTTAGTTATAGATGGCGAGGTCCATATGTGATAGAAAGATGGCTTAGTCCTGTGACAGCCGGTTTACATGATCCCGAAACTGGTGTATTTTTTCAAAAAGCACACGTTTCTCATCTCAAGAAATTTCACCCTCGTATTGACGACGATGGGGATTGAATAAATCAAGAATGACTAGAGTCTTTCTCTGTTCTTGTATTTAATAGGTCCTTGTGACAGTAGTATCGGTCTATTGTAGACTCGAATGTAACTATTAGAGTTTGGGAAATTTGTCTGTTATTCTAGACTATGCGCGCAGTCTGATAATTAGATACCCTACTCAAAATGAACCCTACTTAAAAAAGTAAATGACAATATAATTGAATGTAGTAACCCTACTCAATTTTGAAAACTTAATTGTTATGGTATGTAAGAAACCTAGGCAAATGAAAATGTTATGGTACGAAATAGCTCTACTCTGGAGTTGAGTAACTATTCCAATTTCCAGTAAGAAATAATACTGTTCATGCCTGAATGTAAATTTCAGTGAACATTTTGACCTTGAACCAGTAGACGTGTCCGTAACCGCTTACTCATGTTAATACGGAGAACGGTAGGAAATAATGAAACTGTAAAGTATTGAAGTAATTGTTGTAGTACTTAAGAGTCATATGTATAGTAAGCGAAGTTAAAACTTAGTGAAATAATGTGTTAGGTTTAGGAAACGAATATTCTATGCGATTTTAAATATTGAGAATAATAGTCTATTAATAATGAAATGACCTTGTAACTGTTTAACTTTGTAACTGCATTCGTTTTCTGGAAGGATAGATAATTTTTTAATTTATGGTGATTCTTTCACTAAAGCAAGTTGCTGCTATTAATTTTTTTATGTATGCAATTAGCATCATTAATTACTCGAGTTTTAACTAATATTAATTTGTTGAATAATATGTACCCTTGATAGTGTCCTGTAAACTTATTGTAATTGTACTTAGGAGCTCCGAAATTACTTATGCATAACTTAGATTAGGAATTATTCAAACATATAACTCAATTATCTTTGTGATAGGATAAGTAACTAAACATAATATTATTAAGAATAGTGTGATAGAAAATTTTTTTTTTAATAACTAGATAATAACTTTGAAAAGTCGTCGTGTTCCCAATTTTTTTTGTGTGACCTTGTCTGCGTGTGCGCAACGTAGACTCGTGATCCTGTTAGACTTATACTTCTGTTAAGACTCTTTAGTTCTTGCTAAGGTACTTTACTGTATTAGGGATGGCCACTCTGATATGTGAACGATCTTTAGCAAAAATCTTTCCTGAGTTTTCCTTACCTACACCATTGATTGCTCTGTTACTTTGGATCCTTTTGGACATTAGTTTGTTTGCTACATTTGACATTTTGGTCTCTGTTTTTTTTTCCATAATTTTTTTTTCAACTTAGAATTGAAAGTTGACCTTTTGTCTTTTCCCCTGGGAGTTTTTCTCAGTTAAAGGGGGGGTGAGTTGTGCTGATTTAATTTTTTTTTTTCTCATTGTCCTAGTCGATTGTCAATCTGATGACGACTTGATTATTATATTCTCAGCCTTGGACTATGATTGAACTTATGAACTTGCTTTGTCATGGTTCAATGTGTAGGATTATTGTCACCGTTCATGCCTGAGAGAATTATATGCGACGTCATGTCACTAGCTAGGTTTTATCTTTTTCCTTGTTCGTTGTTAATATGTGCGATTGCATCAGTCTCGGCTGGATGTCGCTAGTCTAGTTTTTTTTTTTTTTGAAAACCATGTGAAACTTACCTCTGGGGAGCGCCGAGCTCTGATTGGAGGAATTATTATAAAAATGCTCTGCCTTGACGGTTTTGTAAGACTCGCCGGGATTGGTGGAAACCTTTCTACTATTCCCTGTTTTAGCTAATCACAGACGGTATTACGTTTTTCTTGACCGGTGGCGTACTCTGCTGGGACGCGTGGGTACTTTTGCGCCTTCGTGTTCATCTGGAGAAGATGACCAAAGATTCATTCGTTCTCCTTACTCTATGAGTTGAAGATTGAATATGGCGTACTCGGTGTTGTATTTGCTTTGTGGCTAAAGGAAGCCGTTTAATTTAAAAATATGAAGAGTTAGGATCCATAAGAAATTAACTCTTCCTTACTTTTCTACCTTTTTGCCTTACTTTAAATATGTGAAAGTTTCTTATAATAGATGTGTGCTTCGCCTAACTTGAATTCGTTAATTCTATACTTGATGTAACTGAAATTCTTCCATCCGCCCAGGTATGATATCTTATTCTAATGCGTATATATTCTTGAAGTTGATAATAGGTAATTTTCCTTTGTGTAATTCATGAATAAGCTTAATTATGTAACAATTTCATTCGGCGTGATGCCTGTGAATTAATAGAATATTAGAAAGAGGTTATGTATTGCGTTACTCAAGCTAATAAATTGATAGATTGAAAATTAACAAATTGTTGAAGATCTTGGAAGGATCATGTTACTATTCTGATACTAAAGCTAGGAGTAGAGATCTACTCAAGAAATAATTTGAAGTTTTTCTGAAATAGTAGGAAAGATAATACATGAATTCATTTAGTCAGTTCATTGAAATATATTTTTGTAACTGTTTAAAAATGAAGCCGAAACTAAAGTTAGGGAATTAGTGTGATTATCTATGTTGCCAACTTTTTGAGAACCGTAAATATTATTTACTTTTGTAACTATTTAACCATGTTCTATACTTAATTAGGCCATATATTATTAGCTACTTTGAATCTTTCAGTGCGGTTCTTGTTCCGGAGTATTCATGTTCCTGATATGATATGTACGAGCCATGGGTAGTTGAGGCAGCCTATAACTGCTAAGAAGGGTGCCTTTATGACTGGAACGTTTCCTGTCGTTTCTCACAGTGGCGATCCTGGCCGTCGCGCATAATGCGGGTTTATGTCCGGCAAACTAAGGCTGCGGTCACCCTGTGATTATCCAGGGACAAGCGCAAGTATTCATTGAATCTCTGCTAACCAGGTAACAAAAAGAACTTTTCATCTTATGACCCTGTGAGGATAGTGCGCGAAAGTCAATCCTGAATTTGTACTGTTTGCAATGGCAAGTTAGCCTGTTAACCGAAAATGGACTCATTTAATTAACCTTCATTAAGGATTTTTGTAGTAGGGACTCTAAATTTTTTGTAATGAGTATTTAAATTTTATTTTACTTTAAGAGGGGATATCCTGGCCAGGAATCATAAGAAGTAGGCTAATCTATATAAAGATGTAACCTTTTGAAACATATATATTTTTTTGTAAAGTGTCAATTTTTTGAAAGATGTAATAATGAATTCAAGTAAGGCAAGAACTGTAGTTTTCTTGACTACTACTCCCCCGCCGTTAGTATTAAGGAACAGTCATTAGTACCGTAATTACTAAATTATTTGGCAAAACTTTTAAATATTGTAACCAGAAGAGTTGGTTATGGTATATTTTTTTGTTTGTCTTTTATTAAGAGAGTGCTCCACCAAATTCTAAATTATCTTTTCAAATTCTATTATAAGCACGTCTCAGTTTTTGATGAGATAGATCATAAATACCTAGTATCTGGTCATTCCTATTTGGCTTGTGACAGAGACTTTGCCCAAATTGAGAAGAGGAAGGGAGTCACAAAATGTGAAGTGCCTTTGGACATTGTTCGACTCCTTGTCTCAGCTTGCCATAAAAATCCATTTATGGCTACCCTGATGCAAGAAGAAGACTTTTTCGATTTCAAGAGTGCAGCTGAGTTATGTATGGATACATCGAAACTTGAAATTTCAAAAGTGCAGTGGATTAGGATAAAGAAGGAAGCCCCTGGTGTGATTAACACGAAAAAGAGTTTTAATGAGATGGAGCAATGGAAATGTATTAACGTTTTGAAAAAAAAAAACTAAACCAGAGGACATTACTCAACTACTTCGTCCAATGGAATTACCAAATAATAACATGAAAAAGGAAAAGAAAGAAGACCTGAAAAAGATGATACCATACTTGAGAGAGGAAAATAAGAAATTTTATGAAGATTTGACAGTGTTGTAATAGACAGCTTAATTGGTAGTAATAGGTAGCATTGCTACAGTAGTTTTTTTGATTTTTTTCTAATAATATTTCAATTATTCAAATAGATATAACAATAAAAAAATTGCATTTTCATTTCACTCTCAACTTTATTGTGAAAAACTTCAAATTTATTCACATACCCTCATGTTCACTAACTCTGCACTTGACTTGCCTCACAGTTCTAAGAATGGCACTTAACACGCTTTTCACTTCTTGGCTTCTGGACATACCTCTTGTTTAGAAAGTCTTACTTTGAATTTTTTTTTCAATGGTTTAACCAATGATTTTGGTAGGTTTCTCAATATAAGATAATTAATTATCATTGACTTGAACCATCATAATTTTTTCAAGGTAAATATAATCATAATACAGAAAAAAAAAACAATTTTCTCAATTATCTCGGAATAATTATTTTGGCACTTAGCCCGGTTTTCAATACAAGTCTTCATTTGTCAAAATATTTATTTGTGAAGTCATGTAAGCTGAGAAAAGAGAATTGCTTCACAGAATTTTGCAAGGAAGCAGGACATTTGTATGATGCTGAGAAGAATGAAGAAGTTGAATCTGAAGATCACAACTTGGAAGATATTAGGATTCATACTGTTGTGGTGCAAGAATGCCTCATCTGAAATTATACAAGATGAACTTGAAATTACCAAAAACAAATTAATTCATTGGGGTTCTTTCTGCCTTGAGGTAATGTATGATACTCTAGTGGTGCAGAAGAAAAAAATATGAAGACTGGGGAAAATAATTCAAATTGATGAGAGTAAATTTGGGTGCCAAAAATATAACAGGGGCCATGTCATTGAAGGACAATGTGTTTTTGGTGATATTGATGAAACAACAGAGGCAGTGCAAAATAAAATGTCAATAACATTACTTCCCATAATTAAGAAATTCATTCAGCCCAGGACAACAATAGTTTCAAATTGCTGGAAAGCATACAATTGCTTGAAAGAAGGTTTTGCGCACCTAAAGGTAAATCACAAAATGAGTTTTGTTGATCCCAATAGTGATGTATACACAAAAAATTTGAGGCCACATAGATTGGCAAAGTCAACTTTGCCACACCATCAGTGTGAGATGGCCTTTTTCCCTGACTATTTGTAAAAATATTTATTTGTGAAGTCATGTAAGCTGAGAAAAGAGAATTGCTTCACAGAATTTTGCAAGGAAGCAGGACATTTGTATGATGCTGAGAAGAATGAAGAAATTGAATCTGAAGATCTCAACTTTGAAGATATTAGGATTCATACTGTTGTGGTGCAAGAATGCCTCATCTGAAATTATACAAGATGAACTTGAAATTACCAAAAACAAATTAATTGATTGAGGTTCTTTCTGCCTTGAGGTAATGTATGATTCTCTAGTGGTGCAGAAGAAGAAAATAGGAAGACTGGGGAAAAAAGTTCAAATTGATGAGAGTAAATTTGGGTGCCAAAAATATAACAGGGGCCATGTCATTGAAGGACAATGTGTTTTTGGTGACAATGATGAAACAACAGAGGCTGTGCCAAATAGAATGTCAGAAACATTAGTTCCCATAATCAAGAAATTTATTCAGCCCAGGACAACAATAGTTTCAGATTGCTGGAAAGCATACAATTTATCACAGAATTTTTCAAGGAAGCAGGACATTTGTATGATGCAGAGAATGTTGATGAGCTGTTTGGGGCAATTAAGAGAGTATGGCTTTTGAAACTAAAACCCTGTCAGAAAGTGGAATTGATGTTTATGTACAAAGTGCCACAGTACTACCACACTCTAATGATAGGAGAAGCAAATAAAACACTGACAGCTGCTGATGCACTGATTAAAGCCATCATATGTGAGACTCTTTGCCTACACAATAGCATGCCTGAAGGACTATTCTATACAGAAAAGAGAGATGGTGGTTTAGGTTGCTTGCTTAGAAAACCAGATAATGTTAGGGGAAGTGAGAACTGTCTGACAGCTAAAGTGACTTTTGAACATTATAAAAAGTATGATAAGCAAGGCTGGGACAGTGTAAAAAGAAAAATGAAACATCTGAAACATCATTTATCAACCACAGTGATCAGATGTCATTGTATACAAATCCCCTGCATCATTCACGTTAGTACCAAAAAATAGCATTTGACCTTCTAATCTCAACAGCAACAGTCAATGCCTTGTTATTGTTCCAGACAGTCACCACCAACAAAATGTCCATCACCAATTTCAAGACACAAATAACAAAAAATCTGAAGTATAAGCCAACAATTGAATTCCATCCACCCACTCATCCCAAGTCAAATCATGTCCTATCAAAGTCAGAAAACAGAGCAAGATGCACCATATGCTATAAGAAGCTCTCAAACACCGAAGAACAGAAAATTGCACAAAATAAGTGACTAAAACCAAATACAGTATGTATTGAATGCAATCTTCATTATTTTTTAGTGTTTTTTTAGCTCATTTCAAAGTTGAAGAAATAGCTCTTTACTGAAAGACTATTATTTGTTTTTATTCAGTAATAATTCAAGGATTGACATAATGTTTCTCCACTTCAACATGTTTCATCATCTGAGAATATAGTGAATCTTGTTTACCAATTTATTGCAATACATTTAAATGCATTAAATTTCATTTATAGTCAGGTGTTAATTTCAGTGGGAATGCAAGGGAATGGCGTTCCCTTACCTCCCAAGAGAGCTGGAATGCATGAGAATGCACAGTTTGCACCAATCTGATTCTGAAGGTGTCTCATCTTGCTATTTATTCAGATAAATATTGCTAAATATTGCGAATAATAATAATAATAAAGTCCTGTAACATAGGGTGTAGTGAGATCTGTGTACTGTATATAAATAAAAATGTGAAGAAGGCTTCATTTGTTTTTATTTCACCATTCATTGAAAAAAGTATTTTGGTTAATGTAAGCTTCATACAAAATGGTTGGTGCAAATCGAAACAGGTTTATAGGAAATTAACCAAGATGTTAACAGGGTGTGGCGAGGGGTTGAGGGATTGTTTAACTATGCCTTAGTAGAAAATAGAGAGGGTGTTTTATAAGAATAAATTAGCGTTTCCACACCTGACATTTTAGAAATTAAGCACTGTTTATAGTTATAATAATTTCATGGTGAATCATATTATTCTCTTACCTGGGGGAATGAAGACTTTCTAATATCAACTTGGTAAGTGATAATTTTATTTTATTATTTTCTCAATGAAAATCATTTATGGCATAGTACAAGTCAACATTCATAATGGATATACTTACAAGAAACTTTCTTGTTTCTTGCATTGCAAAACTTGTGCAATAAGTTAAGTTTCTTTTAATACTATTGACTCAAGCTATTAGAATTAGCTGTGAAAATTTAAAAAACTACATACATATGATGGAAGCTTATATAATATACCACTGGTTGTGTAATGTGAGAAACATTCCAAGTTGCATATACCAAAAATGTCCATCATGGAATGCAAACAAAAAATGTATGATGATCATCAGAGTGAATTACACATCTGCCACTCATGAGTTCATTGGACAAAAATTATGAATTGATTTGCCCAATGAACAATGAAGTTAGTCACTAATTTGTCACACACTTTGAATATTGGGAAAATCATTTTCATAAGAGAGTTCATTGGACCATCAACAATGGAAAATGCATGGACCACACGGAGTAGGTTCTGAGACACTTATATCAGTCTTAAAAGCTTGTTTGAGATATATGAGAATGAGTGACAGATTTGTTACCATGGGAGTCAACCTGTTAAATGTGTTTATATAGATGCAGGGAGGTCATAGAACAGTTGATGAATGAATCGTCTCTATGATGCAAATAAGCTTTCAAGTAACAAGTCAAAGCAACACATTTGTTACATATCAATATTGCAGCTCTTAATTCATTTATTGGGTTTTAATTGACATAGGCAGTTGAAATCCATGCATGTTTGATTTTGATAAAATCTACCTTAAATAATCCTGTTGTAAAGGATGGGTAAACCACTAGTATTAAATATGTAATACCATAAATTACTAGTATTAAATATGTTATACCATGACATTGTTATGGTATACATATCAAACATATCAAAACAGCATAATAAGCTCTTAATTCATTTATTGGGATTTTACTGGCAGTGGCGTTTGAAATCCATATACATATATGTTCAATTGATAAATCTGACTTAATCCCATTGCAAAGCATGGGTAAACCACTAGTAGTAGTAACAAATCTTTCCAACATTACATACAATAATAAATTTCATAGCAATGACCCAAGGCTATCTTAAGTGGAGAAATCTCCAATTATGTAACCGGAAAGGACTCCTTGGGAATCAATGCATTACTTCCCATAATAGGTAATATAATCAGCTTAACCACCACAAGGTCCAGTAGTAAAATGTACCCTTCAGTGTGCTTCTTGTTAGGAACCTGGGGAACAGAAATAGTGATGAAATTGACAGCAGATTGGAGTTGCCTAAACCACAAACATTATGCATGGGTGGACTTTTCAGGAAGAGGAGCAGCTGCCCTCTACAAACTGAGCTCAGCATGTAAATACAAATACCACTCCAGAGTAGGAGCTGCTCAAATAGGGCTCAAACTGGTGTTTCTTGCCACATTTGGAGTGCAATATGAGAGCCTTGCTATCCTAAAATGGGTAACCGGGCAAGAATTTACAAGGAGGTGCAACTATGGTGACGCATTTAAGAAGAGGAGTGAGGCAACCACTGCGGTAGAATTCGAACTCACTCCCTTAAAGAAGTATGCTAAACTCTCACACGCCCTTTGCTCCAAGTATAATCAGCCAGGGACTGAACCAGTGATGGCCAGACCGGTGTGGAATGGATACAGAGTAAACATCATCACAGATGCATACCGAAAGGCTTATGCCAATGCGGAGGAAAGGGCCCAGATAGAAACCTCAGGGATTGTCAATCGCCTGTCAAAGTTGAAAAGGGAGCTCACACAGCAAGTGCTAATGACAGAAGCAGTATCTCATGGAGTGGACGACTGGAGGGATGCTGAAGGGTTGAGCCATTATTCTCATGGACCTAGGACTCTGCCACCTGGACAAGTCGCCTGCAGTAACACCTTCTTTTCCAAGACTGTTGAAAGAGTGTGAAGCCATTCAGTGAAAAAAGCAACTCCTAAATCTCCTTGTTTTTGTTTACCTTATCTCAATATTTTGACATGAATAAAATGTAAATAATTTCCCTTATCATCATTGTATTTTGTTTTATTCTCTTTTTTGTTTGTTTTATTATTTCACATGGTAATTGTTTGAGCATTTTTTGTGTAAGAATAAGATAACTTCAAAACCTCAATAAATAAACCACTAGTATTGAATAATGTAATACCATGACATTGTTATGGTATGAATATCAATGCAATACAATAAGGGGAATCTAGTGGCTAATATGCTCTGGTGCACTGCATTTATGTAGTAATACACTAATTATGCACTGAAGCCAATAACAATATGGATATTGGAAATTTTGAAGTCAATGTTGCTAACTTCCCCTCACTGCTAAGCAATATCAGATTAGTACTGCTCTTGGGAAAATAAAAACACTGATTTTGCACAAATTACTGGATGTTCAACAAAATGCATGTACGTCTTGTATACCATAGCCTATTTAGACTGTAAGTGAATCTTCAGACCTCAACCTAGTGTTCTGTTCCAAAGAGATAGGTTGCAATTACTTTCCTGACTGAGCTAATAGAGTTGCATCTATGCCAAGTCCACCAAAACAAATCCTGAAGCTCTATCCTTAACAGTTAAGTCAAGAATGGATGAATCTTTGTCCAAACTTTGCCATTTTATGTAATTGCATTGCTTAGATTGTCATTACTATAGTTAATACCATTAATATCACACAATTGAGATCATTGTACATAACTCTCTGCACTTTAAAAATAGATTTTCTTAGTTCACTGCTGTATGTGATGTTGATAGTTTTAGTTTTAACCATTTGTATGCAAATTTGTAAACTTACATGAATAAAGAAATATAATCCATATTTGCATTAAATACATCACAAAGTTACCTAGAAAATGATGGTTGAGATAGAATTTCAATATAATTATTTATAAATAATAGTGGAATACTGGATATCCTACTGAATTAGATAACAACATACCCTAGACTATGGAATGATCTTAATAATAGCAGGTATCTGTTCAATCAGACAAAGATAAGCTACAAACTACTGGGCCCTATCTGTAAGGGTAATGAATTGGATTTGCCAGCAAAATAGACTCTGTTCTCTGCTATAAAATCTTTTCCCAGTGGTTCAGAACCTAACAAAAAATTTAGGTCCAACTCATCAATCACCATCATCCAACTTATTACCAACACACAGATCTCAAACCTATGTGTGGGCTTCATCATAATAACAAAAACAATGCATTAAATAACAGAGACATAATCTGATAATTGAATCAAACTATTCCACATTATAAGAAAATTGGTGAAAGGTCTTTAATATCAGATGGTTCACTGCAAATAGTCATTCAGTTAAGAAATCAGCTTCTTAATTTTTTTCACATTTGTGATGTTCTTCAAAGATCCTTTGCTGTTTGGCTTAGTGTTCAGATTCCTCTGATCTGTAGATATTGGTTGATTTGGGACTGCTTGGCATCAATAATTGCTGCATTTAGATTAGCCACTGTGATCATAACTGCATTGATTGCAAGCATTAGTCTTTGATTCTATTCAGATTCACCTGAGCTTGGTAGTGGTGGAAAACTTCTTTGAGAAGCAGAAGTGGCAATTGCCCTGATTTGAGACTCTGAAGAAGCAGTTGCTCAACTTGAAGAAGCAGTTACCCTGTTTGGTGCAGCAGAAGAAGATGCTGGCCAGCTTCAAGAAGCAGAAGTAGTAGTTGTCCTGCTTGCAGAAGCAGATGCCATTTCCTTGCTCAAAGAAGCAATTACCCCACTTGAAGAAACAGATGTCCTACTTGAAGAAGGGAAAGGAGCAGTTGCTCTGTTTGATGAAGCAGTAGCACTGCTTGGAGGATGTGTCATACAATAAATTTGGGTAGATGCACCAGAAGATGCTTTAGCATAGCTTCAAGTATGCACATGTGATGTTTAAGGGGAGTCCAACCAAGAAATAGGGGAAAAATATCGATTTTTTGTTTATTGGCTTATTTTTCAGTTTGAAATTTGCGCTTTCCAATGGTGTCTGAATCATGTTTCTATGACAACTGGAAAAGCCTTTTTTAGAGTTTCAAAAAATGTTCTGTCAGAGTATTTTGCTCCGCAATATTCAGCACCATATTCAAATATTTCACATTTTATTATTTACCTTGCGCTTTTATTATAACAAATTTATTTTCAGTTTTTTTGTTATAATAATCACATCTTATTTTGCTTTTTACGTTGGTACCATTGAATTTCTGTATGATCATTTCTTGAATGAAACAACTGAAACTGAAATTATGTTTTTGTTTACATCTGACTTGTGAAGTGAGTAAGGTTACGTTATTCAATTTTGTTCAAGTTTTCTCGGAATTTGTTTATTTTACTAAATAAAACATGCCAAGACAAAAAAGCTGGCAATCTAAAAGAGTTTTTAGAGGCAATAAGTACATAAAAAAGCCTACTGATAGTGATCCAAGTACTTTTGTGTCTTGTCCACAAACTCATGACAGTGAAACACGTGCTGAGCCCAGTAACACACCTGACAAGTGCTTCAAAAAAGAAAATTTCTAGTAGTTTTGAACAATTTGACTCTTACAAGCCTTCAAGTAAGAACTTAGTTATAGCTTTTGATATTATTTCATCCATCATTTCTCAGTTTTCAATTTGTAAAGAGTGTGGCAGTGAACTGAAACTTGAAGAACAATCCCAGAATGGTCTAGCTTGTAAGTTATTATTGAAATGTTCCAGTGATAGTTGTAAATTTGTTTTTGAGTTTTGGACTTCGGATAATTGTGTAAATAGTAATCTATTTGAAGTGAACTGCAGGTTTTTTATGGACTTCGATGTATAGGGAAAGGACCTGAAGCAGGAAAATTGTTTTGTGGTATTATGAACCTGCCTCAACCATGTAAAAATGTGAATAAATACACCAATCTGGTCAGAGATGCTGCATACACAGTAGGAGAAGAATCGATGAAGAAGGCTACACAAGAATCAATTGAAGAAAATCATGAAGAAGACATTCCATCTGACATTGCCATAGCCTACGATGGTTCATGGCAGAAACGAGGGTTTGTTTCAAAAAACTCTGTCTGTACTGTTACCAGTATAGACACTGGCAAAGTACTGGACGTTGAAGTACTGAGCAAATACTGTAGTGGGTGTGAGAGGGTCAAAGGCCAAGAAGACAAAGAGATTGTTCATGAAATGGACTGCTCCAAAAACTACGAAGGGACTAGTGGGGGCATGGAGACAATTGCTGCAGTAAATGTTTGCCAGAGATCAGTTGAAAGTCATTGTGTTCGCTACATAAAGTTCCTTGGGGATGGAGATTCAAAAGCATACAATGCAGTCCTAGATAAAAAACCCTATGGTTATGATTTCTAAACTTGAGTGTATAGGTCATGTAAAAAAACGAATGGGCTGACAACTGTGAAATTTGAAAAAAAAGTTGGGTAGCACCAAGCTATCTGATGGTAAATCAATAAAAGGACCTGGAAGACTTACAGATGTAGTAATTGACAAGCTCCAGGGGTATTATGGGAAGGCAATAAGGGACAATGTTCACAATGTGGATGATATGAGGAAAGCTGTTGGGCGATTTATTACCACAGTATTTCGACAGATGAGGATGCAAATCATTTCCTATGTCCTCCACCACCAGACACATGGTGTAAATTTCGAAAAGCAGAAGCTGAGAATAAATTATACAAACATAAGCCTATCCCAAAGGCTGTAATGGAGGCTACAAAGCCAGTATTCAAGGATTTATCCCATCCCAGTCTTCTTAGGAGATGCCTCCATGGAAAAACACAGAATGTAAATGAAAGCTTCAACAATGTTGTGTGGGGTAAGGTCCCCAAAAATGTATTTGTTGGGAGAAAAACTTTGGAATTGGGGGTGTATGATGCTATAGTCACTTTTAATGATGGGAATATGGGAAGAATCGAAATATTGAAAAAATTGGGCATCACAGACATTGGTATAAACACTCTGGAGGCACTAAAGAATGCTGATATGGTCCGGTTGAGGAAGGCGGAACGATCAGCAATGGAGGCAACCAAGGATGCCAGAATAAAGAGAAGAAGAAGAAAACTGTCATTGGAAGAAGGAGATGATCCAGATTACTCTGCAGGTGCATTTTAATGTGAGTAGTTCATAAATATATTTTTAAATTCAAATTTTTGCTCACTTTTTTGTTTTTAGCGATTTCCCAAAAAAAGTAATTTTCAGAACTTAGGTACACTTATTTTGGGAACCATTTGAGATATAGAGTTGTGCTTTGCACAACATGTTCATATGATTGATAGCTTATTCCTGTGCTAGAATAAAGAAGATAGGATAACATTTGTCCAAGAAAAATAGTAAAATAATAGATATTTTTGGGGGGAAAATTGGTCTAGATAAAAAAATGTATTATGTTTGTAATATTGAAGATGGGGCCATGTCTTTGGTACAGTAGATAGATTTTATACTAATAAAGAAGCATACAAAAATTCCTGCTTCAATTAGTTTTTGAGTTATTGGTACCTAAAGATTGGTAATTTAACATGTGTGGTATAGGTGTGTTGGACTCCCCTTAAGCATATACTGTAGCACAGCTTGATGGACTGTTGAGCAAGATGTATGAGAAGCTGAGCTTGCAGAAACTGTACCACTGGTTGCTGGACAATAAGTTAGGTTAGCTGGCATATTTGATGCAGTGGCAGTAGATGCTTGACTGTGTTGTCAAAATCTCAAATATTTGGCTTCTGGTATGTGCAGTCACTGTTTCAGTAAAAGCCAAAGTTCTTCTATGCATTTATGTGAGCTAAGCTGTGCTTTGAGCAATTGTTGAGTTATTAGTATCTGATGCAATAGTTTTCACTTGCTTACAGGCAAGGCACCAATAGTATCACATCTGGCAGCTCTTTTAGAAGTAGTGCAGTGGAGCTAGGAGCTCTTGTACTTGTGGTTTGATTAGTTACTGCAGTGGCATTAGTACTTGCTGCTCAGCTTGATTGAGTAGAAGCCATTCAATAAATACCTTTTGGGCAGAAGTTTATCAAACTATGTTTGATGATGGATGAGGATGAAGCCCACATAGGTCTTAGACCTGTGAGTGGGTAATGAGTTGGATGATGGTGATTTATGAGTTGGACCTACAGTTTTAGGTGGGTTCTGAACCACCGGGAAGTGATTTTCAACAGAGAACAGTTTTTTTTTTGCTGGCCAATCCAATCGGTCACCATTACAAACAGGACCTACGAGAACGCAGCTTATCTATCTGATTGAACAGATACCTGCTACGGCTCGCGGCTATCACTTCCCTTAACCTAACTTCCCTAACTGCTCATGAATTTCTCTTCCTGATAGAATTGATACCAGTACATTTTTGAGTTTTCTACTGGAGGTCTAGTTGAAAATTTTGTCACCAAGAAGTGTGGCTGTAGTGTCTGCAACGTCTGCAATTGGTTTGGCTGAGGTGGCACAACTGTTGCAAACATGTGTGTAGCATGGAATGGAAAATCAGTAAATGACATTTCTGTGTCAGATGGGGTAACTGATATGCTTGAAAATGTGTGTTTTAATTGTCAAGATTGTGCATGGTTAACAGTACTGCTCCTTGCAATGTGAGAGACATGCTGAGCTATTAGGACAATTAGGATTTGACTCTTGCCTGTTTTTCAGGATAGGCACTAGTAGTCAGAGCTCTTGTAGAAGTGGAGGTGGAGCTGAGAGCCCTTATACTTAGAATTTGAGTGGTGACTATAGTTCTCTCTTTGGTGTGATATGCCACTATGTTTTGGCTAAATTTATTTGACTGAGCTAACATGTACATAGATTGAGCTAGAGGCTGAAATTTGCAATCATAGTTCAAAGAAGTTACCCAAACATAATATATTTTCTTATTCATATTATTATTTGAATATTTTAGTTATTAATCATTTCTGAACATTTATTTACTGCATTACTACTTACCTCTGAATTTGCTAAGAGTACAATCAATTCAATCATTTTAACCTCTTAGTCAAATTTTTGCACAGCATGCTACAGTTGCTTAGAACCCTTTTTACAACTGTGTTAATACTTATATCATCACCAATCTAACACTAACATGATGCAGCTTAGCGGTAGGGGAAAAATTAAGAGGCTGCTTGGTACCTCCTATTTGGAATGTCTTTGGCATTCAATGCTAATATCAACACATATATAAAACTAAATATGTTGCTTAACAGTATGGGAAAAGTAACTAGGCTGCTTGATACCTCCTATTTAAAAACGTCTTGGGGAGTGGGGAGTCAAAAATACTAAAATCAATGAAATACCAACTTCAAAAGCAGCTGGAAATAGCTCAGAAAAACTGATATCCCTTGTGACTAGTACTTGATGTTGCATGAAACACTCCAGTACTTTTCATCCAACCAACTAAGTATTTCCCACTGCAAGGGACATATACCCAATACATATAACCATACCCAATCTTGACAATTAAAACTCACACATTTACAGGTATATCAGTTACCCCAGCTGACACAGTAATGGAATTACCTGAATCTCCTTTCCATGCTACACACATGTTTGCAACAGTTGTGCCACCTCAGTCAAACCAATTTCAGAAGCTATAGCCAAATACAGGAGCCTCTTGGTGTGACAAATCAACTCACAGCCTGTACAACTATATAAAATTTTCATTTTCAGCAGTTTCAAGAGCTATAAGGAGTAATAGACAAACACATTCAACCAACCCTCCTACAGAAAACTCAAAAATGCATTTATTGAATGCTTTCTACTCAATCAAGCCGAGCAGGTATTAACCTGTTGATTAGTAGCGCCGCAGCATCTGCGGCGCAGTGAGCCAAGGTATAGGTTAGTAACGACGCAACTGTTGCGGTTTGAACAGTTTTACTGGTTAGTTTCGCCGCAACACTTGCGACTCGTAAGGATATTGATTTCTAGACATCTAACAGCTGTGGTAAGTACTATGGAACATCACTGGCCCAAGTAGTTCTCAGAGCATCTGCTAGATCGTAGTAGTGTTCAGTTTTGTTTCGTTCTGTAACAAAGCCTGTCGTTCTGTCGTGACATTGAAACCCGTGTTACAGGTTATGTTTTTGTTTTTATCGTGTAATTATTCTGTTTTATTACAAACCTAATTAGTTTTGTTGCCAATGGCTCGCCGTAACAATCTAAATGATGATGAAATACGCGAGTTCTTTTTGGATTCGGGTAGTGAAGATGAAGAAGTGGATAGTGATTTGTTTCCTAACAGTGTGAACGCGTCAAGTGTTAGCCTAGACGCAGATGTAGGCCTACCTACAGCCGAAAGTGATGTGTCTATGGAGTTGGAAGATGATAGCAGTGATAACTCTAGTGACAGTGAGGAGGAAGATTATTTTATTGGCCCCCAAAACTTATTTGAATGGCGTAATGCGTCAGGCTCCCGTAAACTCACTTTTTGAGCCATGCGCACTAACACGAAACTCACTAATCAACAGGTTAATGCAACTAGTCACCATTCAACCCCCAAGTACAAGAGCTCTTAGCTCCACTGCACTACTTCTAAAAGAGCTGCCAGATTCAATACTACTGGTGGCTTACCTGTAAGCATGTGAAAACTATTGCATCACATACTAATAACTCAACAATTACTCATAGCTCAGCTCACATCGCTAAAACGCATAGAAGAACTTTGGCTTCTACTGTAACATTGACTGCACATACCAGAAGTCAAATATTTGAGATTTGGAAACTCATTCAAGAGCATCTCATACATCTTGCTCAACATGACCATCAAGCTGTGCTAAAGTATATAATGCAGCTATACAAACCTCTCTTACAACACATCCTTCAAGCAGTTCTACTGCTTCATCAAACAGAACAACTGCTCTGTAGGAACTCACATTTCATACTTCAAATTCTCACCATCTTGCCGCCACATTACATTCCAACCTATCACAGCCTTCAAGCTTTGTCATTGGTGCTCTCACCACACTAGCGCTCCTGTTCTTTGTGGTCACTTTCAGGTATTAGTTTTTTTCATGTTGCCCTCTCAACAACTTGTTCAACTCAACTTACTGTTTCACAGGCTTCTCAATGCCATAAAGGCATCATCAACTTGTTTTCACATGCTATCACCTTGGACTAAGTAAAATTCATCACAGCATTTAACTTAGCTCAAACTTAGCTTCAGTTCAAACATGTTATTTTTAACCAGTGAACCTTTTTTTTCTGCCAACTTGCTCTTGTGCCTACAGCACATCCGTTTGCCATTTCTCACAATCGGAAGCAAGTCAACTCTTCATGTTAATATCAACATTGTTTCAAATCATCACACATTATTTCAAAACTGTGAACTTATTATTTGTGATAATTTTGAACATACTATATTCAATTTTATCAGACTTATCTACATCTCGGTTTCAACTTGGATCTAGCTTTAGCACACACTACTGCACAACTTGAACTTTATTTCAGTAACATCTTCAACTCATACATACTCAAATTCTCAACTTGAATAACTATTTCTACCAGACTTACAACTAATTGGATTCATTTGGGACAACCTATTTGTTCACTTCTCTGAAAATCCTTGGGGTTGCTTCAATACCCAGTTACCTCACCTAGCTGCTACTGCTTGCTGCTTTCTGGCTTTTCAATTCCATTCATCTCACAGCTATTCTGAGCTGTGAACCTGCTTCTTGGAGAAATTTCTGTTAAGCTGAGTACTATTTATATTCATATTTTATTTCATTGTGTCTACAATTTATTGTAAACTTTTTAAGATTTGATCAATCATGGTCAGGTCAATCAATCAATCATGGTCAGGTCAATTTGGATTGTTTGAATTACATGAATACTTGAACATAATAATTATTCAGAATCATTCATTTTTATTCCTTGAATTTTTCTTCTTATTCAGCTTCACATTCATGTCACTGTGCATAGTAGCAAATGGCTTGTTCTTTCAAGCATTCAGTTCTTTTAGACTAAATACTCTAAGTACGTAAATATATGAACATAAATATTGATTTCATTATCTTGTTGTTGCATGCAACTATATTCATGTATAACTTCGAAGTAAATGGGCAAGAATTTTAAGGCATTCAATTATTTTAGGCTACTCGAAATGCATAAATATTAACATCTATCTTAAGCATAAATATTGTACCTCTTGAATTATTTCTTCACTTATGACACACAACATTACATTAATATTGTCTAATATTTTTTCTTGAATCATTCTTAATTGCAATTTATTCTCTTGTATTGTATTGATTAATGGCAAATGCCTATTATTTCAAACATTTAATTAATCTATGCAATTCGAATTAAAGAAATATTTGAACACAGATATTTGAATCACTTTTTTATACTTTGGAATTGAATTTAACTTCAATTACTTACTAGAAGCATTATCTTGTCGTTTCCTTGAATTATCTTTAATTGCAACTTGTTCATGTTGCAATACTTAGTAGCAGTTTGCTAATTCTTTCAACACATTTATTCTATTGAAATAGTTCATTATATTAATTGCTTGTTCTCCATAGGTGTTTTATTTAAATTCCTGAGCACATTGTTTTTAGAAGTTGTTTCATCATTAAATCTTTGTCCAAGCATTTTCTTTTTCCCAGTTTTATACAAAGACATCCGCTTCTTCAAGTGGGGTAATTGCTTCTTTGAGCAAGGAAATGGCATCTGCTTCTGCAAGCAGGACAACTGCTACTTCTGCTTCTTGAAGCAGGCCAGCATCTTCTTCTTCTGCACCAAACAGGGTAACTGCTTCTTCAAGTTGTGCAACTGCTTCTTCAGAGTCTTAAATCAGGGGAAACTGCCACTTCTGCTTCTCAAAGAAGTTTTCTACCACTACCAAGCTCAGGTGAATCTGAATAGAATCAAAGACTAATGCTTGCAATCAATGCAGTCATGATCACAGTGGCTAATCTAAAGACAGCAATTATTGATATGCCAAGCAGTCCCAAATCAACCAATATCTACAGATCAGAGGAATCTGAACACTAAGCCAAACAGAAAAGGATCTTTGAAGAACATCACAAATGTGAAAAAATGAACTTATCCTTGCAAAAATCTGTATCAAGTCCAGAGATTTATGAGCAAGCTAAAGATGAAGCTATTCATCTGTATAATTTGACTTCCCATCAAAAAGCCATGATTTTTTTGTGGATAAATATGGACACCTTTGTGAAGTATGCATAAAATAAACTGATTTCTCAATTCAATGTACAATTTGCAGTGAACCAGCAGATATTAGATTTTTTACAAATTTTCATATAATTTGATTCAATTTTCAGATTATGTTTTTCTTTTATTTATTGTACTCCTTTTGCATAAAAGAAGCTAATTTATAGATTAATGTCCTCAATTGAAATTGCTGTTACCCATCACCATTTCTACTACCCCTTACAATAATTTTTTATAACATGATACTGTGAAGTTTGGTTGATTCCAGCCGTTCCTGACCCCTCCACACTGCAGCAGATGCATTTAGCAAACGACAGGCAAAAAGTAGCCTCTTAACTTTTCTCTTACTGCTAAGCTACATTATGTGCTGTTTTACACAAGTGCCAACATGACAAAGAGATTGGTTCAGAAATGATAAATGAATGATGTATAAATAAATAAATGAACAGTCAATGAATGAAGGATTCAAACATAACTTATATGGTGTGCATCATTTTTGAACTTCTACTTCTATAATTGTAAACTGCAAACGTTTTTTACTTACTTTTTGGTAAGGCATAAATAATGTGTAGAATAAATAGTCAGAACAAAATTATATCCTAACCTAAATTGAGGCTGTAGCTAGAATAAGGGCCCATAGTGCTATGGGCCCTTTTTGTGGAGATGTTATAAATCGATTCTCTATATATTTTTGTACATGTCTACAAAATTTCGTAACAATATCAAGTTTTCTGAGGTTGGTACAACAGTTTTAGTCAGCTGATGTCATGGGCCCTTCTTCAATAAACGAGTAGACGACGTGACGACAGTTTGTAGAGAGTAGCAGTATGCAATGTTTACGTTCTTCATGCTAAAGATAGCTTTCCGTATTCGTTTGATGTGATATTTTCATACCTACCTAAGTAATTTTACTCAAGAATAGCTCAAAATGAACGATGAAAATAGTATTAATACTGCTAATGCTAGGGAAGTTGTACTAAAATCAGTGATAAAAGGTGCTAAACGAAGAAGATTGAACTCTGATAAGTGGAAGGACAATGTGCGAAAAACGAATCGGCAAAGTGGTTTATGTTATGAATCGAAGAATTCTAAAATGACTGTTCCTGCTAAGAAGTTTGCAATAGTAAATAAATGTTGTCTAAAAAAGTGTTTTGAAAGTTTTGAACATTGTGACCAGAATGATATCTTCACTGCATTCTACGATGGCAGAAGCAAAGAAGCTCAAGACACATTCCTTGCTGGTTGCATGGAACTGCAACATTCTGAGAACAGGAAGGTTACTACTGATCCAAAGGTGGTGAGAGAACATTCATGGATATATACTATTAAAAGAAATGGTGTTGAAGTGCTTGTTTGTAGGGCGTTTTTTATAGAAGTCCATAGAGTTAGTGTGAAGAGGGTGCGGGTTTTACATCAAAAAATATTACAAAACTTGTCTTTTTCTGAACAGAGAGGCAAGCATGGTAAACAACGAAAACTGGAAGAGGATGTTTGGCAGTTAGCAATGGACCATTTGCAGAGTATCCCGCATCGTGGAAGCCACTACACATCTCGTACAAATAGACTTTACTTTGATAACCCGAATCTCAGCCCAAAAGTGATTTTTTCAATGTTTCAAGACTTTTATAAGGAGAAATCTATTAAACCTCTGAAAATGGTATATAAAACGTATTTTACGTTCTACAGAGACACCAATTTTATGGTAAGAAGGCCCAAGACTGATGTGTGTGACTTCTGCACTGAGTGTGAGAAACATTTGCAAAATGATGGAAATCATCCTTGCCTAGTTAAGTACAAGTTACACAAAAAAAAGGCAGAAAAGTACTTATCAGTGAAGAATGAATTTATCAGAAAGTGTAAAGAGAACAATGAACTTCTTGTTCTTGAATTTGACTATGCACAAAATCTTCCTTTGCCTAAAATTAATGTAACTAAATAATTTTACAAAAGACTGATGTGGTTGTATTCAATATGCACTGTCATAATGATGATTCATCGAGATTCTACACATTTCTTGAACATATAGCTAAGAAGGGTCCAAATACAGTTGCATCATTTTTATTCAACTTTATCAATGATAAGATTTCTTGCAACCCGGGAATCAAAGAAATTGTTTTATTGTCTGATGCAGCAGGTGGACAGAACAAAAATGCCACTATGTTAAGATTTTGCTCGTGGTTATCAAAGCTGCTCAATGTAACTATTCTTCATTTATTTCCTATTAGAGGACATTCTTTTGGACAATGTGATAGAAACTTTGGAGTGATGAAGTCAAACATAATAAAAAAAGAAACTATTGAAGTCGTTACACCATATCTGGAGAACATGGAGACTTGCCGGAAAAATCCTTCTCCTTTTGAAGTGAAAAACGATTCTACTCTTCTCCTCAACTGGGATGAAGCATTAATCCCTTACTTTGAGAAATCTCCAAGAACAAAGGGAACTTCATTTGGGATACAAAAATATTGCATCATAAAATATAAAACCTGTGGATCTTTGGCAGTTTCACAGAACTACTGCTCTGAGATCTTTCAACCTTTCAAATTTCTTAAATCTTTCCCTGAAAATCTGTCACTCAATCCCCTTCCTAAAAAACCTTTAAAACTATCAAAAATCAAAGACATTACTGATCTCTTCCCGTTTCATCCCAAGAAGGAAGAAGCTTTTATCAAGATATTTTTGACTCTCAACAACCTCAGAATATTGTGGTTTCTAAAGATCAAAATGTGAATAACTCTGATGAAGACTTTGATTTGGCAGACGATTGTATCATGGAGGAAAATTAGAAATAGCAAAATGAGATTCAACTTTCTAATTCAATGTACAAATTTTCAATATTGCCTTCAACTTTTTCAATAAATACTATTTATTATGCAGTGATTTTATTAATTTTTACCATAAAATATAGATAATTTAATTCAAGAAAATTCAGCCTGACATTGATATTATTTTTTAAAACATATATTTTTGATTTTCTGTTCATAATAATGCTGAAAAGTCTAATATACAAGTGATAATCAAACATTTATTATGTGGGCCCTTTTTCAATAGATGGTAAAAAAGTCATTCTTTTTGGTCTATTCAAAAAGGGCTCATGACATGACATTAGAAAAAATTGAAAATAATATTCTTATTGGATTCTTTTGTCACTTTGGATAAACTATTCTTCTCATGAAGTATGATAGAATTCATTAAAAAAATATTTCATTGCTTAGCAAACATATGAAATGTTTTATACAGCTGTTAGAACTTTGAATGCCTGTATCTCAAAACTACGTTTTGGATTATAGGCCCTTATTCTAGCTACGGCCTCAATTCTAGGTAACATTGTGATACATTTCATTTAAATACGCCAGAATGGATATGGATATCTATATAATTATTATGCCTCCAGTGAATATGGGAAGCTCACAGCGTGTGGCGGGGGGCATTGTGAATATGCAGAAATCAATTATTAGATAGAAACAAGAAACAAGTGTTGGGAACTAGTTGATGAACCAACCAAATATTATGATAGAATACAGGGATTTTTCTGGCTCTCAGCTCATGTGCACAGAGCTCATTTTCTCATTTATGTTTCTAAACATGTTCGGAAAATAGCATACCTTTATGATATTGCAATGGTGTGCAGAAACCCCCATATAAAAGTAATAGTGTATTTACAATGCACTGGAATTCGCTCCTGAGTTCCACTAGCTTACTGAGAATGAGCCTCGAGTTACTAGAGATATGTTAGATGTTAGAAGTTTGAACTTTGAATTATCTACTGCGAATCACTGGACGAACTGCTGCTTGAGTCGGTGGACATAACTTCAACATCTTCGGCTTCCTTATGGTTTCTGGTGTCCATTGGAATCGATCCCTGTCCGGGAACTGTCATATGCATTTCACCTGAAGGATGCCATGTGAACTGGTTTTGCTGAGACGCTGGCGGCTCTGAAATAGAGTAATGAAAACATGTGAAGAATAAATATTTTTTTCGTGATACTGTTACAAGTTCTATCACTAAAAATATTGGTGGCAACACTTGAACTTTACTCAATCAACTCACATCCCACACTAATTAGTAATTATCATACAAGAAAATCAATAAATAAATCAAGAGTGGCGTTTTTGTACCTCAAAACGCTATAATGTTGTTCCTCAACCTTTCTCCCTCTATTTGCCAATATGAGACCTTGTGATTTTTTCTTTTTCCCAAAATTATAACAATGTCCTAAAAGGACATAGATTGAAACTCTGGAGAACATTCAAAAGGCTGTGACCGACCAGTTAAAAGCCAAAACCAGTTGAAAACTTCCAGCGCTGCTACCAAGAGAGGGAAAGACTGAAGGGGATAACATTGTTGCTTGAAAAAATCAACACTTTAGCTGATAAAAAAATTAGTCTCATTACTTTTCTCGCACACCTCGAAGTTAATTAATATACTACTGCAAAGGGATAAAATACTATTAGGAAACACAAGGAAGAGAAGAACGTCATTCAACATTGCATTATGTAAACAGTGCTTCGCTTACATTGATAATGGGCGAGCAGCAGTTGTTTTTCTATCTTCACTCTCTTATGTCAAATGGTCTCCTGGTATTTTCGAGCTTATTCTTGATGACAGCTTATCTGTGTAAAAAGAGAGATTGGGAACTCCATGGAACGGAGCAGGAGGGAGTCAGTTTTGATTCAGCAGGACTTGTGATACGTTTATGAGATGATTCTTTCTTCGTTTTATGATAGTACACACAGTACTATTGCGATTCCGCTTATCAAGTTTGATTGATATTACCATGACAGACATTGAGCTTCATAAGTGCTTAGTTTATTATTGAGTGTATTAACCGTTTATGGGACATTTCTTACTGAGTCATTGAACAGATTATAGGAAACTAATATTTATATTAATAATAATTGAATTATTGATCAGCCTAATTGCAGTTGACTAATTAGTTTTGTACAGTCATTAATCTTGGGGTAGAAATATTCATTATTAGTTCAACGTTATTGAACTGTGTGTTTCTTTATTGATTCTCTGGTGAGATAATTACTAATTAGTGAGTTAATGGTGTAAATAAAGTTCGAGTGTTACTGTTAAGTGTTGCCAGCATTATTTTTGTGATAGAACCTGTAACAATACCAAAATCAAGACCTAAATATCTAGAAAATTAGGCGAGCTAAAGCTGACAGAAGAACAGGATTTCCTCATTTTTTACTGGTTCATGATTATGAAAAAGGTCAGATAAATACGTGATGGGTAAACATAGACAGATAAAAAAATAAGTTTTATTTCTCACAAAGAGGAATTCAGCCATACCTGGTGGATGTCCTGTGCGATGAATATCAGAAAGGCTGCCTTGCTGAGCTACCATGTGTCCATTTAGAGGCAAATCACCAAATCGGCCCAGAAATCCCATTCTCATTTCAATATCTGCAAAAAACAAGTACAATTTTCATCAATTTAATCATTTAAAGTAGAGCATAACTCATTCACGTCTGCTGCTCATCACCACGAAAATCATTCATGTCTGAGTGCTTTCATCAGACAGGAAAAGAAGAAGAGGGAGAAAGGAAAGAAGAAATAATTAAAGAAGGTGAATAAAAAAGAAAAAGTAGGAGAATAAGATGGGGAAGAAGAAGACTGATTGAGATGCCAGGTCTTCAAAGACCTATTGAATATCATTAACAAAACATTTATAATGAAGAAGTAGAAGGGAAAGAAGAAGAGGGATAAGAAAAAGAGATTGATAAATTAAATTGTGTAAATGGGTTATGCCATGTTCTACAGAGTGATAATCAAGTCGCACAAATTAGAAATTGATCAATGGAATAAAGGTTGACCAAATATATTCACAAACATTGATGATTATTATTAGTACAATATACACAAATTCTTTGAATTTATAAATAAGGGCCGTATTTATGAACGAAACTTGAAGCTTTCTTATCCAAGTATGACTTGTTACATTGAACGTGGTCACAAGCTTCAGATACTAACAGAAACTAACATAGATGAAAAGATGAAGATAATGCACCGTATGTGAATTTACAGTTACTGTTACGTAATTATTACTACACCAATATTATTTATATTAATATTTTCTTTCGAATTATAAAAAATAATGGAATTTTCATGTAGTAAGCGCTATCTGACAACAAACTAAAGAACTTTCATCCCTCCCATTTCTTTATCGAAGGTGAGAAGAAAAGTTTAAAGGTTAGAAGTCGATTCATATGAAGAAAGTAAAAATAGGTCAAATAAACAGTGAATTACATTGCAATGGTGCAAAACTTGTATACGATTTTATTTTTATGAGCCGATGCTATACTAAAAAATGACGCCAAAATATTATAGAACATAATCTCAAGAACTGCTCAAGATAGCCCTCTACCTAGCTTGGCTAAGAACGGATCTGAGATACCGATTTCAACAAAGTCTTGACTTTGCAAGGTTCATAAATAAGTAAGGTTCATAAATAAGAACTCAAGTTGAAACGATGATTATACTGGGCGAGTTTACTAGCTGACAAGTCAGTCAGTTTAAACCCTACTCAGCTGTCCCTACACTACATATCTATGTAGTGTAAATCCTCAAATTAGTGTTGGATAATGTAAATTCTTAGTGTTAAATTATTTATCAGGAGTCAGGATTTTGCTGGAGGAGCTGGATTGGCTTTTAGCGTTACAGCTGCTCGATGGCTTGTCACTTCGTAAACTTGCAAGTGCATAAGTAAGACTTGTTGCCTTTACGTAGGACTTATCCAACTCTTTCTTTGATAAGAAACGATCATAAATACGGCCCCAAATGCTCAAAATGACTCCCTGGCTCAGTACTCGATGCATGAATTTCATGCTTGATTTTCTGCTCTTGAGAAAACGAATTGTTAAAAAGCAGTAAACTCAGTAATACTACAGACTTGATGAAGCCTGTATCCATTTCAATGATGTCTAGATTTGTTGTCCGTACTAAATGAAGAAGACATCAGACATTAATTCAACAAAACTACTATCTAGAGATACGTTTATTTACATGTGAGCGATTTAATGACCACTTTCAGATATCCAGATTCAACTGAATCTGGCAACCTGCTAGTTATTATTATTAATTTTGTACCTGTGGGATAGGGCCTTCTCGTATCTCCAGGCTGCCAGGTGAGGGGAGCACAGACAGCATTCGAAGCACTTATTCGATGAGCGAATTTTATCAAATCCTCCGAAGAAACTGGCTTCTTGTTTGCCCGACTGATCGACTGAAGTTTCTGCTTAGCTTGAAAGATTGCTGTAGCCTGCAACAATTAAAATAACAAAATTCAAAATGATACAAAACATAACTTTTCCTAAAACTGCTTGTAAAGAATTAGTTTACTGTTGAAAACTGATTGCAAAACAGCTGTTTACTTCTTGTTTGCCCGACTGATCGACTGAAGTTTCTGCTTAGCTTGAAAGATTGCTGTAGCCTGCAACAATTAAAATAACAAAATTCAAAATGATACAAAACATAACTTTTCCTAAAACTGCTTGTAAAGAATTAGTTTACTGTTGAAAACTGATTGCAAAACAGCTGTTTACTAAGGAATAAGCAGTAATCAACGCTCGCTGAATGAAGTTGCAGCTTACGTTTTCGCTTGAATATTGTCAACCTTGCATTCTACGATTAGGCTACATGACATCCAAAATTATCGTACTTATAAAATATTATACAATTAGTTGAGTTTTAATAACAAATAAGTCTTCAAGAATAATTATTCCGAATATTTCTTTGGAATTATTGCGCAAAAGCACCTACATCTCACAACCAAATTATCATACATACGTCTGGCAACACTGAAGCTTGCCAGGTAAGTTTTTCATGACCTTAATTATGGCATTGTAAGGAAATGATAATTTGATATAATTATTGTATAGAAATCCAAAACTGCAGTTGTGGCCCGGACGCGCCACAACATCTGTGGCTTGCCACTGCGGCTCTGTATAATAAAGCTCTTAGTATATGAATTAGACCATGGCTTTAAGCCCTTATTATACAGAGCCATTGCATTCGCCGTCGCGTTTATACAAGCCACTTGAAGCGATACATGCTTTTATATGGAGCTTATTCAGGAGCTATAACATTATTCAGGATATAGACAAGAGTTATGGTGTTACCATCAAATTTCAATATTGAAGAGCTGCAACAAGCATATCAGTTCACTATCAAAGCACTAGCCAAGAGGGAGGGAAATCACGTTGTCAGGGAGCAGAAGGGAAACAAAATTAGTATTTATAGGCTTGAATGAATGAATAAGTAAAATAAAAAGGATTAAAAGTAACCATAGAAACAATAAGAAAACTTTTCATTGTTACCTGTTACCGTTATCTACATGGTTATTGTTAATTTGCGTGAATTTTGTTATATTTTCTAGTCTTATTGACAGTTATAGGCTATCGTTTTCTATATTGTATTCTCTTTTCTTTTTTTCAGATGAAGCCCACATAGGTCTGAGACCTGTGCGTAGGTAATGAATTGGATGATGGTGATTGAAGAGTGAAACATTCTCTCCATCGTCTCTTACTTTATCTCAGCAGTAGCCTAAGTAAGCTCTGTTAAAATGTATTTGTTGTTTTTTGAATTTAATAATTTACCATGTTTCTTCTTTCAATATAATTATGTAACGTTGACTTACTAATCATGTGTAATAATTGTTAGCTTGTTCAATTGTTGGCTGTGTTGTGCTATATTTTATACCATCATGTAAACTAAACTCATTTGTGTGATTGATCAGAAAGCAAATAAAATTATGATTGATTGATTATTATACTGGGCCACTCCAGTCACCTACTAGAACCATATTTTCAGCTACTAGTTGGCCATGACATTTCCGTACAAGCTTGACATAATTTGGAGGTTATGTTTGGTCAATGAACTGAATACTGCTACATTGTATGTTCATTGGTATTGGTATGTTTGTAAACATGCTAATTAGTTTAGGTTATAGATAGGTATCACCTTTAATTTATTTCTATTAAATTTCTAGATGTTGACAAGATTTGAAAACAAGTGAAAAGTGAACGTGCCACAGCTGTGGCTTGCACAGGCCACTGCCGTGGCAAGTCTCGGCGACACCCACGACAGCTACTGCAGTGGCTCTGAATAAAACAGGTCTTAGTCTTAAGTCTGAATAATAAAAAACTATAATCTTGACTAACTTCTTCGTTCTTTGCATCATTTTTTGAATCTAAAACTAAACTATAAACCAAGAATAAGGCTCTCAGATCGGTAAAATCACAATGTATTAACTGAAAACTTACCAAAATTTGTTCTGCTTCTTTCAGCTGACGCTGCAATTGTTGAATATCCTGATCTTGTCTCTCAACTTCTGCCTTCAGAGCATCCATTTTCTGATTAATTTTTGCTTGTTCACTTGCCAATTTCAGTGTATCTTTCAATTCGTCATCCTTGGCGACAAGCAATTCGGTCAGATGGAGCTGTTCAAGCCCATTCAGTTTCTGATGTTTCATAGCAATCGTATTTTCAATTATCTCTCTGTAAGTTGAACGAATATTGTTAAAAAACTAATAGCCTAGCTTGATAGCCTAAATCAATTGGGAAACCTTAAAAAAAACAGAAAGCTAATTGTGGAGTTGGAAGGGGCCAAACGGCATCTGCTGCATGGAATGCCTCTGAGATCTGTGCTTGGCCCTCTGTTGTTTTTGATCCTTGTAAATGACCTTGATTTAGGGGGAAATTCACTGTTGCATGCTGATGACACAACTCTGTTGTCAAGGAGTAGAAAAATTGAAGAACAAGTGGAGGTCAATTGCAGCAGGCTTCTCAATGAGGCTAGGGGCTGGTTCTTGAGGAATAGGCTTCAATTAAATGAAGAAAAGACACAAAACATGATTTGCACTTTGAAAAGAGGAATCTGGTGGCATAAATTCTGTGAAACTGTTGGGTTTTTGGATTGATCTCAAGCATATCTGGAGTGAGCATGTGTCTCAGGTGGGTCGAAAACTTTCTAGTTTTATATCTGTTACGAAAGTTGAAGACTGCTTTTCCAGCAGATTCCCTCATCACAGCCTATCATTCATTGTTCCATAGCAACATCAATTATGGACTTCTGCTATGTGGCCATGCACCTAAAGTGAAAAGAATAATGCTCCTTCAGAAGAAGGCCATTAGGAAGCTGTCTTCGGCAGGAAGAATGGATCATAGCAGGCCTTTGTTCTCAGTGCTGAAAGTGCCAACTATTTATAGCCAGTACATTATGGACTCGCTTGTTTATGTAAAAGAGAACATCAACCTGTATGAGCGCCTGAGTGCTACTCATCTGCACAGCACCAGAAGAGCCAATGACTTGAACATCCCAAGATGCAGACTGGCAAAAACTCAAAGCTGCTTTCCTCTCAGGGCGTTGAAGCTTTTCAATCTGTTTCCAGAGGAGGTGAAGTCGTTGGCAGACAATAATTTAAAAGAGTAGTCAGGAGGAGGCTTGTCTCTAGACCACTATACTCAATGAGTTTAAGCAGGACCCTTGGGACATAAGGCCATTCATTGGCATTCTCTTCAATCATTGAAGGTTCAGGAGCATGACACAGCCTATCCAGACCTATCTGGTCAACGGCGAAGCACCGGTAATAAGGTAATCAAGTTGTTCAATTTGAGCTTTTGATAAGATGACGATCGAGTCACAAACATGCTCAACGACCTTGTCTATGCAAGCAGCAATGACTGCCTAGCAACTTAATGAACATATATTTGAAAATTGAATAATGGAATGAATGCTGACACTCAATGATAAAATTCAAGCTGGATCAAAAGCTTTTTTGTGAAGAATGAAGGTATAATCTTTGATCAATAATGAACTAATGAAATAGCAATCGGTAATTATTTATTATCCGAACTTTTCGATTTTTTCAACAATTTTTTTTTTGTGACATCTACACACCCCACGAAGCAATAATCCGTTGAAATTTTTTGGGGGTCGCGTCTCTTTTACCCAAAAATTCAAATTTTCGAAAAAAAAAATTTTTTACGAAAATTTTATTTTTCATTTATAAAATTCATAATTTGCAAACATATTATGAACTCCCAACCATTAAACCATATAAATCAAATTAATAATCACATATCTGAAGAAAACTAAGCTTACTAACCTTTCAATACTTTGTACAAAATTTCCAACAATTGAACAGAAAAACTTCCCGGCAAAATGAATACCAGTCAACCACTGTTGTTGTCGAAATTCCCAGCTCTTCACAAATAAATGTTTGTCGGGGAGGCTTTAGGTGCAAAAGTATTGACACCAAATAGAAATATTTTTCTATTGGGAGTCTACAATTGTCCAAGAACGAGCCCACCCTTGCCGAGCCAGTAAAGCCACAAACCGCAGCCGCCTTCTTCCCAATTCGAATTTTCTTTTGAAAACGAAATTCAAAATTTGATTTATTCACAATCAACTCCGCACCACACTTTAAACATACAGAAATCTCTTTAAAAACACCATGCCTGAACAAAAATTCAATCACGTCCTTTTCGCCAAGGCGTATAGATTCTATGTGATCTAACAATAATTGTCGATCTGACCAAACACAAAATCTTTTCATTTCAAAAAAAAAAAAGTTATCAAACTACGATATTTTTGGATTGAATGGCTACTTGAATAGCTCTAAACCAAACCTATCCTAACCTAGCCTAGTCTGGCAGTGTTACAGTGTGTTCATAGTATTCATACGCGGGAGAAAAATAGTTCCATCAGAAAACTCTAATTTGAATGCCAAATAAGTGTTGCCCCCACAAAATATCAGTGTATTATTACTTACTAGTGTGTTTTGAGTGTGTGGGGAAAAAATTGTTGGAAAAATCGAAAAGTTCAGATACTAAATAAATACCTAGCAATCATGCAAATTCCTGTTTAAACAAAAATAAACAACTTACTTTGTGATGAGTTCTATGTCATCAATTATGGATATTAGTTTTTCTCCGGTGCTCAAGCTAGCCATGGATCTCGCCATTTTAAAAGTCTGTAATCATTCAGCACACACGACACATAAGATCTAAAATGAACACAACTAGAAAACGATATTCTGACTTTTCGACAATTAATTGATCTCAAAATCGAAAATAAAGTAGTTGTTAACTATTTTCTTTTCACTGTATGCCTCCATGATATATTCGGATACAAACATCACCTGCACAACATACCAAATGTAACAGACCAATTCACAGGCCAATGGCCAACACGGAACACGCTGTGGAAAGCGGCATCATAGAACGGTTCGAAAGCAGAATTTACGGACTACCACTACACGTGAAGACGATCTCCGCTGATGACTCAACGTGATCATTCACAAGAAGGTCATTTGTTTCAAAAATAATATAATTAAAAAAATATATTTCATCTATATTAACTGGATAAATTGTCAAAAAATGCAGACATAATAGAATTATAGAAACTACTATTTTCTGTTGGCTAAACTGTCTCCGTCTCGTAGTAACGTCGTCTGCAGTTTGTCAGTGCCACTGTCAAAATTTTGTTTGCTAGTCGGTATTCAATATGGTGTGAAAAGTAAATTACTCTTTTAGGCAATGTTAGATGTCAGGAGATGCCTATTCCACAAAATATATCATTCGAATAAATTCATTTATTCGTTTATTTATCATTAGTACAAACAATTTTAAAAGTAGTTTGTGAGATTAAACACAAATAGTGAGCTTCGGATTAACGATTGGCAGGTTGGTTCAACCATCATTTATTTAGTGCTTTGGCTGTACTTTGTTCCAATTTAATTTTACAAGCTTGATTTATGCTTTCATCACTCTTCTGTGACACTGTATCAAGTTATTTTTTTAATAAACTTTATTTATTTTACATCTTTGAAAGAGGTGTTCCTGAACATTGATGGGCGCACCAAATTACAGACCGTACCGTATCGAGTTCTGCAACTTTAGCAATTTTTGTTTCACAGTAAAAATTTTCAAATTTGAAATTGCATCTCGAAACATGAAGTTTCAGGATTTCATCAGTTGTGGTTTTTGTATATTGTGGTTGTAGGTCTGTAATTTATCCACCCGCTAGTCATTAAACTTACTTGAAGAATGTGGAAAGAATTTACGGTAATCAGTATAATCCAATTTATTTATTCCAAATCAATGGTGACAATGGCTGGAAGTTACTATGACCCCACCAACAAACAGCACATCTTAGCATCTTATAACACAGGATAAAACACAAATATACACAGTTTAAATATATTAGCTTTTGAGCTAGGGTATGTATCTTGCACTACCGTAAATTAAATGAATACCTCTGCCAGTGGCGTAGCAAGAACTTTTGGCACCCCCTCCCTAAACACTCACACATAGTTAACAAACAACATAGCTGATTCTTATTTTGTATCACTCATGGTAGAATTATAATTTTTCTGTAGATATTGAAAATTTGGTGCTCTGAGGGCGTAACTCCAGGAAAAGTTTGGTTTTTAGGTCTTTTGAAAGCTATTTTGTTGATCTTCATTTTGATATTGGGCTCCACACAATTAATAAGTTTAGGCCTGCCCATTTCTCAAATAATCACTCAGTATAAGTATAAAAACTTGGGCAAAACCACTCAACACTTGACTGGTCAAATCAAGTTACTAGAACATGTAAGAAGGTTTTTACAGATATGCATCCTTAAAAGAATATGTAAGGTAATCTTCCCAGAAGTGTCAGATTGTTACTGGTTAAATTTCTCATCTTTCCACATTTCCTGTACTGTAATGAATGACATGAAGGTCTTTCTGAATGATAGACTGCAGCGCAGTCAGAACTAGTCTTTCGTATGTCTATACTCTCTTCAACGGCATGAACGAATTACTCATTCCCACATTGCAAGCTAACTCTCAAACTCCCGGATCAAAGCCTATTCAGGATAATCAAATTTATCAAAGAAATCCTCAAATATGGCAAACCTAACGATTTCAAAGGCAGCCAGAATAATTTTTTACAAACTAGAACTGGGGATAATGCCCTTAGGATACCGAACCACCGTTCTACAATCTATACTAAATAATTCGTTGTTAGTGCCTGGAACGCACTTCCTAATTCCATTAGGTGCATTGAGAGTCGAGCGGGCATTTTTTTTGTAGATTATGTCTTGGAGACTCCAATTAAGGAGTATAAGACAAGTCAGATCAACAAAATAATATACACTAGAGACCATAATTACGATAGGCCAATCAATTAGTTGAAGTGAGGCTTAATTTTGATGTGAAAGAAACTCTTGTACACTATAAAAAGCTTTATCAACCAAATAATTTTTCAATTGTTTTTTAAATATTTATATATTTTCAAGACTCTTTAAAAACTGCGGTAACTTGTTGTAGAATTTCCTACCAATATAACTATAGGTTTTTGTATGAATAAGCTACTATTGTGACTCACTAAGTGATAATTTCCTCTGCAATTGGTTTGATAACGTCTGCAATTGGTTTGGCTGAGGTGGCACAACTGTTGCAAACATGTGTGTAGCATGGAATGGAAAATCAGTAAATGACATTTCTGTGTCAGATGGGGTAACTGATATGCTTGAAAATGTGTGTTTTAATTGTCAAGATTGTGCATGGTTAACAGTACTGCTCCTTGCAATGTGAGAGACATGCTGAGCTATTAGGACAATTAGGATTTGACTCTTGCCTGTTTTTCAGGATAGGCACTAGTAGTCAGAGCTCTTGTAGAAGTGGAGGTGGAGCTGAGAGCCCTTATACTTAGAATTTTAGTGGTGACTATAGTTCTCTCTTTGGTGTGATATGCCACTATGTTTTGGCTAAATTTATTTGACTGAGCTAACATGTACATAGATTGAGCTAGAGGCTGAAATTTGCAATCATAGTTCAAAGAAGTTACCCAAACATAATATATTTTCTTATTCATATTATTATTTGAATATTTTAGTTATTAATCATTTCTGAACATTTATTTACTGCATTACTACTTACCTCTGAATTTGCTAAGAGTACAATCAATTCAATCATTTTAACCTCTTAGTCAAATTTTTGCACAGCATGCTACAGTTGCTTAGAACCCTTTTTACAACTGTGTTAATACTTATATCATCACCAATCTAACACTAACATGATGCAGCTTAGCGGTAGGGGAAAAATTAAGAGGCTGCTTGGTACCTCCTATTTGGAATGTCTTTGGCATTCAATGCTAATATCAACACATATATAAAACTAAATATGTTGCTTAACAGTATGGGAAAAGTAACTAGGCTGCTTGATACCTCCTATTTAAAAACGTCTTGGGGAGTGGGGAGTCAAAAATACTAAAATCAATGAAATACCAACTTCAAAAGCAGCTGGAAATAGCTCAGAAAAACTGATATCCCTTGTGACTAGTACTTGATGTTGCATGAAACACTCCAGTACTTTTCATCCAACCAACTAAGTATTTCCCACTGCAAGGGACATATACCCAATACATATAACCATACCCAATCTTGACAATTAAAACTCACACATTTACAGGTATATCAGTTACCCCAGCTGACACAGTAATGGAATTACCTGAATCTCCTTTCCATGCTACACACATGTTTGCAACAGTTGTGCCACCTCAGTCAAACCAATTTCAGAAGCTATAGCCAAATACAGGAGCCTCTTGGTGTGACAAATCAACTCACAGCCTGTACAACTATATAAAATTTTCATTTTCAGCAGTTTCAAGAGCTATAAGGAGTAATAGACAAACACATTCAACCAACCCTCCTACAGAAAACTCAAAAATGCATTTATTGAATGCTTTCTACTCAATCAAGCCGAGCAGGTATTAACCTGTTGATTAGTAGCGCCGCAGCATCTGCGGCGCAGTGAGCCAAGGTATAGGTTAGTAACGACGCAACTGTTGCGGTTTGAACAGTTTTACTGGTTAGTTTCGCCGCAACACTTGCGACTCGTAAGGATATTGATTTCTAGACATCTAACAGCTGTGGTAAGTACTATGGAACATCACTGGCCCAAGTAGTTCTCAGAGCATCTGCTAGATCGTAGTAGTGTTCAGTTTTGTTTCGTTCTGTAACAAAGCCTGTCGTTCTGTCGTGACATTGAAACCCGTGTTACAGGTTATGTTTTTGTTTTTATCGTGTAATTATTCTGTTTTATTACAAACCTAATTAGTTTTGTTGCCAATGGCTCGCCGTAACAATCTAAATGATGATGAAATACGCGAGTTCTTTTTGGATTCGGGTAGTGAAGATGAAGAAGTGGATAGTGATTTGTTTCCTAACAGTGTGAACGCGTCAAGTGTTAGCCTAGACGCAGATGTAGGCCTACCTACAGCCGAAAGTGATGTGTCTATGGAGTTGGAAGATGATAGCAGTGATAACTCTAGTGACAGTGAGGAGGAAGATTATTTTATTGGCCCCCAAAACTTATTTGAATGGCGTAATGCGTCAGGCTCCCGTAAACTCACTTTTTGAGCCATGCGCACTAACACGAAACTCACTAATCAACAGGTTAATGCAACTAGTCACCATTCAACCCCCAAGTACAAGAGCTCTTAGCTCCACTGCACTACTTCTAAAAGAGCTGCCAGATTCAATACTACTGGTGGCTTACCTGTAAGCATGTGAAAACTATTGCATCACATACTAATAACTCAACAATTACTCATAGCTCAGCTCACATCGCTAAAACGCATAGAAGAACTTTGGCTTCTACTGTAACATTGACTGCACATACCAGAAGTCAAATATTTGAGATTTGGAAACTCATTCAAGAGCATCTCATACATCTTGCTCAACATGACCATCAAGCTGTGCTAAAGTATATAATGCAGCTATACAAACCTCTCTTACAACACATCCTTCAAGCAGTTCTACTGCTTCATCAAACAGAACAACTGCTCTGTAGGAACTCACATTTCATACTTCAAATTCTCACCATCTTGCCGCCACATTACATTCCAACCTATCACAGCCTTCAAGCTTTGTCATTGGTGCTCTCACCACACTAGCGCTCCTGTTCTTTGTGGTCACTTTCAGGTATTAGTTTTTTTCATGTTGCCCTCTCAACAACTTGTTCAACTCAACTTACTGTTTCACAGGCTTCTCAATGCCATAAAGGCATCATCAACTTGTTTTCACATGCTATCACCTTGGACTAAGTAAAATTCATCACAGCATTTAACTTAGCTCAAACTTAGCTTCAGTTCAAACATGTTATTTTTAACCAGTGAACCTTTTTTTTCTGCCAACTTGCTCTTGTGCCTACAGCACATCCGTTTGCCATTTCTCACAATCGGAAGCAAGTCAACTCTTCATGTTAATATCAACATTGTTTCAAATCATCACACATTATTTCAAAACTGTGAACTTATTATTTGTGATAATTTTGAACATACTATATTCAATTTTATCAGACTTATCTACATCTCGGTTTCAACTTGGATCTAGCTTTAGCACACACTACTGCACAACTTGAACTTTATTTCAGTAACATCTTCAACTCATACATACTCAAATTCTCAACTTGAATAACTATTTCTACCAGACTTACAACTAATTGGATTCATTTGGGACAACCTATTTGTTCACTTCTCTGAAAATCCTTGGGGTTGCTTCAATACCCAGTTACCTCACCTAGCTGCTACTGCTTGCTGCTTTCTGGCTTTTCAATTCCATTCATCTCACAGCTATTCTGAGCTGTGAACCTGCTTCTTGGAGAAATTTCTGTTAAGCTGAGTACTATTTATATTCATATTTTATTTCATTGTGTCTACAATTTATTGTAAACTTTTTAAGATTTGATCAATCATGGTCAGGTCAATCAATCAATCATGGTCAGGTCAATTTGGATTGTTTGAATTACATGAATACTTGAACATAATAATTATTCAGAATCATTCATTTTTATTCCTTGAATTTTTCTTCTTATTCAGCTTCACATTCATGTCACTGTGCATAGTAGCAAATGGCTTGTTCTTTCAAGCATTCAGTTCTTTTAGACTAAATACTCTAAGTACGTAAATATATGAACATAAATATTGATTTCATTATCTTGTTGTTGCATGCAACTATATTCATGTATAACTTCGAAGTAAATGGGCAAGAATTTTAAGGCATTCAATTATTTTAGGCTACTCGAAATGCATAAATATTAACATCTATCTTAAGCATAAATATTGTACCTCTTGAATTATTTCTTCACTTATGACACACAACATTACATTAATATTGTCTAATATTTTTTCTTGAATCATTCTTAATTGCAATTTATTCTCTTGTATTGTATTGATTAATGGCAAATGCCTATTATTTCAAACATTTAATTAATCTATGCAATTCGAATTAAAGAAATATTTGAACACAGATATTTGAATCACTTTTTTATACTTTGGAATTGAATTTAACTTCAATTACTTACTAGAAGCATTATCTTGTCGTTTCCTTGAATTATCTTTAATTGCAACTTGTTCATGTTGCAATACTTAGTAGCAGTTTGCTAATTCTTTCAACACATTTATTCTATTGAAATAGTTCATTATATTAATTGCTTGTTCTCCATAGGTGTTTTATTTAAATTCCTGAGCACATTGTTTTTAGAAGTTGTTTCATCATTAAATCTTTGTCCAAGCATTTTCTTTTTCCCAGTTTTATACAAAGACATCCGCTTCTTCAAGTGGGGTAATTGCTTCTTTGAGCAAGGAAATGGCATCTGCTTCTGCAAGCAGGACAACTGCTACTTCTGCTTCTTGAAGCAGGCCAGCATCTTCTTCTTCTGCACCAAACAGGGTAACTGCTTCTTCAAGTTGTGCAACTGCTTCTTCAGAGTCTTAAATCAGGGGAAACTGCCACTTCTGCTTCTCAAAGAAGTTTTCTACCACTACCAAGCTCAGGTGAATCTGAATAGAATCAAAGACTAATGCTTGCAATCAATGCAGTCATGATCACAGTGGCTAATCTAAAGACAGCAATTATTGATATGCCAAGCAGTCCCAAATCAACCAATATCTACAGATCAGAGGAATCTGAACACTAAGCCAAACAGAAAAGGATCTTTGAAGAACATCACAAATGTGAAAAAATGAACTTATCCTTGCAAAAATCTGTATCAAGTCCAGAGATTTATGAGCAAGCTAAAGATGAAGCTATTCATCTGTATAATTTGACTTCCCATCAAAAAGCCATGATTTTTTTGTGGATAAATATGGACACCTTTGTGAAGTATGCATAAAATAAACTGATTTCTCAATTCAATGTACAATTTGCAGTGAACCAGCAGATATTAGATTTTTTACAAATTTTCATATAATTTGATTCAATTTTCAGATTATGTTTTTCTTTTATTTATTGTACTCCTTTTGCATAAAAGAAGCTAATTTATAGATTAATGTCCTCAATTGAAATTGCTGTTACCCATCACCATTTCTACTACCCCTTACAATAATTTTTTATAACATGATACTGTGAAGTTTGGTTGATTCCAGCCGTTCCTGACCCCTCCACACTGCAGCAGATGCATTTAGCAAACGACAGGCAAAAAGTAGCCTCTTAACTTTTCTCTTACTGCTAAGCTACATTATGTGCTGTTTTACACAAGTGCCAACATGACAAAGAGATTGGTTCAGAAATGATAAATGAATGATGTATAAATAAATAAATGAACAGTCAATGAATGAAGGATTCAAACATAACTTATATGGTGTGCATCATTTTTGAACTTCTACTTCTATAATTGTAAACTGCAAACGTTTTTTACTTACTTTTTGGTAAGGCATAAATAATGTGTAGAATAAATAGTCAGAACAAAATTATATCCTAACCTAAATTGAGGCTGTAGCTAGAATAAGGGCCCATAGTGCTATGGGCCCTTTTTGTGGAGATGTTATAAATCGATTCTCTATATATTTTTGTACATGTCTACAAAATTTCGTAACAATATCAAGTTTTCTGAGGTTGGTACAACAGTTTTAGTCAGCTGATGTCATGGGCCCTTCTTCAATAAACGAGTAGACGACGTGACGACAGTTTGTAGAGAGTAGCAGTATGCAATGTTTACGTTCTTCATGCTAAAGATAGCTTTCCGTATTCGTTTGATGTGATATTTTCATACCTACCTAAGTAATTTTACTCAAGAATAGCTCAAAATGAACGATGAAAATAGTATTAATACTGCTAATGCTAGGGAAGTTGTACTAAAATCAGTGATAAAAGGTGCTAAACGAAGAAGATTGAACTCTGATAAGTGGAAGGACAATGTGCGAAAAACGAATCGGCAAAGTGGTTTATGTTATGAATCGAAGAATTCTAAAATGACTGTTCCTGCTAAGAAGTTTGCAATAGTAAATAAATGTTGTCTAAAAAAGTGTTTTGAAAGTTTTGAACATTGTGACCAGAATGATATCTTCACTGCATTCTACGATGGCAGAAGCAAAGAAGCTCAAGACACATTCCTTGCTGGTTGCATGGAACTGCAACATTCTGAGAACAGGAAGGTTACTACTGATCCAAAGGTGGTGAGAGAACATTCATGGATATATACTATTAAAAGAAATGGTGTTGAAGTGCTTGTTTGTAGGGCGTTTTTTATAGAAGTCCATAGAGTTAGTGTGAAGAGGGTGCGGGTTTTACATCAAAAAATATTACAAAACTTGTCTTTTTCTGAACAGAGAGGCAAGCATGGTAAACAACGAAAACTGGAAGAGGATGTTTGGCAGTTAGCAATGGACCATTTGCAGAGTATCCCGCATCGTGGAAGCCACTACACATCTCGTACAAATAGACTTTACTTTGATAACCCGAATCTCAGCCCAAAAGTGATTTTTTCAATGTTTCAAGACTTTTATAAGGAGAAATCTATTAAACCTCTGAAAATGGTATATAAAACGTATTTTACGTTCTACAGAGACACCAATTTTATGGTAAGAAGGCCCAAGACTGATGTGTGTGACTTCTGCACTGAGTGTGAGAAACATTTGCAAAATGATGGAAATCATCCTTGCCTAGTTAAGTACAAGTTACACAAAAAAAAGGCAGAAAAGTACTTATCAGTGAAGAATGAATTTATCAGAAAGTGTAAAGAGAACAATGAACTTCTTGTTCTTGAATTTGACTATGCACAAAATCTTCCTTTGCCTAAAATTAATGTAACTAAATAATTTTACAAAAGACTGATGTGGTTGTATTCAATATGCACTGTCATAATGATGATTCATCGAGATTCTACACATTTCTTGAACATATAGCTAAGAAGGGTCCAAATACAGTTGCATCATTTTTATTCAACTTTATCAATGATAAGATTTCTTGCAACCCGGGAATCAAAGAAATTGTTTTATTGTCTGATGCAGCAGGTGGACAGAACAAAAATGCCACTATGTTAAGATTTTGCTCGTGGTTATCAAAGCTGCTCAATGTAACTATTCTTCATTTATTTCCTATTAGAGGACATTCTTTTGGACAATGTGATAGAAACTTTGGAGTGATGAAGTCAAACATAATAAAAAAAGAAACTATTGAAGTCGTTACACCATATCTGGAGAACATGGAGACTTGCCGGAAAAATCCTTCTCCTTTTGAAGTGAAAAACGATTCTACTCTTCTCCTCAACTGGGATGAAGCATTAATCCCTTACTTTGAGAAATCTCCAAGAACAAAGGGAACTTCATTTGGGATACAAAAATATTGCATCATAAAATATAAAACCTGTGGATCTTTGGCAGTTTCACAGAACTACTGCTCTGAGATCTTTCAACCTTTCAAATTTCTTAAATCTTTCCCTGAAAATCTGTCACTCAATCCCCTTCCTAAAAAACCTTTAAAACTATCAAAAATCAAAGACATTACTGATCTCTTCCCGTTTCATCCCAAGAAGGAAGAAGCTTTTATCAAGATATTTTTGACTCTCAACAACCTCAGAATATTGTGGTTTCTAAAGATCAAAATGTGAATAACTCTGATGAAGACTTTGATTTGGCAGACGATTGTATCATGGAGGAAAATTAGAAATAGCAAAATGAGATTCAACTTTCTAATTCAATGTACAAATTTTCAATATTGCCTTCAACTTTTTCAATAAATACTATTTATTATGCAGTGATTTTATTAATTTTTACCATAAAATATAGATAATTTAATTCAAGAAAATTCAGCCTGACATTGATATTATTTTTTAAAACATATATTTTTGATTTTCTGTTCATAATAATGCTGAAAAGTCTAATATACAAGTGATAATCAAACATTTATTATGTGGGCCCTTTTTCAATAGATGGTAAAAAAGTCATTCTTTTTGGTCTATTCAAAAAGGGCTCATGACATGACATTAGAAAAAATTGAAAATAATATTCTTATTGGATTCTTTTGTCACTTTGGATAAACTATTCTTCTCATGAAGTATGATAGAATTCATTAAAAAAATATTTCATTGCTTAGCAAACATATGAAATGTTTTATACAGCTGTTAGAACTTTGAATGCCTGTATCTCAAAACTACGTTTTGGATTATAGGCCCTTATTCTAGCTACGGCCTCAATTCTAGGTAACATTGTGATACATTTCATTTAAATACGCCAGAATGGATATGGATATCTATATAATTATTATGCCTCCAGTGAATATGGGAAGCTCACAGCGTGTGGCGGGGGGCATTGTGAATATGCAGAAATCAATTATTAGATAGAAACAAGAAACAAGTGTTGGGAACTAGTTGATGAACCAACCAAATATTATGATAGAATACAGGGATTTTTCTGGCTCTCAGCTCATGTGCACAGAGCTCATTTTCTCATTTATGTTTCTAAACATGTTCGGAAAATAGCATACCTTTATGATATTGCAATGGTGTGCAGAAACCCCCATATAAAAGTAATAGTGTATTTACAATGCACTGGAATTCGCTCCTGAGTTCCACTAGCTTACTGAGAATGAGCCTCGAGTTACTAGAGATATGTTAGATGTTAGAAGTTTGAACTTTGAATTATCTACTGCGAATCACTGGACGAACTGCTGCTTGAGTCGGTGGACATAACTTCAACATCTTCGGCTTCCTTATGGTTTCTGGTGTCCATTGGAATCGATCCCTGTCCGGGAACTGTCATATGCATTTCACCTGAAGGATGCCATGTGAACTGGTTTTGCTGAGACGCTGGCGGCTCTGAAATAGAGTAATGAAAACATGTGAAGAATAAATATTTTTTTCGTGATACTGTTACAAGTTCTATCACTAAAAATATTGGTGGCAACACTTGAACTTTACTCAATCAACTCACATCCCACACTAATTAGTAATTATCATACAAGAAAATCAATAAATAAATCAAGAGTGGCGTTTTTGTACCTCAAAACGCTATAATGTTGTTCCTCAACCTTTCTCCCTCTATTTGCCAATATGAGACCTTGTGATTTTTTCTTTTTCCCAAAATTATAACAATGTCCTAAAAGGACATAGATTGAAACTCTGGAGAACATTCAAAAGGCTGTGACCGACCAGTTAAAAGCCAAAACCAGTTGAAAACTTCCAGCGCTGCTACCAAGAGAGGGAAAGACTGAAGGGGATAACATTGTTGCTTGAAAAAATCAACACTTTAGCTGGTAAAAAATTAGTCTCATTACTTTTCTCGCACACCTCGAAGGTAATTAATATACTACTGCAAAGGGATAAAATACTATTAGGAAACACAAGGAAGAGAAGAACGTCATTCAACATTGCATTATGTAAACAGTGCTTCGCTTACATTGATAATGGGCGAGCAGCAGTTGTTTTTCTATCTTCACTCTCTTATGTCAAATGGTCTCCTGGTATTTTCGAGCTTATTCTTGATGACAGCTTATCTGTGTAAAAAGAGAGATTGGGAACTCCATGGAACGGAGCAGGAGGGAGTCAGTTTTGATTCAGCAGGACTTGTGATACGTTTATGAGATGATTCTTTCTTCGTTTTATGATAGTACACACAGTACTATTGCGATTCCGCTTATCAAGTTTGATTGATATTACCATGACAGACATTGAGCTTCATAAGTGCTTAGTTTATTATTGAGTGTATTAACCGTTTATGGGACATTTCTTACTGAGTCATTGAACAGATTATAGGAAACTAATATTTATATTAATAATAATTGAATTATTGATCAGCCTAATTGCAGTTGACTAATTAGTTTTGTACAGTCATTAATCTTGGGGTAGAAATATTCATTATTAGTTCAACGTTATTGAACTGTCTGTTTCTTTATTGATTCTCTGGTGAGATAATTACTAATTAGTGAGTTAATGGTGTAAATAAAGTTCGAGTGTTACTGTTAAGTGTTGCCAGCATTATTTTTGTGATAGAACCTGTAACAATACCAAAATCAAGACCTAAATATCTAGAAAATTAGGCGAGCTAAAGCTGACAGAAGAACAGGATTTCCTCATTTTTTACTGGTTCATGATTATGAAACAGGTCAGATAAATACGTGATGGGTAAACATAGACAGATAAAAAAATAAGTTTTATTTCTCACAAAGAGGAATTCAGCCATACCTGGTGGATGTCCTGTGCGATGAATATCAGAAAGGCTGCCTTGCTGAGCTACCATGTGTCCATTTAGAGGCAAATCACCAAATCGGCCCAGAAATCCCATTCTCATTTCAATATCTGCAAAAAACAAGTACAATTTTCATCAATTTAATCATTTAAAGTAGAGCATAACTCATTCACGTCTGCTGCTCATCACCACGAAAATCATTCATGTCTGAGTGCTTTCATCAGACAGGAAAAGAAGAAGAGGGAGAAAGGAAAGAAGAAATAATTAAAGAAGGTGAATAAAAAAGAAAAAGTAGGAGAATAAGATGGGGAAGAAGAAGACTGATTGAGATGCCAGGTCTTCAAAGACCTATTGAATATCATTAACAAAACATTTATAATGAAGAAGTAGAAGGGAAAGAAGAAGAGGGATAAGAAAAAGAGATTGATAAATTAAATTGTGTAAATGGGTTATGCCATGTTCTACAGAGTGATAATCAAGTCGCACAAATTAGAAATTGATCAATGGAATAAAGGTTGACCAAATATATTCACAAACATTGATGATTATTATTAGTACAATATACACAAATTCTTTGAATTTATAAATAAGGGCCGTATTTATGAACGAAACTTGAAGCTTTCTTATCCAAGTATGACTTGTTACATTGAACGTGGTCACAAGCTTCAGATACTAACAGAAACTAACATAGATGAAAAGATGAAGATAATGCACCGTATGTGAATTTACAGTTACTGTTACGTAATTATTACTACACCAATATTATTTATATTAATATTTTCTTTCGAATTATAAAAAATAATGGAATTTTCATGTAGTAAGCACTATCTGACAACAAACTAAAGAACTTTCATCCCTCCCATTTCTTTATCGAAGGTGAGAAGAAAAGTTTAAAGGTTAGAAGTCGATTCATATGAAGAAAGTAAAAATAGGTCAAATAAACAGTGAATTACATTGCAATGGTGCAAAACTTGTATACGATTTTATTTTTATGAGCCGATGCTATACTAAAAAATGACGCCAAAATATTATAGAACATAATCTCAAGAACTGCTCAAGATAGCCCTCTACCTAGCTTGGCTAAGAACGGATCTGAGATACCGATTTCAACAAAGTCTTGACTTTGCAAGGTTCATAAATAAGTAAGGTTCATAAATAAGAACTCAAGTTGAAACGATGATTATACTGGGCGAGTTTACTAGCTGACAAGTCAGTCAGTTTAAACCCTACTCAGCTGTCCCTACACTACATATCTATGTAGTGTAAATCCTCAAATTAGTGTTGGATAATGTAAATTCTTAGTGTTAAATTATTTATCAGGAGTCAGGATTTTGCTGGAGGAGCTGGATTGGCTTTTAGCGTTACAGCTGCTCGATGGCTTGTCACTTCGTAAACTTGCAAGTGCATAAGTAAGACTTGTTGCCTTTACGTAGGACTTATCCAACTCTTTCTTTGATAAGAAACGATCATAAATACGGCCCCAAATGCTCAAAATGACTCCCTGGCTCAGTACTCGATGCATGAATTTCATGCTTGATTTTCTGCTCTTGAGAAAACGAATTGTTAAAAAGCAGTAAACTCAGTAATACTACAGACTTGATGAAGCCTGTATCCATTTCAATGATGTCTAGATTTGTTGTCCGTACTAAATGAAGAAGACATCAGACATTAATTCAACAAAACTACTATCTAGAGATACGTTTATTTACATGTGAGCGATTTAATGACCACTTTCAGATATCCAGATTCAACTGAATCTGGCAACCTGCTAGTTATTATTATTAATTTTGTACCTGTGGGATAGGGCCTTCTCGTATCTCCAGGCTGCCAGGTGAGGGGAGCACAGACAGCATTCGAAGCACTTATTCGATGAGCGAATTTTATCAAATCCTCCGAAGAAACTGGCTTCTTGTTTGCCCGACTGATCGACTGAAGTTTCTGCTTAGCTTGAAAGATTGCTGTAGCCTGCAACAATTAAAATAACAAAATTCAAAATGATACAAAACATAACTTTTCCTAAAACTGCTTGTAAAGAATTAGTTTACTGTTGAAAACTGATTGCAAAACAGCTGTTTACTTCTTGTTTGCCCGACTGATCGACTGAAGTTTCTGCTTAGCTTGAAAGATTGCTGTAGCCTGCAACAATTAAAATAACAAAATTCAAAATGATACAAAACATAACTTTTCCTAAAACTGCTTGTAAAGAATTAGTTTACTGTTGAAAACTGATTGCAAAACAGCTGTTTACTAAGGAATAAGCAGTAATCAACACTCGCTGAATGAAGTTGCAGCTTACGTTTTCGCTTGAATATTGTCAACCTTGCATTCTACGATTAGGCTACATGACATCCAAAATTATCGTACTTATAAAATATTATACAATTAGTTGAGTTTTAATAACAAATAAGTCTTCAAGAATAATTATTCCGAATATTTCTTTGGAATTATTGCGCAAAAGCACCTACATCTCACAACCAAATTATCATACATACGTCTGGCAACACTGAAGCTTGCCAGGTAAGTTTTTCATGACCTTAATTATGGCATTGTAAGGAAATGATAATTTGATATAATTATTGTATAGAAATCCAAAACTGCAGTTGTGGCCCGGACGCGCCACAACATCTGTGGCTTGCCACTGCGGCTCTGTATAATAAAGCTCTTAGTATATGAATTAGACCATGGCTTTAAGCCCTTATTATACAGAGCCATTGCATTCGCCGTCGCGTTTATACAAGCCACTTGAAGCGATACATGCTTTTATATGGAGCTTATTCAGGAGCTATAACATTATTCAGGATATAGACAAGAGTTATGGTGTTACCATCAAATTTCAATATTGAAGAGCTGCAACAAGCATATCAGTTCACTATCAAAGCACTAGCCAAGAGGGAGGGAAATCACGTTGTCAGGGAGCAGAAGGGAAACAAAATTAGTATTTATAGGCTTGAATGAATGAATAAGTAAAATAAAAAGGATTAAAAGTAACCATAGAAACAATAAGAAAACTTTTCATTGTTACCTGTTACCGTTATCTACATGGTTATTGTTAATTTGCGTGAATTTTGTTATATTTTCTAGTCTTATTGACAGTTATAGGCTATCGTTTTCTATATTGTATTCTCTTTTCTTTTTTTCAGATGAAGCCCACATAGGTCTGAGACCTGTGCGTAGGTAATGAATTGGATGATGGTGATTGAAGAGTGAAACATTCTCTCCATCGTCTCTTACTTTATCTCAGCAGTAGCCTAAGTAAGCTCTGTTAAAATGTATTTGTTGTTTTTTGAATTTAATAATTTACCATGTTTCTTCTTTCAATATAATTATGTAACGTTGACTTACTAATCATGTGTAATAATTGTTAGCTTGTTCAATTGTTGGCTGTGTTGTGCTATATTTTATACCATCATGTAAACTAAACTCATTTGTGTGATTGATCAGAAAGCAAATAAAATTATGATTGATTGATTATTATACTGGGCCACTCCAGTCACCTACTAGAACCATATTTTCAGCTACTAGTTGGCCATGACATTTCCGTACAAGCTTGACATAATTTGGAGGTTATGTTTGGTCAATGAACTGAATACTGCTACATTGTATGTTCATTGGTATTGGTATGTTTGTAAACATGCTAATTAGTTTAGGTTATAGATAGGTATCACCTTTAATTTATTTCTATTAAATTTCTAGATGTTGACAAGATTTGAAAACAAGTGAAAAGTGAACGTGCCACAGCTGTGGCTTGCACAGGCCACTGCCGTGGCAAGTCTCGGCGACACCCACGACAGCTACTGCAGTGGCTCTGAATAAAACAGGTCTTAGTCTTAAGTCTGAATAATAAAAAACTATAATCTTGACTAACTTCTTCGTTCTTTGCATCATTTTTTGAATCTAAAACTAAACTATAAACCAAGAATAAGGCTCTCAGATCGGTAAAATCACAATGTATTAACTGAAAACTTACCAAAATTTGTTCTGCTTCTTTCAGCTGACGCTGCAATTGTTGAATATCCTGATCTTGTCTCTCAACTTCTGCCTTCAGAGCATCCATTTTCTGATTAATTTTTGCTTGTTCACTTGCCAATTTCAGTGTATCTTTCAATTCGTCATCCTTGGCGACAAGCAATTCGGTCAGATGGAGCTGTTCAAGCCCATTCAGTTTCTGATGTTTCATAGCAATCGTATTTTCAATTATCTCTCTGTAAGTTGAACGAATATTGTTAAAAAACTAATAGCCTAGCTTGATAGCCTAAATCAATTGGGAAACCTTAAAAAAAACAGAAAGCTAATTGTGGAGTTGGAAGGGGCCAAACGGCATCTGCTGCATGGAATGCCTCTGAGATCTGTGCTTGGCCCTCTGTTGTTTTTGATCCTTGTAAATGACCTTGATTTAGGGGGAAATTCACTGTTGCATGCTGATGACACAACTCTGTTGTCAAGGAGTAGAAAAATTGAAGAACAAGTGGAGGTCAATTGCAGCAGGCTTCTCAATGAGGCTAGGGGCTGGTTCTTGAGGAATAGGCTTCAATTAAATGAAGAAAAGACACAAAACATGATTTGCACTTTGAAAAGAGGAATCTGGTGGCATAAATTCTGTGAAACTGTTGGGTTTTTGGATTGATCTCAAGCATATCTGGAGTGAGCATGTGTCTCAGGTGGGTCGAAAACTTTCTAGTTTTATATCTGTTACGAAAGTTGAAGACTGCTTTTCCAGCAGATTCCCTCATCACAGCCTATCATTCATTGTTCCATAGCAACATCAATTATGGACTTCTGCTATGTGGCCATGCACCTAAAGTGAAAAGAATAATGCTCCTTCAGAAGAAGGCCATTAGGAAGCTGTCTTCGGCAGGAAGAATGGATCATAGCAGGCCTTTGTTCTCAGTGCTGAAAGTGCCAACTATTTATAGCCAGTACATTATGGACTCGCTTGTTTATGTAAAAGAGAACATCAACCTGTATGAGCGCCTGAGTGCTACTCATCTGCACAGCACCAGAAGAGCCAATGACTTGAACATCCCAAGATGCAGACTGGCAAAAACTCAAAGCTGCTTTCCTCTCAGGGCGTTGAAGCTTTTCAATCTGTTTCCAGAGGAGGTGAAGTCGTTGGCAGACAATAATTTAAAAGAGTAGTCAGGAGGAGGCTTGTCTCTAGACCACTATACTCAATGAGTTTAAGCAGGACCCTTGGGACATAAGGCCATTCATTGGCATTCTCTTCAATCATTGAAGGTTCAGGAGCATGACACAGCCTATCCAGACCTATCTGGTCAACGGCGAAGCACCGGTAATAAGGTAATCAAGTTGTTCAATTTGAGCTTTTGATAAGATGACGATCGAGTCACAAACATGCTCAACGACCTTGTCTATGCAAGCAGCAATGACTGCCTAGCAACTTAATGAACATATATTTGAAAATTGAATAATGGAATGAATGCTGACACTCAATGATAAAATTCAAGCTGGATCAAAAGCTTTTTTGTGAAGAATGAAGGTATAATCTTTGATCAATAATGAACTAATGAAATAGCAATCGGTAATTATTTATTATCCGAACTTTTCGATTTTTTCAACAATTTTTTTTTTGTGACATCTACACACCCCACGAAGCAATAATCCGTTGAAATTTTTTGGGGGTCGCGTCTCTTTTACCCAAAAATTCAAATTTTCGAAAAAAAAAATTTTTTACGAAAATTTTATTTTTCATTTATAAAATTCATAATTTGCAAACATATTATGAACTCCCAACCATTAAACCATATAAATCAAATTAATAATCACATATCTGAAGAAAACTAAGCTTACTAACCTTTCAATACTTGGTACAAAATTTCCAACAATTGAACAGAAAAACTTCCCGGCAAAATGAATACCAGTCAACCACTGTTGTTGTCGAAATTCCCAGCTCTTCACAAATAAATGTTTGTCGGGGAGGCTTTAGGTGCAAAAGTATTGACACCAAATAGAAATATTTTTCTATTGGGAGTCTACAATTGTCCAAGAACGAGCCCACCCTTGCCGAGCCAGTAAAGCCACAAACCGCAGCCGCCTTCTTCCCAATTCGAATTTTCTTTTGAAAACGAAATTCAAAATTTGATTTATTCACAATCAACTCCGCACCACACTTTAAACATACAGAAATCTCTTTAAAAACACCATGCCTGAACAAAAATTCAATCACGTCCTTTTCGCCAAGGCGTATAGATTCTATGTGATCTAACAATAATTGTCGATCTGACCAAACACAAAATCTTTTCATTTCAAAAAAAAAAAAGTTATCAAACTACGATATTTTTGGATTGAATGGCTACTTGAATAGCTCTAAACCAAACCTATCCTAACCTAGCCTAGTCTGGCAGTGTTACAGTGTGTTCATAGTATTCATACGCGGGAGAAAAATAGTTCCATCAGAAAACTCTAATTTGAATGCCAAATAAGTGTTGCCCCCACAAAATATCAGTGTATTATTACTTACTAGTGTGTTTTGAGTGTGTGGGGAAAAAATTGTTGGAAAAATCGAAAAGTTCAGATACTAAATAAATACCTAGCAATCATGCAAATTCCTGTTTAAACAAAAATAAACAACTTACTTTGTGATGAGTTCTATGTCATCAATTATGGATATTAGTTTTTCTCCGGTGCTCAAGCTAGCCATGGATCTCGCCATTTTAAAAGTCTGTAATCATTCAGCACACACGACACATAAGATCTAAAATGAACACAACTAGAAAACGATATTCTGACTTTTCGACAATTAATTGATCTCAAAATCGAAAATAAAGTAGTTGTTAACTATTTTCTTTTCACTGTATGCCTCCATGATATATTCGGATACAAACATCACCTGCACAACATACCAAATGTAACAGACCAATTCACAGGCCAATGGCCAACACGGAACACGCTGTGGAAAGCGGCATCATAGAACGGTTCGAAAGCAGAATTTACGGACTACCACTACACGTGAAGACGATCTCCGCTGATGACTCAACGTGATCATTCACAAGAAGGTCATTTGTTTCAAAAATAATATAATTAAAAAAATATATTTCATCTATATTAACTGGATAAATTGTCAAAAAATGCAGACATAATAGAATTATAGAAACTACTATTTTCTGTTGGCTAAACTGTCTCCGTCTCGTAGTAACGTCGTCTGCAGTTTGTCAGTGCCACTGTCAAAATTTTGTTTGCTAGTCGGTATTCAATATGGTGTGAAAAGTAAATTACTCTTTTAGGCAATGTTAGATGTCAGGAGATGCCTATTCCACAAAATATATCATTCGAATAAATTCATTTATTCGTTTATTTATCATTAGTACAAACAATTTTAAAAGTAGTTTGTGAGATTAAACACAAATAGTGAGCTTCGGATTAACGATTGGCAGGTTGGTTCAACCATCATTTATTTAGTGCTTTGGCTGTACTTTGTTCCAATTTAATTTTACAAGCTTGATTTATGCTTTCATCACTCTTCTGTGACACTGTATCAAGTTATTTTTTTAATAAACTTTATTTATTTTACATCTTTGAAAGAGGTGTTCCTGAACATTGATGGGCGCACCAAATTACAGACCGTACCGTATCGAGTTCTGCAACTTTAGCAATTTTTGTTTCACAGTAAAAATTTTCAAATTTGAAATTGCATCTCGAAACATGAAGTTTCAGGATTTCATCAGTTGTGGTTTTTGTATATTGTGGTTGTAGGTCTGTAATTTATCCACCCGCTAGTCATTAAACTTACTTGAAGAATGTGGAAAGAATTTACGGTAATCAGTATAATCCAATTTATTTATTCCAAATCAATGGTGACAATGGCTGGAAGTTACTATGACCCCACCAACAAACAGCACATCTTAGCATCTTATAACACAGGATAAAACACAAATATACACAGTTTAAATATATTAGCTTTTGAGCTAGGGTATGTATCTTGCACTACCGTAAATTAAATGAATACCTCTGCCAGTGGCGTAGCAAGAACTTTTGGCACCCCCTCCCTAAACACTCACACATAGTTAACAAACAACATAGCTGATTCTTATTTTGTATCACTCATGGTAGAATTATAATTTTTCTGTAGATATTGAAAATTTGGTGCTCTGAGGGCGTAACTCCAGGAAAAGTTTGGTTTTTAGGTCTTTTGAAAGCTATTTTGTTGATCTTCATTTTGATATTGGGCTCCACACAATTAATAAGTTTAGGCCTGCCCATTTCTCAAATAATCACTCAGTATAAGTATAAAAACTTGGGCAAAACCACTCAACACTTGACTGGTCAAATCAAGTTACTAGAACATGTAAGAAGGTTTTTACAGATATGCATCCTTAAAAGAATATGTAAGGTAATCTTCCCAGAAGTGTCAGATTGTTACTGGTTAAATTTCTCATCTTTCCACATTTCCTGTACTGTAATGAATGACATGAAGGTCTTTCTGAATGATAGACTGCAGCGCAGTCAGAACTAGTCTTTCGTATGTCTATACTCTCTTCAACGGCATGAACGAATTACTCATTCCCACATTGCAAGCTAACTCTCAAACTCCCGGATCAAAGCCTATTCAGGATAATCAAATTTATCAAAGAAATCCTCAAATATGGCAAACCTAACGATTTCAAAGGCAGCCAGAATAATTTTTTACAAACTAGAACTGGGGATAATGCCCTTAGGATACCGAACCACCGTTCTACAATCTATACTAAATAATTCGTTGTTAGTGCCTGGAACGCACTTCCTAATTCCATTAGGTGCATTGAGAGTCGAGCGGGCATTTTTTTTGTAGATTACGTCTTGGAGACTCCAATTAAGGAGTATAAGACAAGTCAGATCAACAAAATAATATACACTAGAGACCATAATTACGATAGGCCAATCAATTAGTTGAAGTGAGGCTTAATTTTGATGTGAAAGAAACTCTTGTACACTATAAAAAGCTTTATCAACCAAATAATTTTTCAATTGTTTTTTAAATATTTATATATTTTCAAGACTCTTTAAAAACTGCGGTAACTTGTTGTAGAATTTCCTACCAATATAACTATAGGTTTTTGTATGAATAAGCTACTATTGTGACTCACTAAGTGATAATTTCCTCGGCTTCTCGTATTTTAATCATGTACGTCAAGGTTTTGGTTAATATCATTCGTTTTTACATATAAAGTAGCTTCATACACATATAAGCATGGTACAGTTAGGAGACCAAATCTCTTGATCAACGGCCTACATGAATCTAATCTATTTACTCTTTCTATACACCTAACCGCTTTCTTTTGGATCTTAAACACCCTATCAAGATTTTGTTTTGATGAATTACCCCATACTAAGATAGCATACCTAATATGTGACAGTAAGAGCCCATGGTAAGCTGTAAAAAGTAACTTTTTGTCATTCAATCTAGCGAGCTGTCGCAGAACAAATACCCCAGATGAAATTTTACAACATAAATTCTTAATGTATGGAGCCCAGGTCAATCATCTATCCAACAAAACTCCTAGAAATGCAATTTTTTCTTCCTGGTCTAATTGATTATCGTTTACAAACACGTTTATAGCCCTATGTTCAAGTTATGTTTGTTTTTGAATTTAAGGTATTGGCATTGTTTACTATTTATTGTTAATTTCAACTGATTTAAGAATTGGACAATGGACTGCACACCTATATGGGCACTTATTTCTAAATTATCTAGAATGGAATTGCTGAAAATGAGTGATGTATCGTCTGCAAATAAGACGGCTCTACCACTACTAATTAATTATTTAGGTAAACGCTTGACATATAAGCTCGTCATTGAGGAGGAATCTTTTGAGGAGAATTAATGCACCTTTTCGACCATATAGAGCAGCTGCATGACAACCTTCATCTTTCATTTTGTAAATAATATCCCATCTGTATTGTTAAGCAAATATAAAAAACACCATTTCAGTTATGTTCAATCACTTCATAACTTTTTCAATTTGTATTTAAACTAATTATTTGGTATCTCAGTTCGAAATTATAAATGTTAAGTTTGAATGGACGAATTTTTGTCCATACTTTGCCCTTATTAAGTAAATGCTCCACATAAAATATCATTGTTAATATTCAAACCTTTTCCCATATACAATCTATTGTGTTCTTAATAATATTCTTTTTAAGGCTGTGCGCAAGGGTTTTTGGTCATAATTTTTTTTCGAAGTTCATTGTATTGGATATTATTAAGGTATTGAAATGTCAACGATTGCCATGAGAAATTATTTTTTTCATAAAATATTTTATGGAATATGGGAGTTCAAAGTTGGAAGTTTTCGGTTTTTGGGGGCAATTGAACTCACCTTCGAGCTATTTTAAACATTAGATAATTTTTTTATAACTGAAAGACACCTTGGGGAAAAGAATGACACATTTTTCATTTTAATTTAACAATTATTGGCCTTTTCAAAATATTTTTTGAAAAACTATTTTTTTTGCATGTTCTAAAAAATTTATTTTGAGAAAACTAATTGTTTGATTGAAATGAAAAATATGTAATTTTGTTCCTCAGTGTCTTTCATTTAAAAAAAAATTATAAAAAGTTTAAATAACTTGTAGGGGAGATCAAATGCCCCCAAAAACAGAAAAATTTCAACTTTGAACTCCCATATTCCATAAAATAATTTCTCATAGCAATAGTCGTCATTTTAATAGGCTACCTTAATAATATCCAATACATTAAACTTCAAAATAAATTATGACGAAAAACCCTGCGCACAGCCTTAATCATTTACAATGGAATTTTGTAATTTCACGTAAATAAGGTAATTATATCTTATCTTAGAAGTTTATCTTTTATGATATACTTTGTTTCAGAGCATACAACCACTCGACTTGATATCTTATTTTCACCTGGTGCACAATTCGATAGTCATGAGAGATCTATCGAATAAATGGAAGTTGGGAGTACAGGCCAGATCGCTCCTCTCCACGGCCACGATTTGAGAAGTTTGGAGACTGTGAGAGCACTGCATCAGACTGTGGTGTCTCTACGTGCAGCCCTTGAACAATCACGCGCTGAACTACATTCTCTTCGATCAAAGTTCCAGACAAACTTTGATCCAGCCATTTACACCAGCACTATAGAAAAGCTGTCACTTGAAAACCATGTTTTGAGACAGCGCGCTCTATCGGCCAGTCATGGAAACTTGAATGCTATTCTAGACGTTCCCGGGGTGAGATCTTCTAGCCATGGAAATCTGAATGCAATTTTAGATGCTCAGTCTTCTAGCCATGGAAATTTAAATTCAATTTCTAACATTCCCAGGGCTCGGTCTTCTAGTAATGGAAATTTAAACGCAATTCTAGACGCTCCTAAACAATCAATGGAACCAGGAACTGACCAGGCACCCCCCGACAAGGAAACAGAGTTAGAAGAGTTGGAAGAATTGGATGGGTATGATGAAAGAGACGAGGTCTTCGAAGATATTCCCAATGGCGAAGAGAAAAAAGCAGCAGATGAAGATCCCAGCACAGATAAACCGAAGATAACCAAGGGAGAATCTGAAGACTCCGAAGAGGTGGATGATATTGAGCTGATATTCACGACTGGGGACACAAAAGAGTTGAGCGCCCTTCAGGAGGATCTAGTTTCGATTGCCGAGTCGGAAACGTGGCCCCAAAAAAGTGGTGGGGGGAATGATTGTGAGAATAATAGAAAACGGTGGACACATTCTGTGCTGGTTGAAACCGATATATCCAAGTGTGGTATATTTGATGAGAACGACGAACCCATCCCAGATTCTCAACGGAGATACACCCTCCCTGATCCGGCCCCGCATCGCCCCATCATCCGGACACTGTCGGGGAGTAGGAGTCAGCTGTTAGAGGGTGGAACGGCTAGTCCACGACCACTTGCTGTCAAGTTTATGCAGCACAACAAGCAACGTGCCAGGCCGATTTTGGTTGAGAAGGAGACAAGCAAGCAGGAATCGGAGGCCCAAACCGATATTACTGCGTTGCCAGCTCACTGGCGATCGGAAAGTTATCTGGCTCACAAGGTGTCCTACCAGTTTACAACGTTGCCATCGAAATTCGCGTTCCCCGTACAGACACCACCCAGGAAACACTCGTTGAAACTGTGTGAGAAGACTCAAGAAGCTAGACGAGTGCTGTTGTCCGATATCAACTTCACCAGTATGGTACCAGAGTTGTCTCGGAGTGCTGATCATTTGTGTAACGAGGGTATAAATGCGTCCGTCTTGTGTAAAAATTATCCCAGAGCGTTCTCGTATATGAAGAATCCTGACAGTATGATGTCACCAGCAGGAAGGAATCCGTGGTCGCCGTGTGAATGTAACTGTAACGCAGCGCAGATGAGCAGCTGGGACTCTTATCGGGGAGGTTCGTCCATGTCAATGATGCAGTCCCCCTCAGCGCTGGATCTAGTCGAACATCAGACGAGGAGGCGTCACTCGATGCGACCAAGCACCTCGTCGACGGATACCTGCTGGGGTTCGGTGACGTCACGAGCTAACTGGTCCGTACCATCGTCACCGACTCACTGTCGCCGGTCGCGCAGCATCCCGTTAAACCAGACTCCAGGTCATCCGGACTCGTCGCATCATTGCTGCGGAGGGGGAGGAGGAGGGTTTGGCAGCGCGCACACAAGGAGATCTGACTCTCGGTTTCTGTCATCATCTTCGTCCTGTACGCGAGGTCCCTTCAGGAAAGCCAGAAATCGTGTTACTTTCCAAGGTAATTCAATATTGAAGTCAATATTCAATATCCTAATTTATCTTATATTTTCTTTCTTGTTTCTTCTCTCTTTATGCTCGCTGACAACACGCAAAGTATATTTTTATCAAATAAATACTAATAGTACTATGAACAGTAGACCTGACACTCAAGTGTTAGGGTGTTTACACAGAGGAACATACTTTATGTACTCAATGATAATCACCACGCAAAATTGAACACAATTATCAAACCTAAACCTTGATTCGATTTGCTTAGTCTATTTCATGTATGTTATTCACAAAAAGTCACTATCATCTCACCAAGGCTACGTTTCTATTTTCATACAGCCTGTACTTGTGTTGTTTCAACACAACATGTGAATGTTCAAATCTGATTAGATTTCACATGTCCGATGTATGAATTTATTGAAATTTATTAATGAAATTTGTATATTATCATTTATTTAGTAATCACTTGTTATGCTTAATTAAAATATTAGGAATGATTTGTTTTTTTAATCAGATATATGATGTCATGAATGATATAACGCTTACATTCATGTAAAGACTCTATCAGAGAGGGCTCGAGGACTATCTTGAAATGTTATTCCAATTCCATATGGTGGAGTAGCTTATTTTAAAAATCATATGTTTTGTATAGAAGAAGGAGTGGCCGTAGCCGAGTGGGTTAAGTGCTGGTTTGCTAGCCCAAAGGTCCCGGGTTCGATCCCAGTTCTGACCGAAAGATTTTACCTCGGGCCACTCCCGTGTTTCGGAGGACACGTTAAGCTGTCGGTCCCCAAGGTCGGTCCCGGCTGCCTAAAAACAGTCGTTAAGTCACGTCAGAGGCCCTGAACTTATTCAGGTGCGACCTGATAACTCTGACACCAGACCTGAGCCAGTCAGGTAACACGATATTATTACTGTATTATTATTTATTAGAAGAAGGTATCAGTGCTTTTCATTTCCCCTCTTTTGAATATCCTTTAGATGCGAACGAATTTCGAAAATCCTTACAAATGCATCGCTGCACATTCTTAAAAGTCATTAATTTTATTCTATAATTTATTTTTTTAAATATTTATTCTATTAAATTAAAAAAGACTAAGATTTATTTTCCAACACTTCAGTCTTTCAATGATAACACTAGCACTCCACTCACTATTTTCTATTTTTATACTTTTCATTTCCCTCTTCATTTGTTTATGATTTTTTTATATTATGACTGAATTTGTTGTTGCAATTCATTTTCATACTTTCAAATTTTCATTTTCAGAGTCTAGGTCGCGTCGACCCGGCCAATCACTGCCCGACTTGAGACTGCCGCTAGACGTGATGGACAGCGGAGAGGACTCAACTGACTCGCTGATAGAGGAGTCCGAAGACTTTCTCAGGAAATCCATTGACTCAATGCTGACTGGCGCCGACTATTCACACGTCAGTCGCCGTCGCAAACCGAGACGACATTCGGATCCTGATCCAATTAGAGGTAAGATTTACACCAAGACTTGAAATTGTCAACGTTAATGGTAAAATAGTTTTGAAATGTTGAAATTTTATTTAGTTTTGAAGAATACTCCACACTCAAAATCGCCTGAAGGGGTTATTTATGAACATTTCTTCAGTGTCTCTTGACTCGAGCGACTCTTTAAATTCCTATATAAATACATTACATTTCAAGAGTCCCTCGAGTTTATAAATACGGCCCAGTAAGTATTTGCCGGCCTTGGAGGCTCAGTCAGTTGAGGCGTTTGTCTCTGATTATTAGATAAGACTCTGGCTAGCTCAGGGTTAGATGTTTTCGCCTTATTCCCTTCATTACCCAAGCACAAGTATCAAAACTCATGTGGTCATCAGTCAGAAAAAATATATTGGACTATACATAAATGAGTCTTGTATAAGACTTGTGCGTGGGTAATCATATGAATGAACAAAAAATTGAATAGTTTCAGAGAATAATAATTCATAAATGGATAATAACAATAGCAGGAAAACGATTACAATTGAATTTTATAGTATTTTATACAACGAATGTATTATGACTTCCTTTAAGCAACGAGTGAGATGTAAGTTGGTGTTCTAAACACCTCACGAGTTGCTTTAAGGCGAAATAAAATTGTTGCATACAATATTTTATTTCCAACTACCAATAAATTACGTTTAATCTAACTTACCATTGCATCAGACAACTTGCCCAAAATATATCATAACCTAGATTGCTCTCGACAGCTCTGATTTGAAATCCAGTTTGATTTTGAATTTAAATCACCTGGTGTGACTATTGCATAACATTCATTTCGACACTGTTTTGAAAAATTCTTAAATCTGATTGGTCCTGTACTGAAAAGTGACAGTAGTGTAGCTTCATTATGACACCAGTTTGGTAAGGCGTGGAATAGATTAAGCTGTATTGACGTAGCTTTCTAACCTCTTATGACTACTTTATAACGTAGCCGTGGATAAACTAAATGTAGTTGAAGGAATGTATTATTATTCTTGCGTTTTAAACACGTTCTACAGGACATGGCTTGTGTTATATTTGAGTAGAACAATTTCCAATTGATAAATAACTTCTTTTTTTGTTGTAACTTGTGCGTGTGTTACAGAGCTGGAGCCGCCCAAGTGGGCGCAGCCGTTTCTGGCGCGAGTGCCGCGCGACCTGAAGTTGGACTACTGGGTGAAGGTGATCACTGGCGAGGGGAGGGTGGTGGTGGGCCGCGTCAAGTACGTGGGACCGTTGCCGGGCGGGCGAAGCGACGCCCATGTCGGCGTCAGATTGCCGCGCGCCGACGGAAATTCGGACGGCACTGTTGACGGACGACGCTTCTTTGACTGGTCAGTTGATGCAAATCTGTATATTCACTTTTCTTTGATATAATCGTATCTTGCCAGTATCAGATCTATATTGCCTACATCCTATATTATAATAAAGAGTGTTTCAAAAGTGACGCAATCCATGAGGTTTATTATATGACATATTAAACATGCATATGATTAAATTCAATTTTGTACTAATCTTAGGGAGTTGACTGTTTCATTTGATTCCCTGTAGCTTTAAAATAGATTTGTACTAATTTCAACTCATTTGCACCAACTTTCACTATTGTTACTCTACCTGAAATTGTGTTTCAAGTCGATCTTGAAAATTGAGTTCGAGTTTCAAGTCAATCAATTTATTGTATAAGAATTTTGTCATCAACTTCGTAATTCAAAGAGCCCTATAGGAAAATATTAGACAGGATAAGTTCCAAGGATCTCAAGAATAGAATCATCTTGAAAAAAATAGATGTGACTCAGTTTAATGAAACGACTGCTGTTACTCAAGTAATATTCGATAATTACATTCCAATTGCTTCCGATAGTTGGCATTGAATTAAATGTTCCTTGAACATCGATTGGGGCACGGAAAAGTCACTCCCATTCATGACCTTTGCCATTTTATGTGAGGGTTGTGTCATTTTTGTAACACTCGTTATAATATATCACATTTGATTAGATTGCTCACATTTCTGTAATATAATTTGACTAGCATGTTACCCGATGCAATTGAATGTGGATGTCTAGAACTTGACATAACCTTTTTAGCCTCTTTTCTTTTCTTTCCCCTCTTTTATTGTTTATCTTCTACTTCTCCTGTCTTTCTCCTCCTCCTCCTCCTCCTCCTCCTGTCATGGTCAGAATACACGTATGCTAAGCCTTTATGCTGTTTGGACACTCAGCTGTTCAAAAGAAATCGCCTTTTCTATACTTTCTTTTAAATCAATGTAACATTATGAACTATTCATATTCACGATTAATAATTTGATGCAGTGGTAAATATAATTGAATAAGCCATAATATTACATAATAAACATTCAGCATTTATAGCATTTATTGATGAACAGATGAGTACCAAAACATCTTATGTAGGTTATGCATTCATATGCTTTGGTTATGTTTGAGTTGATGATTTTAATAGAATGTTTGAGCGTCTGAACGCATTTTATGCTGGATTCATGCTGCGTTTTCCGTATCATCCAGTAGTGTTCGTTGCACGATGGCTAGCACTCTGTTGCTGGGATGCGACTGCTAGTTAGCTAACAGTCTACGGCGCATCCAATCTTCATAGCTCATGTCTCGCCTCACGAGCTATATCATTCCAATGCCTGATATGAGTTTTTTTACAAAAATCTCTCCATTTAAAAATACAAACCGAGCGATTTCTGAATAAAAATGGTTGGTTCTGTTAGAAGCCCATGCTCTGCAGAGACAGGCTTGCGTGAACTCCAACTATTGATTCTTTAAATCAGTCCAATGGTAATTTTTTCAATTAGGAAATTCGACTAATTTCAATAGCTTTCCCCCTAAAATGTAATCCTATACATCAGAAGAAAAAGAAACTGTGCATGGTACACCTTATTATGAAAACAGATTTTCAATTCCTATTCTAGATGATTCTTTGATAGCAAACTCAAAAAAGAAGTCGAGTTAAGTCTCGGTTTCCAACTCGCAGATTCGAACTGAATGAACAGCGGTTTATTTATTGAAATTACAATATGTGAGCACCGAGATAAATCCATTATTGCCCTCATAACACCAAAGCTTACATACATTTTCAATTACAAGAAATATGAATAAGATTGAAAAGTATATGATTTGTTAGTAAATTAATAACAAAAGTATTTAAGATAGAATAATGCAATAAAAAATAACGATCCGGCTACAATGTAAGATAATTTCCAAGACAAAACTGGTACATTGGTACATTACAAAATTGAAATTAGTCACAAAATCCCTAACAGCTCCCATTGAAGTGAGAAAAAATATGGATTTAAGATATAAATAGATACAAAATAATCAAATTGAACTTGCTAAATGAAAGTAATTATTCACAAGAGAACAAAGACACAGTTATGAAAGTTGAATAATTATAAGAAAAAACAATATTAGGCTATATATAGAGAACAACAAAAAGCAATAAGAATAAAGATACCTTCATGAGAGTAATAATTAGTATAACAATATTGCAATGTAAGTATGAACTATGATATATGACGCATGAATATAAGTAATGCTTTTGTTATAGAATCCTATATCAAAATCATCAATAATTGTAGTTTATTCCGGTTGTGTCCGCTGTTCATTTAGTCCGAATCTGCCTAGTTGGTAATCGAGACTTCAGTAGTGTTCAGTTTACGCTGAGTGTTAAGTTATATCAAAAGTTTCAGACTTTTGTAGTTAGTGAGATATAAGTGTTTGAAACGGTTTGCTTCTTTTTGAAGTACTAAACATTTCAGTAGAGAAAACGTGTAAGTGTTAGAGTAAGAAACCAATACCTATTCTCATTGAATGTCTTTTTCTTTCCAGTGAACCGGATCATGCGATTTTCGTGCCATTCAAGAAGGTTGTCATGGCTTGGAGCAACTGAGGTAATAACACGTCAGTCACCTCCTCTGCTTTATATCGTTTAAGTTGGCAATGATTCCTAATATGCATATATTTAGGTTATATCTATATATATGAATAGCGAGATATAGGCGTAACGAATTGAAACCAAAAGAATTTATTAGTTAATCTATTCAAATTGGGAAATCACTTTAAATCAAATATTGTTATCTATGTCATCCCTGGTCATTTGTAGGTAATTGTAATAAAATGTTATCTATGTAATTTCTGGTCATGTAGATAATTTTAATGAATTGCTATCTATGTCATTCCTGGTCGTATAGGTGTTAAGGAGTACTTTATCTATGAAAACTAGCAAGTATGATTATAGAGTCCACTATTTTTTCGTTCGGTACTTATAATAATCACTATTTGCTGTATAAATCTGATCTGAACTGATTTGAACAAGAAAATAACGAGTGGATAAAATAGTTTTCTAAAAGTTAGCATTCTATTATTAAAGTTAGATTTTGATTTAGAAACAAAGATTTTGATTCAGTTGACAAAAATTAGAATATTGATATTTATTTTATTTATAAATAGAAATAGATGTACCCTAAGCACCTAAGCCATCATGGTTAAACCTTGGTTTCCAACCAAGCGGATTCGTACTAAACGGACAGCTAACAGGGCCGGAATACACTGCAACTGATACTTTAGATATAGGTTCCTATACAGTAAACACCAATTGAAGTGTATTTCGGCCCTGTCCGTTGTCCGTTTATTCCCAATTCGCGTATTTGGAAACCGAGGTTTTATAAATCTCAAGTATTTTATTTTATTTTCAGGTATGTAGATAAAAGTTATCTACTTTTTATGTACCCAACTTTTAGGAACCTATGTACTATGTTCGTGGGTTAAGTGGAAGAGGGGGCTCTTATGCCTCAACTTCGCCCACAGCACTTACGTTAATTGTAAAGTGCTTAAATAAAAGACAATTATCTATCCATCTACCTAATTTATGTATTTCATGTAACTAACTTTAAAAATTGGGATTTTAATTTGAACAAAGCTTTAGAGTTGCTACTCAAAAACCGACTAGTCACATACTTTTATTGATATTTCTACCGCACAGTATTCAGTTGGGTATTACACATATGTTTTATTTTTATCAAATTCAGTATGAATATTTAGTTTTATTTCTCATTAGATTCGTTAGGTTAGTAAATATATTAATCGACTAGTCAGATCATCCAATAGAACTCTAATTATTTATAAGTTATAAAGCCTTGGTTACCAACTACGCGGATTTAGATTAATAGACAGCGGACAGGGTCGAAATACACTAAAATTGATGCTTTTGATAATAGGTTCCTTTAACGAAAGCATCAATGTAATTTGGTCTGTCCGCTGTCAATTTAGTCCAAATACGCAAGTTGGAATCTTAGACTTAAGTTACCATTGACTTCATTTGAATAACTTCAATAACTCATTTCAATAACTGTATTTCAATATCTCACGGGATTATCAGTGTAATAATTATATTATAAACAGTACGTGATGACCAATAGTTTGCTGATAACGTAGTAAAGTAAATGTGAATTGTAATTTTAAATTCATAATCATCAATTATTTACAGTATAACCTACCAATTATCGGCCATCAACCAAATATCTACTACCTACCAAGTAAATGTAATTGTAATTCATAAAACGTAATTAGAATCTTCAATTGTAATTACAGTACAACCTACCAAATATCCACTACTTACCTACCATGTTAATGTAATTGTAATACACAAAACTTAAAAATAATAATCATCAATAGCAGTATAATCTACCAATTTATTATCGGTACCTACCAGATATCGGCCACTCTCACTTTTAGACAAAACAAATGAGCGTCTGCTTCAAGTTCACAACAGCTGATATACACGAAATGATTCAAATGATGTTTTTGGCTTTCCAAAAAAATATGACGTTAAAAAATTATGGATTTAGTAGTCTGTGATCTCTGGGCATGTATTGAAATGTTACCTGTTTTCTTGAGGTTTGAGTTGTTTTTTTTTTTTTGAACGAATGCCCGGTATTAGTAAATTGGGTTCCCAGTTCATAATTACAGGCATGAGCTGAAAAATAGTATTAAATATTTCTTAAGGTTAAGTGGTAGTGAAGACTATAGACTTAACTACGTCTATTAAAGATTCATTTTATTTCAATTTGTTACAAATGGTAAAAATAAGCATTGACATTCACTTTAATAGCCTTAGATAATGTTTGAGACATATCTAAAGTATGAATATTGAAACCTAGTCAAACTCACTCTTGAATAATTTCTTTTATTGCCGTTTTTACAGAACAAAAGCCTCGTATAAGGTTAAAGAGTGATGCCATTGTGAACAAAATATTTTCAATATTTTTACATAGTTAATTTATTTTTTCACACATCTGTCCTTAACTAGCCGATAATTGATAGGTTCGGGTGGTGATTGGTCACGCGGTGAGCGTAGTTTTATGCGATCGTGATGTTCAATCACGAGCGTTCAAGACTGCGCTTAGATGGGTGACCGTGCTTCAATGACTTGATGATAGCTTTATTATCACTTACCCGGTGGTTCGGAACCCACCTAAATTGGTAGGCCCATCATGTTTCTTATTATAACATCGCACAGCTTTTAGTTCAATCCCTTTTTGTACGTCGTCATTTAGAAAACTTTAAAAATGGAAAAGTGTATATTATTATAAAAGTAATGAACTCAAATTCATTGTAAAGATTACCATAATGAATGAATTCATGCATGTTTTTTTATTAATTCATGCATTGAAGGATTGAAGATAAATATTTTAGGTGCTTTAACAAACCTGAAATTTACATTTTTATCCCAACACTGTTTTTTTCTGATAATATTTGTTGATTGCAAAGCATGTGAGAATGTATGAAAGTTATAGCAGCCTGTAAGCTTTTTCTTTAGCAACTTAATTGTATATATGCCCATATTTATGAACCTCTCTTGAGGCTTCTTTAACTCAATGCAGTCTTGAGAAGCATTTACTCAGTCCACCTTGAGTCAAGGAAGTAACTTACCTTAAGACTTCCTTAACTGAAGGAAACTTGAGCTACTTTCACTCACTTGACTTGAGGAAGTAACTAAGCTTGAGGCTTCCTGAACTCAAAGCAGTCTTGTAAAGCTTCTAAGTATTTTGAAGATTTGAAGTTTACCTTGTGTTAGGGAAGCCTCAAGGTAGGTATTACAAGTTCTGGATTTGCTGTTTGCAGAAGATGTTTTGTTGATGACGAGCGGATTTTACTTCAGAAACCTATAAGTTAATATTCATGAAAGCAAGTAAATAAAAATTGGTTTTCAGAAACTTATCATCTTTATAAAAAGTATAAAAATCATAAAAGCATGGATCCCTAGTGATTCAGGGCTCTTGTTTGAAGGATAAACTTTCATTCTTGTTCCTATATTCATGAGTAAAGTGTTCCGAACCAAATTTATTGAAACTTTTTAAAAAATGTTATATGTTTACAATCATGTCCAATTTATGATCCGTTCCTCCCAAAGCACTCTGTATATGCATTAATGTAGACCTATACTGCCAGAATATCAGTCTTAATTGAAGAGCAGTAGACTTTTGATTAACCCAAATTGCAATCGAATCGAAAGTCCAAATAATTTTTCATTATTACATAGTTTTGAGAAAGGTTTTGAAAATTTCCCTAAAATACGCCCGAGTTTTCCACCGTTCTCAATAACTATGTCTATTTTCTGTTTGCAGACAAAGATTTTTCTTTCAGCAAGCAGTATTGATTAAATGACTGTTTTCTTATCTATTCTAGTGAAATATTGTTACGTTTTTTGCAATTTGTATGCTTTGTGAACTTCATTGAATAATATCATTTATGTGGCCGAACAAGTTGAACTTTTGTATACTTGTTCAGTTATGGACCCCAACGTGTACTTTGGCGTTTTTCTAGTCTTTTTATAGTTCTCATGTAGCATATTGCGCGAGGCCGAAAAAGTTGAAATTTCCCCTCAGTCTCCCCTCTCCTGCTGGTTTTTTACAAATTTGCCCCCCCCCCCCCAAGGGTCCAGTCAAGGCAGGGTTAAGGCGAGTGAAGCGAGCCTGCCGGTCAGTCTTCAATGCATCCCAGTTATATGAAAATGAATCAAAATATCAGCAATTATTTTATTACTGTTTTTATTAAAGAACGTCAATTTTAGTTGAGTTCAATTTATTAAATAAAATAAACAAGGTATAAAAAGTTTGTTATAAGCCACTGTTGGCTTCAGTGGCTTATCAAGCTCAGATGGGAATCATACACAATAAAAGAACACCGTATCCCATTTCCAGGTGAGTGGGTGGGTTTTATTTTTTACTATCCGGCAGTATCACTTTGCTTGCCGAAACCGTCTAGCCAGGGGGCCTCTACCCCTGGACTCGGGGACAAATTTATAGAAATCTAGCACGTTCGGTTTACTCAAATTCCAGGTGAGGGGAAGATTTCCATTATAAATTCAACATCTACAGCTGCGCAATACATGTCGACTTTAAAAAAACGCTAGGAAACCATCAAATTTTGGAAAAAAATTAAAACTTTTCCTTAGTATGAGTCCAAAACTGAGCATGTATTCCAAATTTTAACTATTTACGCCAAGCAGTTCTCGAGAACGCTAAAAAACTTCAATTTTGTGCATATTTTTGGACGTTGCACAGATGTTTCAAATTTTAACTTCTTTAGCCGAGCCGAGTGGTTTTCGAGAAACGGTGATGAATGAGTCAATCAGTGGTATTTATCTTTTTTATTAGATCAGTTTAATTTTTAATTTTCTCATAGTTTTTATTTCGTCTCACACACAATTCAGGCAGTTCTTTCGATTACTACAATTGTCTATGGTTTATCATCACTCATTTTGTAGATTGCGGATAATCAGAAGTCTACTGTATAGTTTCAAATAAAATAATCCTGCCTGTAGTTAACTCATTTATAAAAGTACCTTTTTTGGTGTTACTAAACGTTATACATTGTAGTTTGTACCTAATAAAAATTATTATCTCCCAAAACATGTAAATATTCTGAAAATCGTTTGAAACCTTTTAGAAGTATGTAATAACAATTGCCGTATTCGTTTAATTTATAATTGAAAAAAGATACTGGTGCCAATATTTTCTTAATTTTTGTGACCAAAGTGTAAAGAATAAAATAGATTGTAATAATTAATTATCTTATCGGTATGCATATAATTGTAATCGCGAATGATATATTATGGCAAAGATGGTAATGCATTAGACTGAACCAATGGCAAGATTATTAATTATAATTATTAAGTATCAGCTATTAAAATGTTATATTAGCAAGAATCAAAATTTAGTGTGTCATGGATTTTTATTGCTTATATTACCAAAAATTTTGCTTCAGTCTCTTTATACTTCATTTATATATTGTGTATTCATTTGATGAATTGAAATATTGTTGAAATTTTCTAGTGTTTTTTCCATCATTTGTAGAAGTAAATCATTTTTATTTGCAATGTTCTTTGAGTTCGAAGTAATAGATTTTAATTTATTTTAGAATACATAGATCTCTATTATTTTAAATATAGTTCCACAGTTTTGATCTATTTAATAGGGGATTAACATATCCCAAACTTGAAAATTTGGTAGAAATTTAAAAAACTACAAATTTTATTTAACTTAAATGAACGCGTTTTGAAGCCCTGAGGCTTATCATAGTTGAGAAGTTACAATTAGAAGGGACATGAGCAAGTATAAATTTCCTAACAAAATTACAAGCTTGAAAACTTTGTAGAAATTCAAAAAACTACAAATTTGATTCAAATGAACGCGTTTCGAAGCCCTAAGACTCATTATTGTTTAGAGTATTAATAAGAATGTGTCTGAATGGACTTAATTAAGTATAAATTTCCTAATAAAATTAGTTTCTGAAATTTTTATTATAAAATCATAAGTTCTGTAAACTTTCAGTTACTTTTTAAGTGTTTTCAGGTTATAGATTTATTGTATTTAATAACTGGATAAATTTTAATATTCTGATAATCGTGTAACAATAATCTAAACATTTTGCTTTGTCTTTCAGCATCAATCTAAACATTCTTTTTCTTATTTATTAGTACTGTAAATTTAATAAGAATTTTTCTTAATATTGTTGATGTTTTTAATAAAAATTAATTTGAAAAGTCAATTTTGCTGGTTGATACAGATTGTAATAGACGAGCACATCATATGAGTGGCTAGATTTCTAGTGTTAATTAATCGAATTCAGATTTATAAAAATTTAAATATGTATTTATCTGTAATTAATAAAGCTTGTTCAAAATGGAACGTATTTCTTAATCTTCTCATTCTTCTTCTGCTTCTCCTCCTCCTGTCTTTTTCTGTCTTCTTCTCCACCTTCTCCTGTCTTCTTCTTTTTCTTCGCCCTCTTTTTTCTCTATTTTCTTATCCCTCTCTTCTTCTTTTTCCTCTTTTCTACTACTTCTACTTCCTCCCCTTTTTTGTGTCTTCTCTTTCTTCTTCTATTTTCTTCTATTAATGCCTACATAAAGAACTTTCTTATTCTAAACGCCTCTGGTATCGTAGCACCTCCTTGTTAAAAATTTACCGTAGGTTGATGGATTACAATGTACTAGAAAAATCATATTTGATAAGAGCTATTGAATTTTCTCATTTTCATCATTTTTATTCGTGTTTCCAAACCAACAAGTATTCTTGATGTTATATATGTTCATTTCATTTTTTCACAACTCTCCTCTAAACATTTTTTCTAAAAACATTCATATTAATTACATAAAAATACAGTTCATAAATCACTGGAAAATCTTCCAATACAGCAAGCATAACAAAAACCATCACTATAAGAATTGTATGTCTTGGGGTGGAGAGTTGTTAAGTATGAAAAACAACATTCTAAAATAAATTTTACAATAATAATTCTCGTAATCAATATAAAAATAATGATTGAGCTCAACAATGCGTTTGCAATGAGAACCTTACTCTTAAATTACAGGATGTCCTTATCAATAACAAGTAAAAAAATATATTTCTCATTATGAGAAACATTGATCATATTTATCCCTGAATATCAATTGCAATTTTGAAGTTGTCTCTATTAAAACTGCTCTTTTCACTATTTTCAACTAAGTTAAATCTAAATTCTACTGGAAAATTTTACTCTAGAGCAAATTCATTCATTTTATGTATTTATTCATCATGTAAAGATTCATCATCAGGCTGGCGCCCACAATCGTTTTGTTCACAAATTTTCTACTTAAGAATCCAAATTTTAGGTTTTGTTCAAGTTTTACTATAAATTACACTTAGAAGTACCTGCGATTACCGGTTCTTTCCAATATTTCAATGAAACAATATTCATTCAGTTTCACTTAAAAACGAAGCACTAAAACAATCCAATAATCCAAAGAAACTTGTTATAATTTGTTTGAGAGATTTTATTTAGAAATCTTAGATATAAGCTTAATCTATATGAAATAACACACATTATTTGAAAATATAAATTGTTCAAAGAAACTAGATACAATTTTGGATTTTGTTTGAAATTTTATTCAAAAATCGTAAATATAAGCTTAATCTATATGGATTAAATGCAAATTGTTCAAAGAAACTTGATATAATTTTTTATTTTATCTGAGATTTTATTTATAAATCTCATGAAATAATATACAATATTTAAAAATGTAAATATTGTAGCATTCAAAAATGAAGTAAAATCTTATAGTCAAGAGTCGCAAAATGTAGAAGTAAAATCATATTCATATCATTCAAACGGATTTGAGTTGAATGTTTTTTTTTTTATCATTTTAACATTAAAGCAGACCTTACATAATGAAAGTATCGACAATATTAATGTAAATCCAATGCGTTTTTAAAATCCCTATACTGTCTCAGCTGATGGAGGTTTAGCATAGTTCTGTCAGCAAGGCTCTAAAAGCGCTGAAACTCTATTAGCTGAGACAGTATAGGGATTTTAAAAACGCATTGGATTGGAATTAACATTGATGGTGTGAATAAAGTCGAGTCAACTGAGTACCTCATAGTTTTGACTTGCGCTTGGAATTCTTGTTATTTGATGTGAATAAAAGTTGAGTCAATCACAGCTGTTTGACAGGCCTTCCTACCGGACTCCCGTCGACTCAACAGATCAACAGTCGACTCCAGTCAATCAACAGAGTCCACTCACTCAGCGTACTCAACTTAATTCACACCACCCAAATGTTTGGTCCATACTTTCAATACTTGGTTCGGAACCCACCTAAAATAGTAGGTCCACCATGTTCTTCATAACATGGATCAAACATTTGACAGTATGATAGATGTTTGCCAGTTTGATCAAACTTCTTTGATCGAATGTGCACTTGTAGAACCTTTAATCAAATCTTTGATACAACGTTACACAATATGGCCGCCATCTGATATAATTGGACTGTATCTTCTACTAAAATATTAATGTAATAACTGAATATGGAAATTATGAAATGCTGTAAACACTGAACATTCATTCTCAAATAGGTAACATAATCTGCTGGTCTTCCAACTGATTATCTTTCAACAAATAATTGTTTTGATGCCTAATTTGTCACGTCTTGCAATCCATTGCCTAACCCACAATCCTTTTGCATTTTATTTTACTTCTTTCTTTCATTACTAAACATATTACAACAGCCGTACTGACATAAAAGCTGCAAAAGAGTAAAATATTATGTTGCTTTTTGACAAAAAATCAATGTAATGTGATGGAACTTACAATTTGATAAACACAATATTTCACAAATATATTTGATAGTGTGATACAGGCCTTAAGAACACAATCTTAGAAAGTTACATTACAAATGTCACTCACTTTTCGTAAAGCAATTCCGTCCAAATTATAAAAAATGCTGACGTTAGTGTTCCTTGACTGGGAAATCAGCATACCATCCAAAGGACCCGTGATGCCCAGTGTGAGCTCCAAAGTCCACATACTCGTGATGGTCATGCGCTGCCTGTCTGTCATGGCGCGAGGCGTCAGCTGATTGGTCAGAACTCTGTATCTGTCTCGGAACTCTGACCAATGACGATCCAGGAAGGTCCTCGACCTCGACCAATTGCACGTCTTCTAGAGGAATCGCAATGAAACGCGGCTTGGGCTTCGCTAGTACACATGCTGCCAAGCAAGCTAGCACTAGAAGTTTGATAAGATCCTGAAAAAGTGAAGCAGAATGTTAATTGAAGAATAATCATTAAGAAGATAAAAATTCACATTTTATTCTAGATAGAAATATTGTAAAAATGAGGTGATTTTTTAAAATCTGTAATACTTTCCTTGACGAAATACTTAATGAACAAACTAATATCAAAACTGACACTGTATTTTTATTTATGATTTTTACTTATTTATACTGTAGGAATGCATTTCGCTTCTAAGATTTTTAGGATGAAACCCACATAGGTCTTAGACCTGTGTGTGGGTGATGAATTGGATGACGGTGTTTGATGAGTTGGACCTACATTTTAAGGTGGGTTCCGAACCACCAGGATTTTTACAACAGAGAATAGATGCTTTTCTGCTGGCTAATCCAATCGGTCACCCTTATAAAGAGGGCTAAGGAGTTCTTAGTTTATCTCTGTCTGATTAAACAGTTAACGGATCACAGCTACCACGTCCCATGTTTTCCATGACAAATTACTTAATGAACATTTTAATATCAAAACTAGCGCTGTATTTCTATTTAAATTATGATTTTTACCCACTTATACTGTAGGAATGAATTTCGCTTACAAGACGAAGTGTCTCCTTCAAATCAAATTGCATTCCTCTAGTATAAGTGAGTAAAAATTATAATTTAAATAGAAATACTGTCAGTTAAAAATTTTTATGTCAGATTGTCACTTTTGAAATCGAAACTGAGATCATCAAATTATCAATACAATTATTTCTATCCTGTGAATTTGAAGAATGATGTGAAAAAATAAGTGAAAAGGGAGAAAAAGCGAAGAAGAAAAATTAAAATATGAAGGAAGTGAAGAAAATGTGAATTTCTGAATTATTTGAGGATTATCATAAAGTTATTGGTAAAAACTATCATTCTAGGTATATGCCTAAATATTGTGGAAATGGGAAAATGTTATTATTTTACTAAATCCAAACTGTAGCAAAGCAAATCAAATATTTGTCAGTTCATGTGAGAGTAAAAGAAGTGAATTTTTTAAATTATTGGTGATTTATCATGAACTTGATGGAAAAATTAGGAAATTTCACTAGGTACTGAAATCAAAACTGCATCTAAGCAAACTATTAATAAAATGTTTATCGATTTTTTTGAGTGAGAATCAAGTAAATTTTACAAATTATAAGAGAATTATCATCAAAGTCAATGGTAAAGCACAGCTAATTTAATATATAAATAATTTAAGAACAGGGAAATGTGGCTTTTCATTCAAAATTCCAGTCAAGCAAACTATCACTATTTTGAAAAACGAAATGATTGATTAAATAAAAAATATGTGATTCTATTTCTTAATGTGTATTTAGGTAAAAATAAATTCTGAGAAGTCTAAGATGATTCGTAGGAAAGATAATCTGCCTCAAAGAAAGACAAATTTCAACTTTGAGTCCAATACTTCACAAAATAATTGATGGAAAAAATTATTTCTCACGTCAATAGAGAACACTTCAATGCCTTAATAGCATCCAATACAAAAAAGACTTTAAAAAATCATGCCCGAAAGCCTAACGCACAACCTTTTTTTCGGAGGATGAATCCCGCATTGTTCTGAGACCTGTGCGTGGGTAATGAATTGGATGATGGTGATTGATGAGTTGGACCAACAGTTTTAGGTGGGTTCCGAACCACCGAAGCCTTAAAGGAGTTTCTTCATTTATTATAAATATTAGCGGTCATGGAATTAGGTGTGTGCATAATCTTCATTATTACTAACGGTATAGCTGACTTAGCCCAGAGAATTTCTCAAATGACATTGTATTGAGAACATGCATAAATATTTGGAAATTTACGATTAGATTCGTAATAATAGTGGATGTGAGGATCAGTTTGTGGACTGAACACAATCACTGCCCACTGAATCTACCCTGAAAAGTACCTATATAGACTGTGGAAACATTGGTAATTCATTAGACGAAGGGTTGAACTCGTTTTGTAAAAAGCAGCCGCTGTGTGGTGAATTGTTTGATCGAAATCCAATTGAAAGTTTTCTCATTAAAGAGTTGATCGGTCGCCAGCAAATCATTATTAACAGTTTAACTTTGCGTGGAATTTAAGAACGTTCCTTCAGTTTCTCTTGACTTGAGGGACTCTTGGAATGTAATATAGGCATTTCAAGAGTCTCTCGAGTCAAGGGATACTTGAGTAACGTTCATGAATACGGCTGGTAGTGCTCGAAGCTCCAACTTGGTAATCGATTCTTATGAGTTTTATCAACGATTTGTATATATTTAATTTAAAAGATTATTATTTTGATGTTCTTTTGAATGATCCGATACATAAAAGTTTTCATGCTGTTCTCTGTCGACAGAACTCTAGCGCTGGAGCGTGAGAGGAAAGAGTCAGAGAGGTAGAAGAGTGAGGAGAAAAATGAAGAAAGACAAGACAAGAAAAGAAGGAGGAGGAGGAGGAGTAGGAGGATGAGGAGAAGGTGGAGGAGGAAGAGGAAGAGGAGGGGGAGGAGGAGGATTAGGAAAGAGGAAAAGAAGAAGATTAAAAAGATGGAGAAGAATAAGAAGACAGGAAGGAAGAGAAGAAACCAGGAGAAGAAGAAGAAGAAGAAAAACAAGCCAGAGAAGAAGCCAGGAGAAAAATATGAAAAAGAGAAATACAAGTAAAAGTAAATATGTAAATTCGTATGGTTTTTATTGGTGGAGAAACGCTTACGGGTAGTTCCACCTCGCCGCTTGAGCTATCTTATTGGAAACTTAGTGGACCTACAATTTTAGGTGTTTTCCGAATCACCGGGAAGTGATTTTACAGCAGAGAACAGAGTCTTTTTTGCTGGCCTATCCAATCGGTCACCCTGACAGAGAGGGCCCAGGAGAACGTTGCTTGTCTAATCTGATTGTACAGATACCTGCTACGGCGCACGGCTATTACTTCCCGTAAAAAAAGATAGGCAATAAAGAAGAAGCCAGGAGAAGAACAGGAAGTAGAAGGAGGAGAAGTAGTAGAAAAGAGGAACAGAAGAAGAAGAGAGGGATAAGAAAAATATGATATATATCTAAATTCAATTGAATCGGGCTACCTGCTAAATATCATTCTATTTAGGCCTAATTCATCAATCTGAGCTTCTCGGAGAGGATCTCATTAAATTAAAGAATCTCATTTATAACTCAAACAAAGCCTTTACATCGAGTAGCTTTTTTTTCGGAGGATGGAGCCCACATGGGTGTGAGACCTGTGCGTGGGTAACGAATTGGATGATAGTGATAGATGAGTTGGACCTACAGTTTTAGGTGGGTTCCGAACCACCGGGAAGTGATTTTACAGCAGAGAACAGAGTCTTTTTTGCTGGCCAATCCAATTGGTCACCCTTACAAAGAGCGCCCAGGAGTTTCGTAGCTTATCTCTGATTGAACAGATAACTGCTTCGGCGCTCGGCTATCTCTTACGGCTATCACTTGAACTCCATGTTTGGAGTCTTCTAGACATAGACAAGACATATTTTTAGCTTGATTACACAAGAAACACTATATCAATGCAGAACAATTTAAAACAATGAAGGCTATTACAGAGAAAATTTGTATTTTTTTCTCAAAGATTAGGGCCGTGTTCCGTCCGTGTCTCTTACTCAAGGAACTCTTGAAATGCCTATATAAATAATGCGTTTCTTGTGCAATCAAGCTTAAAATAATTAAAAATGTTTTTCAATACATTTTATTTTCTAGATGTCAAAAAACTTCATGCAATATGCCACCATCAACATCGAGAACTATACTCCAATTTTTTATTTAATTTAATCTCAAAACTGACACTTCTATTTCTATTTAAATAATTATGCCTTTTATCTTTGATGTTCTTTATAATTCAATCTAATATCAGAACTGACACTGTATTTCTATTTAAATTATGATTTTTATCTTTGATGTTCTTTGTAATTCAATCTAATATCAAAACTGACACTGTATTTCTATTTAAATTATGGTTTTTATCTGTGATGTTCTTTATAATTAAATCTAATATCAGAGCTGACACTGTATTTCTACTTAAATTATGAGTTTTACTCACTTATACTGGAGGGATACATTTTACTTCTAAAGAGAAGCTTTATCAGCCTTTAGAAGCGAAATGCATCCCTACAGTATAAATTGGTAAAAATCATAATTTGAATTGGAATACAGTGTCGGTTTTGATATTAGATTTAATAAAAAAGAACGTTACAGATAAAAATCATAATTTAAATACAAATCCAGTGTCAGTTTTTATATTATTCATCAAGTATTTTGTCATGGAAAACATCACAAATTTTTATTCATTCTTTTCCTTAGTCTTTAAGCTATTTATTTTCAACTCAAAACTTTATGGTAATAAAGTTGATCTTCATTTTAGTAGGAATGTTGAAAAAGATATCTGCCGTTAACTTTTTCTTTTAATTTTGTAATTTTCAGCTATTGTAATCACTGCAGTCCATACTGAATTTAAATTTTTTTGAGGTATAGCAACAATTTTAATTATGCTTATTGAGTTTTAAATCAACTTTTAAATAGTAGTAAATGAACAATTTTACTTACAGAGCGCACACTTATGATCAATTCATTGGAATTTTAATTTGTGATGTTTTTCCCACTTCCATGTCCAAAAAATGTATTAATTTATTTGATTTACATTCAATAAAAAATAAACTCTATTCTATGTAGGTCTCTAGATGAGTCTGTAGTGGAAACTTCATTTTCCTTTGTTGATTGATGAACACTTTTTGTCTAAATTCACAAAAGAAAATGTGAAAAATAGTATGAAGGGTAAACCCAATTTTCCTGTGTTATTGATGAAAGCTAAATTCACAAAAAAATTGAACGGCCAAGTTGAGGGCCTCTTCCAGAGATTCCAATCAGGCTGATAATGAAGCTTCTCCTCAGGAGTGAAATGCATTCCTCCAATTCAAGTTGGTTGGTTGGAATCATAATTTAATTAGAAATATAGTGTCATTTTTTATATTAGATTGTTCCTATAGTATTTTGTCAAGGAAAACAACACATATTTCAATCAAACTCATTTAAAAATTATTTATTGTTATATATTGTATTTCCAGGTATTTATAATAGTGCGCATTATCTGATAAAAAATAATCAGCTACAGAATTTCAATTTGTAATAACTTTAAATTTGTGATGCCCTTTCCACTTTTATGGCTCCAAGGGTATTAATTTATTTAATTTTCATTCAATAGAAAACTTTTTCAATGTGTGGTCTATTTTCCTTAGTTAATAATATTAATAAACACTATTTGTCTAAATTCACAAAAAATGTGAAAAATAGATGGGTCTGTAAAGTGGAAACCCAATTTTTCTGTGATATTGATGGAAACTTTATTTAAAATTCACCAAAAAATTAATGACTGGTAACTTGAGGGCTATATATCTCAGAGATTCACATCAAACTCTTTAAAAATTTCATTTAAATCTAATTATAGCCCCATTTTCCTTTGTTAATTGATTAAAACGTTTTGTCTAAATTCACAAAAAATAATGTAAAAAAGTGAGTCTGAAGCGGAAACCCCATTTTCTCCCCAAGTTAAAATTGGTGAACACTTTATCTAAATTCACAAAAAGTCAATGACTAATAACTTGAAGGCTCTTCTAGAGATTTTTATCAAAAACTCATTCAAAAATTAATATAAATCAAACTAGCAAGTGGCTTCAAAATGTTTTCAGGTATTTATAGCAAGCATTATCTGATCAGAAAATAATCAGCTACAAAATAGAATTGTGAAACGGTTGCATTCATGTTTGAAGGACATTAAACAGACTATAGTCAGGTTGAACTGATCTGAGTTTAGATTCGCTACTTACTTTATGCATTGCGTGATCTGTTGTGATTAGATATCGATATCCGTTGAGCACTTCCTGTGAATTTGGAGCCCTTTTCGTGAAGTTGGGTTAGGTTAGATTGCTGCTTGTTTTTCTGTGACGTCACTAACTGGCGGGAACTTGGTTCGATCAATGACTGGACGTTTGAAACCAATGGAGCGTGGTTTTATAGACAATGTCTAGCTAAACATGTCATTGTTGATGGGGAAAAACAGTGAAAGTCTGGAAACAGTTATGCTACTGGATAGTTTTCTTATAGAGATTTGTGGTGAATCTAGACGAAAAAATAATTGTGAAACTATAACTACTATTCCGAGACTTGCGGATGGTCTTCTCACGTAGTACTCAAAAGAAATTATTAGTTTCAAATTGTTTTCACTGGTTTTTTCTGTTGATAATTTCACTATTACTGTGTATAGGCTGATACCGTATAGAATAGTTTTTTAAGTTTGTACTTCCGTTCAGTAAGTAGTTTACCGGTAATTGATTGGGTAACCAGTTAGTAATTTCGTTTATAGTTTGGTGGAATATTATTAACAATCATTGTAAGCTAAGCAATAATACAATTAAATACTTAATTGAAACTTAATTTTTTTAAGATGATACCCACATAGATCTGAGACCTGTGCAAGGATAATGAATGGATGGTGATTAATTAGTTGGACCTACAGTTTTTGATAGGTTCTGAACCATCGGGAAGCGATTTTGCAGCAGAAACAGACTGATTCTTTTTCAATAGCCAATCCAAGCGGTCACCCTTACAAAGAAGGCCCAGGAGTTTGTAGCTTATCTCTATCTGAGCAAATACCTGCTAGGGCTCACGGCTTTCATTTCCCTCTAATACATTGTAAGTCCAAATTTGATAATCTAGGAGCTAGCAGGCTGCCTGGTTTAATTGAATCTGGATTTCTAGAACGTAGCTATTCTCAAATTTAATTTAATATTCACAAATTTAATTTAATAATCTCTTTTTTAATACCTCTTATTCTACTCCACCATTTTCTTATTTTTCTTCTCCTCCTCCTCCTACTCTTCCACCTTTTTCTTCTCCTCTCCTACTCCTCCACATTATTCTCCTCCTCGTCCTCATTTTTCTCCTCATCCTTTTCCTCCCCTTCTCCTCCTCCTTCTTCTTTTTCTTTTGTTCCTTTTCCTCTTTTTTCTCCTTTTTGATGTTATTCAATTCTCTTTTATCCTTATTATTTTTCTCCTTTCCTTCATCTTATTTTTCTCCTTCTTCTCTTTTCCCCCTTCTTTATCTTCCTTTTCATTTTTATTCTCATTCATCTTCCTCTCCTCTTTGGATCCTCATTTTCCAGTGGTAGACAAGAAGCAGCATGGAGACGTTCATATATTAGATTCAATTTTTATTATTATTTTTTTTATGATTATTACGTCAAAGAATCCGGTTTAGGAGCTTTTAAGAAAAGTCAGATCAACACATGCATACAATTACAATATTACCAATCTTATACGCAAATAATATTAATAATAATGTACTTTAATCTGCATGTGTGTCAGTCATCAGTTAAAAAGTTTTTTTGGAGGATGAAGCCCACATAGGTCTGGGTAATGAGTTGGATGATGGTGATTGATGAGCTTTTTTTGTAGAAAACAATTCTTTTTACAATATAAACTATTCCTTTATTTTTTATTTTACCAACTACTGTGATACGTTGGCCCACTTATTTGTTGTCTCTTATGTGTTTGAAATCAGTGTGAAGGTCGCCTCTGTTCATTGTTGGCACGTTAAGCAATAATCCATCCAATCGTAGATAATCATTCTCTTCTGTTCACAAACTCTTTATCCGTCTTCTCTTTCGCTCTTACCTGTAATATAGCCTGTAATCAATTCTATACGTTCTGAGAGCCTGCATTGGTGTGTGGAACTAGGCGTCTGATTTCAAACTCAATTTATTTCAGTTTAAACTCACACACAACAATACATTTACAAAATTATAATGAAAATCAACAATAATGAAAATATACACAAACATTTTGCAGTGAAGATCATTGTAGGATGTGGAGTTGAAAAACCTTTCCAACTATGGTTACCCACCATAGTACTAATAAGGGAATAGGTTGTTATTTCATATCAGGAGATTGATTGATTTATTCTGTTTACAAACCAGGTCTTAAAAAACCTATTGAATTTCACAAAATAAACAATAATAACAATAAATTTTTGATTATGAATGAAAAGACGAATGAAAAATAAGGAAATTGTCTTCTTAAAATAACAAATAGAAAAGAAAACTACTCCTATTATAAATGTAAGAGGAAAACTGTACATGAATATTACTAGTTGAAACAAAATAAATAATAATAAGAAATTGAATAAAATGTTTAAAAAATAAATTGTATACAGAGAGAAGTAAGAAAAAACAAAGAGGAAAAAGAAAGAATGAGAAGAGAAGGAGATGAAAAGGAAAAAAGAATAAGGATTCAAGATTGAAGACGTTGAGAGCCTGAATAATCCAGACAATTTCAGTAAGCAAGCACACATGACACACTCAGAAATAACCTGCTTCAAAAAATCATTTATAGATCTGAAAATAGTTGCTCTTAATCCAAACACTGTTATCATATTCCATCCGCTTGGTTATTTTGGTGTTTATATTTCTCATAGTATTTCTGATAGTTTGGTTCAGGAATTTTGTTTCTGATTTTTGAACTTGTGTAAATAAGCTGTCATTCAATGTTAGTTTTATAGTAGTATAGTAGTATAACTATATAGTATAGTAAACTATAGTATATTATAGTATAGTATATTATAGTATAGTATATTATAGTATAGTATTGTATAGTATAGTAAACTATAGTAGTATAGTTTTATAGATCTGAAATTCATTTGATGTGGGTCTCAAACTATATTGGCTGATGACAATGCTATTAGTGCTGGGAAAAGTGGTTCTGTATTTAATTATATACTCTAAGACATTCATCAGGTACAACTGTTTCGCACAGTCATGACTTTAAATTAAATAATGTCATAGTAGTAGAAAAAACTCGGTTTATTTAAAATTGATTTGATTATTAGCTTCTGCATAATTCTGTACTTGATTATATACTTTACGATATTAATCACATACAACTGTCTCAGTCATTTCAATAAATGTAATAATAGTTGGGAAAGCTATCGGTTTATTTAAATTGATTAGATTATCAGCTTCTGCATAATGAAAAGTTCCTCAAGATGACAATTATATAGCAGCCTCCCCAAACAGTTATGTAACAAGCTACCACAGTTTCTAAAGAGTCTTGAAATATTGAAGTACCGGTATTCAAAAAAATAATTGAGAAAATATTTAAGTAGCCTCCTGCTTCTTCAGTACAGCCGAAGATGTGTAAGTAAAACACGACACCATGTTCATGTGACTCAAATTATTAGTTTTGTGAAATTTGACAACTTTTGTTTTGTTTCAGTTATTGAGAAAATATTTATTTCACGCAACTTTTAATAGTGTACAAGAGTTCCTTTCATATCAAAATTGAGCCTCACCTCAACGCATTTAAATTGTAATTGTGGTAATCAATGAATAAGAATTATAATATTGTATATGACCATGACCGAAGTCTTCAAGACGTAATCTTGAAAAATACTGAATTACTATGGATTGCACAAGTGCATAATATAGCATTAGGTGGTTTGGGTTCATAATTTTTTTGTCTTCATAAAATTTTGAAGATTAATATTTCATTCTTTTAGGAATGAATTGTTTTTTCAAGTTCCATTTCTTCTATTATAACATCATATCCAGGTATTCTTTATACAGCAGTTACAGCTGTTAGGGCTGTATTTATGAAAGTTCCTTCCGTTTTTGAGGGACTCTTGAAAAGTAATGTATATTTATAAAGACATTCCAAGAGTACCTCGAGTCAAGAGACACTGAAGCAACTTTCATAAATAAGGCCCCTAGTTTCTCGCTGTCCTATAACCAATCTCACGTTGCTTTTAGTTGCAGAGACCCTATGAAGCGTGTAAACCAACAACGTGCTTATTGCTGTAATTTTAACGAAGCGTTAACGCTCTTTTCGAAGTTCTGTGACCGTGTCACGCAGTATTTTTTCATTCTTAAATAAATATAATTGTATTGTCATTGAGTTCCTTGAAAAATAGACGTCAAATCACGAATAAAATAATTTTACAGTAATTATCTCAGCAAATCAATTTATTTGGTAGCAGTTTCTCTGTGGGGAAGGATTATTATTATTATTATTTCTCTACTGATAGTTCTGTGAACAGCAGACCTCACGCCCAAGAGTAAGGGTGTTTACACAGAGGAACATATTTCGTCATGGAAAACATTACAGAACATACTCCATATACTCAATGATAATCACTATCACAAAATTAAACTCAATCATCAGACCTAACCCTTGATTCAATTTGCGTAATCTATTTCATGTCTACCTTCCACAAAAAGTAGCTGTTTTTCATCATCGAGGCTGTGTTTCTATTTTCTAGTCAGCGTATTGTTGAAATCAGATAAGAATTCAGATGTACTGTATGTTGATTGAATTTATATAACAATATATTAATTAAATTTGTATAATTACATTCACATATAGTATAACCACTTTTGTTATTAGCCTACATTTAATTGAAATATTAAAGATGATTTGTTTCTCTCAAACAAATATGTTATTCTTATAAATAATAACCGTACTTAATTCATGAGAAGGGGCGAAGGGGGTCTGAGGGCTATCTATGCTTCTGATTCAAATTGCTTATGATGGAGAAGCTTATATGCTCCTATAGAAGAAAGCCTAAGAGCCTTACTTTTTCCTTTTAAATATTTATTTATTTGATGAAATTATTACAATCAAGTAAAAAACTACAGGCATTTGCCCAAAACAGTTCAAATTACAAATTTGTCACATAAATAGTCCAAATTAGGTTATGTCCATAGGTTGTGTTCAAATTTCTGTTTCCATCAAATATTTACACTAAAAAAAGTAGTCCGACAGTAAATGATCAATTTGAATGGTTGATAAAACCGAAAAACACTACATAACACAAATATTTCAAGAATATTGAAATTAAATTGATAATTTTGAGCCGGAAATTCTCACAACCTCTAGGAGCTACTACAGCTGATGATTAATTAATATCCTTTAAATGCAACCAAATTTCGAAAATCCTTACACATACATGGCTGGGCATTACAGTACTAAAAGGAACATTCATGCCAAATTTCAAAGAAATCGGTACACGCGTTCAGCGTAAATGCGTTACAGACAGTATGCAAAATGGTCGACTTGAACCAGTGACCTCTCTTCGTCCGGTCAATTATTATTATCATCATTATTGGCGATAGAACTCCCAGGAGGAAGATGCTAAGGCTATACAATTCGTGAAGTAATGGTAGTTTACTTCCTGGGTCTTTCTTCTTGTTCGCCCAGTATTCCTTCATCCTTTGTGAAAAGTTATTTTTTCTTTCTTCATCCCAACGTGATCTGTGCTGTTCTGAGCGTAACTCTGAGACAATTTCCCACTTATACACCTTATTTTTTCTAAAAATCTCCCTGTTTAAGATCTCCTGTTCGATTGTTGGGTTAGATCCTTTTTAACATTCATTTTTCATTCATTCATTTTCTACCCAGGGCTCAGGACTAGTTAATAACAATGGGTATTTTAACTGACTATGTTAGTTAATCTGTGTTATGGAAGCCTGAAAATTTGGCCATAAAACTTTTAACGACGTTTCTTCATGTCACTTTCTATGTTGGAAAACGTTTTACAAGATTGATCTTCTGTAATCTTTACCCATTTTTTGTTCATTCTTTTCTGTTTTTCATTATATTATAATTATTGTTATTATTATTTTCTCTATTTTTCACATTCTATTTCAATGGGCTCTTCTCTTAAAATACAGGCATATGTGCCAGGTATTCTACAAGCTATTGTGAAAGGAATTTTCTTACAATGTGGCAAGTATTAAGTATGACTGACTTTTGGATTGCCGCTATCAAACAATTCATACGCAGCTCTTTCAGACCACTTGTCAAGGCCCTTAGGACAATTCCAGTCGCTGACATGACAACTGGGACAATTCTTACAGAGTCTAGATGGAATAATGCCTTCAATTCTTCAGCTAAAGCTGCTGCATTATTATTATTATTATATGAATTAATTACTCTGAAGCCGGGAATATTCAGATCTCAAAGCTACAGAGCTTTATCTCAAATAGCGGCAAAACAAATCTTATCAGAATGCTCTGTTTCCTTTATTGCACAAGCAGAGAAAATTTCTTACCATATTTGGCTGTACTGCTGCATCCTTCTGCATAATTCTCAGGTGCCAGTTATCATTTGCTAGAGATTCATTACATTTTTACAATTACCACTAGGTCTAATGAGACCTTTAGTAGTGTAGAAAAATAACAATACAACTTAAAAAACAAAAGTAAAATTAAATTAAATTGTCACTTGCAAATATAATTGCATATGCCATTATTTTGTTACAAGTCTATTGACAGTCACAACAAACACACTTCAAATTTTTTGAGTATTAACATATCTTTTAGTTCAACAGAAAAAGGCTGATATTTTTTCTTTTCAGCAATTGTACCCACAATATTTTCATCCAGAGGCACTGATATGCCAATAATAAAAACATATTTTCTCTCCTTATCGAGCAGTACAATATCTGGCATGTTTGCATCATCTGCTCGAACTGTTGTCATGCTGTAATTATTATTATTACTACCTATTATTGTTATTATTAATATTATATTAGTCTGGGGCTTGTACGTGGGCGATAAGACGAATAATGATGATGAAAAATGGAATGGGAATCAAACCCGTGACCCTCAGTGCCAGTCAGACGCTCAATAAAAAACAAACAAATATTTTTTTTTAAAACCACAAAGTATATTCTCTATTTAAATGGTACAGAGTCAGTGTCTTTTAAATATACAGTAGGCTTCAGGCTGAAAAAATAGTTTTATTTTAAAACTGTAACCAGTCACAAATCGAATCAAAAATAATTTTGCTCTTGGTGGATTACTGACGCGCAATGACTTTACGTTATAAAAATGTATAGCGTGGTACGAATAATCTGTAGTCTATAGCATCGCATATAATAACAATAATGCAATAGGTTCATAATGATGATGATGATGATGATGATGATGATAATAACAATAACAATAATAACAACAATAATAATAATAATAATAATAATAATAATAATAGCTAGTGAGCCCAACGGGCTGGAGAACTCGCTTGCAAACAATTAATTTTTGAAAGGGAAACTCATTTGGAAAGCTTATTGTAGGGGTAAGGTAGTAACGAAAAACGGTTGCTTTGAAGATACTTATTTAAAAATTCACAAGACATATCACTTCAAGTTCAAGTTCATCGTTGCTCTGATACACAGATTTATTTTCCACAAAAAAGACCTACCGTAATCATATACCTATATATCAGGACAATGGAATATATTTAGTAGATACAGTATATTTACCACATAAAAAACAGCTGTTCATAATTATATCCAAATATCAGGGCAATGAAATTAGTATATCAGATAGATTCTATAAAAAACCTGATCACATTTATAATCACCTACAGCTGATAATAACTCAAAATATATTTTGAAATCTATTGCGAATGCCATCATATGATAGAATCAACTATTTTCTATATATAGTGATGTATATATATATATATATATCAATGAAGGGCCTATTTGATTCGCCACAAAAAGAATGGAGACGGTTAATTTAATTGGCCAACAAACTTGACCTGTCTAAAGATACCAAGAATCTGTGTTTCAAATTTGAAGTTGATTGATAAAGGCGTTCGAAAGTTATCGCACAAACACACAACGCCTCGAGACTCAAGTCAAAAGGAAGAACTCGCTTCGCTCGTTCAATAATAATAATAATAATATATAATATAAATACAATAATATAATATAATAGGCTCCTGATAGTGTAAGATCGCTCATTGTCCTTAATATTGGATACAAAATACGTAAATTACACTGTTTACATTAAATTTGGCAGTTTTATCTTTATATGAAAGAAATTTCATCAAATAAATAATAATATGATAATTAATCAAATATATGAGAGAATTTCATTATGCACTTTTGCTCATTTCCAGGTTATTTTATTCAATCCAAAATTCCTTCAATCTCGGGCAATCACTCCGAATGTTTTATTGTAGACATCCTCTTTTTCTAATTACATGCATAGCTGCCAATTTTCCAGGCATTCCAGTGACTCCGCCTCCAGGATGTGCTCCAGCTCCACAATGAAGAAGACCTTCGACTGGAGTTTCTGGACTCCAGCTGCCTGATCCATAACTAGCCGGCCGGTTCAGTAGCATTTGATTGAGGCTCATTGAGCCATGGAAAATATTCTACAATAAAAAAAAACAAGCAATTGCACAGGTTCAAAAGCAGGAAAATTATAGACAAAAAATAAAAATGTAGAAAATTATGGAAAATAAAATTTACTAGTTCATGGAAAATGATAGATAAAATTACACATATGTTGAAATCGAAATTTTACTCAAATTGGTAACGGTACTTTTTCGATCAGGGCTCAACTTATATAATACAGACCTTGTACGTACTAGTGAAAGACTAAAATTCTACTTTTTATACATAAATAAATTTAAAAGTCTACTTTTTACATTTTTTGTTGGTATTATACCAGATTTTCAATGTATTTACCAGTGTATTTACAATAAATTGATGTTTCATCAACCTAACATTTTTTAAATTAATGGATTTGTCCACCCATATAATTTGTTTAATAAGACTTTTACTGGAACTACTAATTACACAAATTACCTGGGTGCCCTGCCAATTTCCTGGCTATAGCGAGAGGAAAAATATAGACAAGTTAGTACTCTCTACCTTGCTACACTTCCTATCTATTTATGTAATTTATAATTTACTGTAATCTAGATATAGACTAGATAATAAGACTAGTCAAGCAGGAGAGAGTTCGACAAGTAACCGCCTCCTTTATTTGAAGGAATTGATTCCTGAATTATGAGCTGTCTATATGAATTATGGGGAGTGATAGCCGTGAGCCGTAGCAGGTATATATCAATCAGATTAGATAAGCAACGCTCTCCTAGTAAGGGTGACTGATTGGATTGGCCAGCAAAAAAGACTCATCTGCTATAAATCGCTTCCCAGTGGTTCGGAACACACCTAAAACTAAAACTTTAGATTTAACTCATCAATCACCATCATTTTTATCCTCGCACAGGTCCCAGACCTATGTGGGCGTCATCCTTCAAAAAAAAAAGAGAAAAAATACTTAACATCGATAGAGAGCATAAGTAATAAATTTAGTTTCTATATGAAATAATTTCATAAATAACAAATATGTAGGTATAAAATTCATTTCCATAACTAACCCCTCCAGTCAAGCCAAATATTTCTTCCAAATCAGGAGGCGAAAGAACCTCTTTTCCAACAATACTAGATTTGAACCCCGGAGCATAATCTTCTATAGAATCAAATACCTGAAACAAAGATATCATGCTTAGTTTATACTGTATTAAGTTATAATAAATTATAGTTTACTGTTGAAAATAATGTGAATTTCATGTGAATTTACAGTGTAACTGTATAAAAAATACAGTTGTTATAATAAAAAAAACAATTATGAAAAATAAAATAAAATGATAAATAAATTAAAAATAAAATAAAATGATAAATAAATTAAAAATGAAATACGGTATGCAAATTGGATTTATATATATTAAAAAACGAGAATTAAATTTTTGAGCACAAAACGCTATAAGCATGTATATATGAAAATCAAACATCTAGGTACTACAAAGATTTTAAGAACTTGGGACACTTTTTCACATATTTTTTTCCAGACCAACGTAATAATAATTTTATTAAATGTATGTATAGTAACGTAGCCGATTTCAACATTGTAGGTGACTTTTCAGACCTCAAGTTTTTAATGTCCAAAGAGCGTACTATGCAAACAAAGAGTGAGGTAGGTTGCGATTTCTTTGCTCTCTGAGCTAACAGAGTTTTGTATCATAGATAAAGAATTCCTTAATGTTATCGTCTTTGGTCATATCAGTACCAGTGGCGTAACGTACACCCCCGCAGACCCCGTGGCGCGGGGAGGCCCGGTCTATAAAAAAAGGGGGCCCGGACTGAAAATATAATTTTTCAAGAAATGGCCCGTGCCCCGACTGATTTATATTTATATATTTTTTCAAAAGAAATAAAACTAAAACTGAAACACTGAAGAAAGAATGACGAGTAGGCTGAATATTGTCAGGTCAATGTTTATTGTTTACTTTATTATTTTGTAAATAGCTTAGTGGAGGAATTCAGAAGCAGGATGTTGTGACTTCAGGAAATTAAATTAAGAGATATCGAGGACAAAACACTCTTCAAACAAACTTATCTAGACTGTTATAAATCATGAATAAGGCTATGTCACCAATGTGCAAATATTAGAATTCCCATTGTTTATAGCATGCGAAGAAATGGTAAGTGGAGGGTTGTGTACAAATCAGTCAACACATTTTTCTTCATACAATACATATTAAATTCAGTCTCTTTTGAATCGTCCAGCTTGATGCATGTACACGTGTACGGTGAATTGGCCTAGAGCCCAAGAGTAAATCGTATCAAGTGAGTTCGTGAGTGTAATCGTGATCGCGATATTTATTATTTGGAGTGCCATTTTTCTTCATTTCTGTTCTATTTTTCAACATGTGTGGTATTGTGATGTTATACTTTTTAATTTTTTAATTATTTCTATTTTTTTATCGACTTGTACATTTTTAAACAATATTTAGAAGGAATATTTAAACCCTTCATACATCGGATCAATTACGCGGCTATTGTATAAGTATAATATAAAATAATAGTTTTTGTTCAATTGTGCCAATTCTCCCAATGCAGTAGAATTTTTTTCTTATACTGTATAAGTGTATCAAGTATAAGTAGTTTCCGTTTTCTCTCTTCCTTCCGCCAGGAAATTTCTTGAATTTTTTCTCTTTTCCTGACTTAGTAATTTCACCGTAATGAAGAGTAAGTGCCTTTTTATTAAAATTGAACCTGTGTCCGTGTGCGCGAACGAGGCGAATTCTGAGAGAATACCACTTCTGGGAAAAGGAGTGGAGGTGCTAACTATAAGAGAATGTGAAGAAAAGGAGTGGAGGTGCTAACTAAGAGAATGTGAATGTGAATCCTATGGAAGACCTCAATTTCAAGGTTTCTATTTGAGTTAATTTTTTATAATAAAATCAACTCTCAATTATTTCCATCTTTCAGGAACCCGTAGGTTAGAGCCAAAATCATTAGACTAGTCCCCCCCCCCTTGAAACATGATTGAATTTTTAAATTTCATAGAGGAAAAAGCATTTAGTTCTTACATAATTATGATAACCGCCCACAAAATATGCAAGATTTTCAGGGGGTGGGTGATAAGAGTGAGGGGGGATATTTATATGATTATGAGGAGAGGGGCCCGGAAAATCGGTTGCGGGGGGCCCAATTGGAAAACGTTATGCCACTTGTACGCCAAGCCCACGTAAACCAATCTGAAACTCTACGCTCATACAGTTCATTCTCAACCTTTAATCAGGGTCTGACTGCACAGGTCAGTGCGTATAAACTATTCAGTAGCCTACACCTGTAAGCTACTTCCCGCGTCCAAGCCTTACTAATACATACTCTTCATAATTGAAGCTACTCTTTAGAAGTGAAATGCATCCCTCCAGTACGAGTGAAAAACATAATTTAAATAGAAATACAGTGACAGGTTTGATATTAGATTCTTGATAATTGGTATCTATCATGTGATGAGTTGATATAATTGGGCCATCTCTGTAAGGGTTGCATTGGACCGATTGAATTGGCCAGCAAAAAAAGACTGTAAAATCACTTTCCAGTGGTTCGGAACCCACCTAAAACTGTAGATCCAACTAACCAATCACCATCATCCAATTCATTACGCACGCACAGGTCTCAGACCTATGTGGACTTCATCCTCCAAAAAAAAATTGGGTCAATATTGAGTAGTCAACTAGTCAGATAAATAGAATAAAACGACTACTTTAAAATTTTCATAAATATTCTATGTTTGAGTAGGTTACTTACAATGTCAGCATAATGTTCTTTAACTTGATTGGTCCAATTTTTGCCAGCTAGTTTGTAGGGGGTGAACTGAGTGAAGAGCAGGCACACGTGTGCTCCGGCTGGAGCAATTGTTCTATCTAAACTACTAGGGATCACCATCTCTATCATTGGCCTGCAATCGTACAATTCACAATAAGTAATACCATATTATTTGTTTTGTCATAAGTGAGTATTCCATACATTGAGAAAAAAGTTGCAGAATTTCATCTGGGGTATTTGTCCTATTACGACAGCTTTTGCTAGATTAAATTACAAAAAGTTACTTTTTACTGCTTACCATGGGCTCTTACTGTCACCATATTAAGTATGCTATATTAATATGGGTAATTAATCAAAGCAAGACCTTGATAGGGCGTTCAAGATCCAAAGGAAAGCTGTTAGGGTATGGAAAGAGTAAATAGATTAGATTCATGTGTAGGCAGTTGTTCAAGAGACTTGGTCTCCTAACTGTACCCTGCTTATATGTGTATGAAGCTAATTTATATGTATAAAAGAGTGATATTAACCAGAATCTTGATAAACACGATTATAATACAAGAAGCCGAGGAGATTATCACTTGATGGTGTCACAATATAGCAGCTTATTCAAACAAAAACGTTATATTGGTAGGAAATTCTTCAACAAGCTATATACCGCAGTTTTTAAAAAGTCTTGAGAATATAGAAATATTTAAAAACCAATTGCAAAAATATTTAATTGGTAAAGCTTTTTATAGCGTACAAGAGTTCCTTTCACATCAAAATTAGGCCACACCTCGACTAATTGATACGGTAAATTATGGTAACTAGAATCAGTCATAATGCATATTTGTGAGTTTACATAAATAAATTAATATCAATTCTCAAAATACAATAATTGAACAGTTTCATCTTGCTGACAGAACACCTGATTATCAGTAAATTCATAACAGTTTCAAATTTGTTTTACCTTGCAGGCAAATTTCCGCTGATGCCCTCTTGGTATGCTTTATTCAATAACGAAGTTGTCTCACAATTCAAGTGAATAGTGGCTTGATGATGGGGCATTGGCATTGCACTGCAAGAAGTCGTTGGATCCGCCTTAAAATTGGGAAGACGGCTCAGTGCAACTGGAAATAAACAGCAAGAAAATCTATTATTAAACTATTACGGAAGTATTAACCGTGAAGAAGAAGAAAGTGTGGGAGGAGGAGGAGGAGGAGGAGAAGGAGGAAGAAAGATAGAAAAAGGTAAACGGATAAACAGAGAGGAATTAATGGAAGGGAAATGAAGAAAAGGAAGGAAATTAGTCAACAGATTAAAGAAAGGCTGAAGATGTTTTGGAAGTAGAAAAAAAAGAGGGTGGAAGATGAGGAGAAGAGTGTGGCGGTTAATAATAATATAGTAATAATAGCAATAATAGGTAATCTAGTAAGTACCATAGCTGAGAAGAAAAGAAAATATCAGCCACTCTATGTTGAATTAAAAGATATATACAGATTGGAAAATGTTGAAGTGGTACCAATTGTTATATCCACAAATGGGCTCGTAACAAAGGAGTGGACAGAAGCAAAAGAAAAGCTGGGCTTGAACAACTGGCACTTGAGAATTATGCAGAAAGCAGCTCTGCTAGGTACAGCAAACATTGTACGCAAATTTCTGAGTCTGTAGGTGAGGAATAAATTATAAGCCTGTGTCTCTGCTCCTGGTGCTGGCTCTGTAGCCTTGGGTCTCAAGTTACCCCGGCTGCTAGAGTTTATAACTCAGATGAAAAAGACAAAAAAAATTATAATAATCGCGTGTAGTGCGCCAAATACTGCTATGTACCTACTCGATAATCCCTCGATGTAAAAAATAATAATTATAGTCATGAGATGGAGATTGCATGTCAATGAACTAACCGCAAATGCGAGATAACAAGGAGGAGATAAAAATAATAATAATAACACCAACAATAAGAATTACAACTACAATAACAATATTAATCATTTTCAAATGAAAATAAACATGTCAAAGAAGGAAGAAAAGGAAAACGCTGCAATCCTTCATCCCTCTTTTTTCAAATATTCAGAAATTGCAGAGAATTTATAAGAGATTCTCTATAAGTTATGTTAGAAAAAATATCGGTTTTAACACAGTTAATGTACTTACAACTTGGGCAAAGACGATTTTATGACAATTTTAACATATTTTCTTAAATAGACCTATCTCAATAATCACGGTAATGTATAGTTACAGCCTTTAAACATGTCTAATTAGATTTTTCAGTTCATTTTACATGGTACCGGACCATTTTACAGAATAAATGGAGCTACAATTTCTCGAACATGTAAATTGATAAACATAGCTGCTAAATTAATTTTTATTTTTGTGACAAATGCGTTTCCGGACAAGAATGATTCCTATGCCTTTTCATACACTTTTTCTTTATTTTGATGAGAGGGATAGATAGATAGCGCTCTGGGGACCTTAGGCCTTATTCTTCCACTTGACCCATAATCAGCTAGTGTCGTGTGGCTGATTCCCGGAATCTCGATCCCTGACAATCATATTGACAATTGCCAATAAACAATCTATATATCTATCTGCGATGTTTTCCATGTACTTTATGAACAGTGCCAAAAGTGGCACTTTATCTCCATTTAAATTATGATTTTTACTAACTTATATGGGAGGGATGCATTCCACTTCTAATAAGAAGCTTCTAAAGAGGATTATAGAGACATCTATACAACATATATCTTTGTACTATAGACATTCTATATCTTTGGCAGTCAGGTCATTCTCAATCTCAATCCATCTAAAACTAAAATACCAACTTTTCAATTTTAAAGTAACAATAATTTAATATTTCCTAATATACTGACCATTAATTTTTGTAACAGGTGACGTGTAATCTATGTGCTGGATTGTTCTTCTGTATTGTGAGGTGAGAGCGTTTTCAGGTAGAAGATTGACGGTGACAGATGGTGTGGCATTTGACAGAACCAATTTTGTTTCAATTTCAAGCCCGTCGCTGGTTTCAACTGATTGCACATTATTGTTGCCGTCAAGTACTATGGATTTAACACACTGAAATAAAATATATATTTATACATATCATAAGTCATAGTTCAATAATTTCGAATTCCTCAAAGTGATATCATTATACTGACGTCTTCCGCAGTGGCGAATATTGATACTAGCATTGGATAGCTGATGGAAATCGATGAACGCTATACTAAACAAAAATATTTAGTCACCGCCGGAAATCGAACCACGGCCCTTCCAATTTCCGGTCAGGCGTCTTAAACCCTAGATATAAACGCAGTTTTCAATGTGATCTGTATGAAGTTCTGTAAACAATAGACCTCACGCCCAAGAATTAAGAGTGCTTGCACAGAGGATCATAACGATGTACTCGATGATAATCATATAATCGCAAAATTAAACACAATCAAAGAAATTTTCCAGTTTTAACAAAATTTATTAGACACCCTTAGCTGAGGCGAAACCCTCAGAAACAGAAAAAGAGATCTCTCTTTGTTCGGTCGATACGAAAATTTTTCGTATTAATGATTGGAAAGTTGAGAATAAAAAAGGAAATAGAATTGATATTAAATTACCATACATTGATGAACCACCTAGACATATTTCCCGTAAAATTTCAGATGAGGAAAACTTCTTACACTGTCACGCTTTATACTCTTGAGACATGCTGCCATTCAAAGAAAAATCTTGACTGCTTTAGCCGCTGTAGTGACACTCTTAATTATATAACTATAAATTTAACGATCCATAACTATAACACTTATTGCCTCTCAAACATCATTCCAACAGTTGTGCACAGAGCAGCACTTCTTCAGTATACATCCATTGACCCTGAAATGTGCAATGCTTTGCCAACTGAAATAAAAAAATAGGAATAATTCAATTCTTTTCAGATTTATATGTATTTTTTTGAAAATCTTTATGCCAGTGATATTTATATCACCTTCAGACAAAGCGAGGCGGTTGCGTATTAATAATCGTAGGCAGTTTAAAGTTAAACTTAGTTTAGTATTTGTTCATTCATGACGAACTACAAGTAAAATAGTAGATATTTTCACTTGGACGACATGCAGAACATTTAAATTAGAAAGATCAACCAGGCACTGAGGATGGACATCCTGCCTCAAGCAAGAAAGAAACGATAACATTTCTTATTTATAATCTAATATCAAAACTGAATTACGATTTTTACTCGCAGGGTTGCGCATTTCACTTCAAAAGATAAGCTTTATCAGACTCTCTTTAGAAGTAAGTCGAAATCATAATTCAAATAGAAATACAGTGTCAGTTTTGATATTAGCTTGTTCATCAAGTACTTCGTCATGGAAAGTGGAAACGTCACATTTCATATTTATTGTAAATGTGCTGCATGTAGTCTATGTGAAAAGATTTACTATTAAACTTAGTGATAGGCTAGTAAACAGAGAATTCTTCTCGGTAAATGAGGTTTTAAATTGGGCCACATAATTCATATGTTTGATGTTTTTATAGTTTTTTTTTTTTTAATTTTTCACTCATCTGTTTATACTATCTGTTTAAACTATTCATCTCATATAGTTTTTGTCCAGATGTATATCTGTCTATCTTTTGAATTTGTACAAGGAGAATGAAACAGTTTGTTCACAATATTTTTTTTGCGTTGAAGCCCACAGGTCTAATCCACACCTGTGTGTGGGTAACGAGTTGGACGATGGGAATTTATGATTTGGACCTACAGTTTTAGGTGGGTTCCAAACCACCGGGAAATGATTTTTCAGCAGAAAACCGAGTCTTCTTTGCTAGCCAATCCAATAAGAGGCTGATTGTGAAGAATTTATGATACTTTATTATTTTTAAATATGAATGTATTTAAATAGGATTTTCAAAAGGATTCATTTAATTCAAATTAGAATGTATGCTATATTTATGTGTGTGTTGTTTCAAGTACTGTTGGATTATCATAAAAAAGCTTCAGAGTAGTCGAATTGTTTTGTTTTTTTCTGCTATTTTCCCAATTGAAACATTTTTCTGCTAATACACAAAAAACAACTGTTGCAAACAATTTTGTAATGCATTACAATAACTACAACATACACAAATATATTATGATGCAAGAAGTTTTTTATACAAAAAAATGCCAACTTCAAACTTAATCTGTCCTGGTTGAACATTATTATTAGCAGAATAATAAACACCAGAGTCTCTTGTTACAAGCAGTATCTACTTGAAGTACTTGCAGTTTCGAGTGATATTTTTTTATAAATTTTCGTAGATAAGATAAACTTAATCCGTCCGATAGAAGTGTCAAAGCGAACTACGATCTTGCACTTTTTATTACTCTGCAATTTGTGTTTACTCTCTTTATTTCAGTAGTTTTTTTCAATCGTCTGCATTAAATGAGATAGAAGAAAAAACAAAGAAGTTTCAGTCTACATTAGATTCAAGTGGAAGAATTGCTACACAACTCCTAGTGCATCACAATCAATTATTAATATAATGCTTATTATAATGTAAATAATTTGAAAAAAAGATTTAGTAAATTTACTGTGAGTTTGGGTTTGGGTTAAAGTGTTGGGTTTGGAGTAAATTGCAGTGCATCTAAATTGTTGATGTGAATTAGGAGTAAATTGGCGATTTCCTCAATCAAGACGAATAAGGAGTATTACCAATCAATTTGATCAAAATTTATAAAACATTCTAATTACGAGGTAATATTAATTCTTGAATTTAGATAATGTAGCTTAATGTGTGTTTTAAATTAAATTATACATTGATGTGTACATAATACAGTATTAGTGAACAATCTAATATCAAAACTGACACAGCATTTCTATTTAAATTATGATTTTTACTCACTTATACTGGAGGGATGAATTCCACTTCTAAAGAGAAGCCTCATCAGCCTCTTTAGAAGTGAAATGCAACTCTCCAGAATCTATAGTATACAGTAACTGATTGAAAATCATAATTCAAATAGGAATACAGTGTCAGTTTTAATATTAGATTATGAATAAGATTATCCTAACACTAACAGGTTGATTCAATTAAGTAAATTCGTATGGCTTTTCGTGGTGGGGAGACCCTTACGGGTAGTTCCACCTCGCCGCTTTTTTAACGACTGCTTTTTTTTTTTATATGCAACCGGGACCGACGGCTTAACGTGTCCTCCGAAACACGGGGTTGATTCAATTGAATCTGGATTTCTAGAAATTGTAATAACCTATCTACAAATTTAATTTAATTGTGTATTTTTTTCGTCTTCTTCCTCTTTTCCTCTCATTTTTCTTATTGCCCTTGTTGTTGTTGTTCTTCTTCTTCCACTCCTTCTCCTCTTCTTCTTCTTTTTTCCCCTTCTTTACTATTTTCCTCATTATTTTTCCACTCCTCCTTCAATCCATTGGAGTATTATCGACAGATAACAGCAAGTAGCTGTTTATTATATAGGACAATGATATGAATGATTTAAGAGTATAGCTCACTCACACTTATTTAGAGAAATTCTTGATATTAGTGTAATTTACTGTAATATAGTTTAGCCTGGTACCGTAGGTAGTTCTCTTCTTTTATCATAAAAGAAAAATATCCCAATGATATATCTCACATGATCGCAAAGTTAGATTTTTCACTTACTTTCTGCTTTACATAAACATATCTTCTTGTCCCTCTATTTAAGAGCTTCAATAGGCTCAAATTCTTTTCATACGGTACTTATCTGCTTTGAAAATATTTCAACAATATTAATTTTAATTTATTGAGACCGTTGTCCGGTACTTCCGAAAGCCTACTTATGTTATGAGATAATAAATTTAGTTATTACTGTGTTAAAACAACAAATACGTTCTTCTCTGTGGAGTATTATGTTGTGACAATGAATATTGATGTTAATACTGACATTAGAAAATTCTATAGATTAATTTTGCATATTTTACTGTATTCTCTTTAGTTTTCAGAATTTATTATTTTTTACAGTACTGTATTTATTGCGGATATTTACAGTTTACTTCCCGCATTGTACTTCCTCAATTGTATTGAAATGGCGGAGTCCTAGGGATAATTTCACTGCAAATTTGCATATATCTTCCTGTAATAGTTATTTTATGTCATTATTATTTTTACTACAGTATTTATTACGGATATTTACAGTTTACTTCCCGCATAATGCAGCCTCTATCAATTATATTGAAATTTATTTATTTATTGTGTCAAATTTACAACGACAAGTGTGAAGGTGCAACAGACCCAAGTCCAAAACTGCTCCCTTCACAAATTTTGAATATTATGTTACATTGTCCAAAACATTGAGATTAACACAAACTAAAAATTTAAGATATGCTGAAAACCTTCACTCGAAAAATATTAAAATTAATCTTCTCACTTGACCACTATTAATTTGAAAGTTCACTTGAAATGGCAGAATCCTGGGGATAATTTCACTGCAAATTTGCATATAGCAAGGGCGGATTAAAGGGGGGGGGCGGAGGGGGCGACCGCCCCCTCCGAGGGCTTGCACATTTTAAAAAATAAAAAGGGTAACACATGCGACACGCACACGGTAAAATTTTAATTGTCCCGCCACATCTATGACAGACGGAATATAACATGTCATCCCACTTGTCTTATTTTCTATATTACCTGTACTTTATCTTTAACTGTTGTTATCTATATAATTATAATTCAATGAAGCATTAACAAATGACAGAGAATGAAGGAAATCTTATATCAAGTGAAATACTTTTGAATAAGATTAATCTCTTATAGAATAGATAGATAGATAGATAGATAAATGACTTTTATTTGTGCACTTTACAAGTAATAAAAGTGCTGTGGGCGAAGTTGAGGCATAAGAGCCCCCTCTTCCACTTAACCCACTAGGTTACATCTCTGTTTGTATTTGACCTAGTACGTATTTATTGTAGTACTGTACTGTTATTATGAAGCATGAAAGAATGTTGAGAGTAATTTAAATATAATATATAGGTCTAAAAATCATCACGATCATGAATAAATTGCTTAGACTCTGTTCATTTCTTTGTAAATTTTGATAAAAAGTTAAGCTAGCAAAGCAATTTTTTTCAAGACATATACAACAATTTCTATTCATTTCAGATGAATATACAGAAATAAACTACCGTAAGTTACTCTAGCTAGGGGAAATTTGATTGTTCTTAAACAAGAAAAAAATATATTTCTTCTCCATTTTAAGTGCTAGAATGGTGTAAAATGCGGTTAAAGGCTACTAAATTTCCAAAATTGTTATTCCATACAACATAACGCCCCCCCCCCCCCCCCCCGACCACCAGTATTTTTTTAGTATGTCGCCCCTCCCCATAAAAATTCATTAATCCGCCACTGGCATATAGCTTTCTGTAATAGTTATTTGCTACGATTTTTATTTTACTTACTTGTACTGGAGATACTAGAGGGATGCCTGCAGCCTCTGATGAGGCTGATGAAGCTTTCTTTAGAAGTGAAACGCACTCCTCCAGTATCTCCATTATAAGCGAGTGAAAATCATAATTTAAAAATAGAAATACAGTGTCAGTTTTTTATACTAGATTGTTCATAAAGTATTTCCCATGGAAAACATCACAGAGTTATTTGTTTTTTTTTTCTACTACTGTACTGGTATATTTATTCACAGTAGCTTATGGTTTCCAGAAACGGTGCGGTCAACCTTTCACTAACTTTTTTCAGAGGATGAAGCCCACATAGGTCTGAGACCTGTGCGTGGATAATGAGTTGGATGATTGTGATTGATGAATTGGACCTACATTTTTAGGTGGGTTCCGAACCACCGGGAAGTCATTTTACAGCAGAAACCCGTATTTTATGCTGGCCAATGCAATCGGTCACTCGTAGCTTATCTTTATCTGATTGAACAAATATACGTGCTACGGTTCACTTCCCTTTATCACATGACTTATTACATGAATTTATTTATTTTTAAAAATTACAGGGAAGCAACAGATAGATGGCTGTCCATATTGCTTCCATAACACAACGATTGTACAAATTGATTTATAGAAATATCAAATTATACGGTAGTAGCCTGAGCTAAAAACTAATCAATTATACAGAAATTAATTAATTATATTTTTTGAGAAAAAAACCTAATTACTTATTCTAATAAATATGATATACCATAAAGAAACCTTGTGAAAAATAATAAAACAAATTAGCCGAAGATACATAGATAACTTTTAAAGAAAATAGATTTTCTAGAGAAAAAATAAAGATGATATCACAATAATTTACTATATTATTATAATAAGTACTATAATCTATATTGCTATTTTTTATTTTTATTTTTTGTAGATTACGTCTTGGAGACTCCAGTTAAGGAGTATAAGACAAGTCAGATTAATACTAGTCATATACACTAGATACCATAATTACATCAATTCGTTGTGGTGAGGCTTAATTTGATTGGTTTAACAGAAGATTTTATAGTTATATAGCCCGCAAAGTTTAAAACACTCTACCATTGAATATTCAGCAGTGCAAGTATGGCAATAAAGTTAAACAAAGGCTGAAAATATTTATCTTTAACATAGATGACTTAGAAACCTACTATTAAGTATCAGTGGTACATTAAGTTGTAGGTAGTAGTACGTTGTATACAGCGAATAAGGTATGGAATGAAATACAAAAGGAAGAAAAGTGAAGCACACATATAATTATAAGTTTCATCATTTAAGTGTATTCCATAGAAATTTAAAAAAAAAATATATATATATATATATATATATATATATATATATATATATAGATTCTAGCCCGCACAAAAAGCAAAACTTTTGAATCAATATCATTTTCATATTGTTTGTTTTTTCTCTCTTTTTTCTTGAAATGTTATCTTTTTAAGGTTTACTGTTGATTTTAAGTCTCTGACTATTTCTCAAATCATTTTTGTTTTCAGAATGATTTTTATGAAGTACCTTTCTGATAGTCTTTATTAATTTATTGTTTCTTTTTCTTTTTGTCTTTTATTTTTCCTGGAACGATTTAATATATGGAGAAGGAACCCCACACAGGATTACCTTTGGGGTCTCCTATTTAGACAATAGACATGTATTGTGCATTTTTACAATGAATTTGGTAGTAACATTTTTATATTTGGTAGTAAAATTTTATATTTTGCATGTACAGTGTATGTTTGTTTGTCGAATAAATTAAATTAAATTTAATTTTGATGTGAAAGGAACTCTTGTACACTATACAAAGCTTCATCAACTAAATATTTTGTGCCCTTCGAGGGAAGCACGAGAGAAAGAATGGCTATAAAAATTTATTATTGTTATTCACTGTACGCTTTTCTTTCCAGACATACACATTAAAAGAGTTGAGATGGCAGAATCGGAAAGTGTTCTTAGCCGATTGAAAATGATGTTCGCCAATAACCGACGGCTTGATCAAGATGGCACTACTGCGCAGAAGACATTATCCACTGCCACCTCCCCAACAGCAACAGACACCTGCGACATCTACAAATCTGAGAGACGGTTTTCACGATCCAAGTCTGGCCGCGTCAAAAATAAATTCCGAAAATATTCGTCAGTCACTGAAATTAACTTCATGCCGCCCAACCAGAAATCGCTACGATCCATTGATGAGACAGGCCGTCTTAAAGAAGTTGAATGAGGTTGAAAGAACCACCATATTAGGCGGCTCTGAAAATTTCCGTTTTGGGACCATGTCCCAAAAGGTAGAGAATTACCAACCTCAATGCACGAATTGACAACACTAATTGTACCGTGCTGCTTAGTCTACAAGTCTGACTCTAGCAAGTTAATTTAAAACCTTTCTCCTCTTAAACGGAATGTACCGGTACTTATATGCACACACAACAATTCAAGCAGTTATAGTTTCTGATTCCTCCTCAAGTAAGACTTCTCATCCCTTTTCTTCTCCTCCTCCTCCTCCATCCTCTTCACCACATCAAAGACCTCTTTGGCTGATGAAGCTTCTCTTTAGAAGTGAAATGCATCCCTCCAGTATCTTCAGTATAAGGAGTAAAAATCATAATTTAAATAGAAATACATTGTCGGTAGTGATATTAGATTGTTCATCAAGTATTTCGTCATGGGAAACATCACAGATTACAATATTTCGATTACCGATTATCGATTATTCATGCTGCGTTACATATCATTGTAATATCATCAACAATAATTTATGTTCGGGGTATATTTATTCTATTTTATATAATATTATATGGTAGTAGGCCTATACTAAACTTACTACCTACTTGTTTTATAAGGATTACTCTATATTTATATTAGTTATCTTTAAAAAGTAACATTAGAAATATTCAAAAGTTATATATGAAAAATACGGTACAACTTGTGAACAATTGAAATATGAGTCTAGTATCAAAACTGAGACTTTATTTCTATTTAAATTAGATTTTTACTCACTTTTTTTGGAGGATGAAACCCACATAGGTCTGAGACCTGTGCGTGGGTAATGAATTGGATGACTGTGATTGATGAGCTGGACCTACAGTTTTAGGTTGGTTCCGAACAATCGGAAAGTGATTTAACAGCAGAGAACAGTGTCTTTTTTGCTGGCCAATAATCGGTCACCCTTACAAAAAGTGCCTAGGAGAATGCAGTTTATCTCTAACTGATATTGGAGCAATATATTTCGCTTCTAAGCCGTGAGATGAAGGTTCTCCTTAGTAGCGAAATTCAGTCCTCCAGTACAACTGATTAAAAATCAGAAATAAAATAGATATGTAGAGTAAGTTTTTATATTAGATTGTTCATCAAGTATTTCGCAATGGAAAATATCTAAAAATTTGTGACATGGGAAAAGTTCTTGAAGAAATGTTAATAAAATTTGTATGGCTAAAAAATCGAAATTGGAATGATATAAAACCAACTTCAAAAACTAGCTCATTGTCTGAGATATCTCTTTTATTTTTTTAGAATTAAATAGAACAAGCTTCAAAAACTAGCTTCCTCTCTAGAATATTGTCAATACTCGCCATCTTGTAAGTAGGGCACCTACCTTATTGACATGTATTTGAGCACCACTGGAAATCGCTGATGCAGCAATAGCTTGAGTGACTGCACCCATACCTCCTTCCGGATAAGCCCATGCTCCACGTCTCCCATCAATATTGCCCATCATGTGATGAAGTAGAGTGTACCTAGCAATAAGAAAAAATCAAATTATATTAATCAATTTTTCCAGAATTTATATAATTAATAGGTTACATTACATTAAAACTCTTACATACACAGGATCCGACAGGTACTTTTGCATCCTAGAAGGTTAAGGCAAGCCAAGCGAGCCTGCCGGCTAGTATGAACATATAATTTAAGATAGAAAATTTTAAATTACTGTCATACACTCTTCAGGGATTTTGGATTAATTGTTGATATCTACTCACGAAAATTTGCGATTTCTTGGCATATGGCATATTTTAAAGAGTAGGTAGATAACCATTTCAAATTAGTGATTTTGAAATAATCGATATTTACTCATAAAAATTTGTCATATGGCATATGTTTATAAGTAGACATGAACCATTTCTAAATTAGTGTGATCATTAAAGTAAGTTAGTGTAATGTAATTTTAAATCTTCAACACCTTCTTGCCAGAGCCTGTACAATGTAATAATTATAGCATATCTCATTTCTTTAATAGTTAGTGAAGACCCTGCATTTTTAGCAAGAAAGAAGAATTCAAATGATGAGAATCAGATAAGCGAAAAGCAGATTAAATATTAACTTTTTATGTGAAATTTAACGACTTGCAGTCAAATATTTGTTAAGAATAAGTATAACTCACTTAATCTGTAAGCCGAGCGCTTTCGAATCTATGAGATCCATCTTCAGAGGCGTGGGCTCCTATAGATCATCATGTCAGTTTTTTGGTTAGAAGTGTTGTGGTTTTTGTAAAATGTGATCAAAAGTTTGTGAGATTTAAAATTTAGTTGTTCATTGAGAATGTTTTGTTTATTGTGTGTGGTGTGTTTGTATATTTCAAATTGTTCCAAGGTGTTGAGTTCGTGTCCTTTAGATTTTATATGTAGAATGTGTAGGTTGGTACTGATGTATCATTCAAACTGGACACACTTTTACTTAATCGTAAGTCAGTATAAAAAATTCGTTACCTCTAACAAGCTATAAAATCAAATTTTTATATACGGTATTCATTAAATCTAGTTAATATACACTAAATATTAATTTATTTTATTCTAAATTCATTACTAGTAATCTAATATCAAAACTAGCACTTTATTTCTATTTAAATTATGATTTTCACTCACTTATACCAGATATACTGGAGGGATAAATTTCATCTCTAAAGAGAAGCTTCTCTTTTGAAGTGGAATGCGTCCCTCCGGTATCTCCAGTACAAGTGAGTTAAAATCATAATTTAAATAGAAATACAGTTTCAGTTTTGGTATTAGATTGTTCATCAAGTATTTCGTAACTTTCTACTCACTATTTTTTCAAGGTCCGAATAAATTAATATTTATGTACAGTTTCACCTTTGTATAACAATATTAATTTTTTTTTAAATTGTTCAGCTTATTGCATTATTCATGTGAAAATTCCTCTAGAAAGGTATTTGTTGATGACAAGTTATCTAGCTTAGATAGCAATGTTAAGGGACACAATAAGAATTCTTTGCAGAGGATTTCGCTATTTGGAAGTTCGTTAAACAAGGGTGTGACTGTAGTTTGAGGAGAATTTCTTACCCAGTGCACAAAGTATTGCAGCATGCCATTGTGCCAATTAGCGCATCAGTAGCTAGTGTCGCCTTGAGTGGCTCAGACTCAAACCAATCGTCTAAAATTGATGAAATTGATGCTGTCAAGAGTATGTACAGGTCTCTTGTTTCTGATCTCATGTTCGATAATGCCAAAGCTGTTGAAATGATTTTAGAATAAAAAGTGTAATGATTTGCATAGCTCAGGTTAATGAAAATAAAAGTTTACTCACTCAAAACATTACTACAATTATCGTATTAAATAATTTGACATCTCTACCACCAACTCTAATATCGAACAAAATATAAACAATTATTGGAATTACTTCTATGCAAATGACTTCTATGACTTTTGTTCCATTAGCAAAATGGAACAAAATATGTTGGTTGGTTGTAGGGTCAGCCTATTATTTAGCTCATTAATGAAATATAGTAGTATCAGTTAAGGTCTTACATTTTTGTGATGGGATGCCATGCAAGAAGAAAGCTCCTGTTCCATCCTGCATAAACCAACACAAGACATCAACTCACTAACTACCCTCCCCATGTAACTTGACAAATATATTAGTTTAATAAAAATAATGTTCAAAGCATCTCAATGCCAAAGGGAAGTGATAGCCGCGAGCCGTAGCAGGTATCTGTTCAATCAGATAGAGATAAGCTGCGTTCTCGTAGGTCCTGTTCGTATAACGGTGACCGATTAGATTGGCCAGCAAAAAAGACACTGTTCTCTGCTGTGAAATCACTTCCCGGTGGTTCGGAACCCACCTAAAACTGTAGGTCCAACTCATCAACCACCATCATCCAACTCATTACTCACGTACAGGTCTCAGACCTATGTGGACTTCATCCTCCGCAAAAAAAGACAAATAAATTCATCTTTTGCATTAAAATACTTCTGACGTAATCAACATCTATTGCTCCATCGATGCCACTACTATACGTGTTTTAAAAGAAAACATTTAAAAGTACAGTAATGGTAGCAAAAGCAAAACAGTTAGTTCATAATTATAAACAAGTACCAGTACATTAAGATTTTTAAACATAAATTACTCAAGATAATGAAAAACTTTCAGTTACATTCACTTTGATTTTTAAGAAACCAATAATTAGAAATAATAATTTAAGATTCTTTAAAATAATTTTTCTTAGAAGAATTTAATAAAAATTGTAAGAGTATTGGGAAAAGTGAAAACTTTACTGAGTGTTCTGCATTGAGTTACCAATACTTTGCAGGCATTTTTTACTCGCTAAAACTATGAAAAAGGTTCATATAAAAACATAGGTCTGGAACGCTTCGTTACAGATTGATTAATGGCGGAAGTTAGCAGCTATCCTAATTAATTTACTCAATCATAGATTTTTAATGCCTACCAGGAGCGGTCCCAGCTCAGGTGTTTGCGGGGGTGTCACAAATGGGATTTGCTGACCTTTTTTCCCTCCTTCCTACCCTTTTAAATTTTACGATTGGGGCGGGGGAGATCATGACCACCGTGACCTCCCCCCCCCCTGGGACTGCCCTTCATGTCTAAATTTTACTTGAAAATTGCTCGAGTTTTATGTAGAATGAGCTAGAAAATTGAATAAAATAAGTGAATTTCTACTAGTAAATAATTATTTCTTGATATGATTTTTAGCCCAACTGTTCAATGCTCAAACAAAATTTATAACAATTATTTTATTATATTTATATTTATATTTAATTATTATACAGTGCAATCTCGCTAATCCGGCACTATATCGGGATTGGTGTTGTCGGATTACCGAAATTGCCGGATTAGTGGATGTATGGGTAAAAAACGTTCAAAACAGATACAAATGTAAGTTGAAATTTAATAAAAACACGTTAAAGTAAATATAGTAGAACAGTGCAGTACTGTACTCTACCATAAAACGACACTGTACAATTATGAAATTATAAAAGTAACAATAAAATTGATTCAGTAAGATTACCAATTGAAAATGATAGTACAACCGCCTGCAGAGACATGAAAACAAAGGGCATTGACCCGATTGCCGGCGCCCGCACAGTGCCGGATTACTGGACGTGCCGTACTGGCGCACGGCCGGATTATAGAGACTGTACTGTATTTGATTAAGTCTTTCCAGTTACTGAGGATCACATTACTGATTACTAAGCAAAAAAGCTAACTTACAGGAAAATGACAAAAATCCTCTATAACATTTTTATTTTTTGGAATTCATCATAATTTGATTTATTAAAGCTAGAATTAAATTACATAAAAAAAAATAATTGCATGTGCTCGGCTCTCAGGTATAAAGAAGAAACTTTGCTCAGACTACAGCGTCTTGCGTTCATCATTTTCAAGCGAAAAAAACGTATCTGCAGTGTGGGGTTATCAGTCTGATGAAGTAGATATTCACTAACCTTGGGTTGCAGTTGGCTAAAAAAAAACATTTCATGTTGAAGTTGCATATTACTTTATTTCTTGGTATTAACATATCGTGTTACCTGTTTATGTTAACACGAGATAACATATCGTGTTCTGCTGGAGTAATTAAAGCTGTTGTTCCCGATCGTCACTGCCTGATTTATTGTCTATTAGATATAAATGATTGAAGAAATATTATAACTCACAAAACTCAATTACACAGTTAGTCCTACCTTTAAATTCAAATAATATTTGATGTTAATTGATTGTTAATTTTTCAAGGAACAGTTGATAAGCAACGACCTCCATAAACATATGATATCATAAACAATGCACCTCACCTTTCTATTCCTTGAAAAATTAACAATGGCTACGGAAAGATCAAAGGTAGAGGTCCCCCAAACATTTGAATTTAAACTATTGAAACCAAGGATAACTTACAATCTGCATCGACGCATAACCAATAGGAATCAATTACATAAAAAGATAAATAAGCAACCAAATAACATTGACTTGCTCAGATATAACTTATTATAAAAACTATAAATCATGTTTGTCTACGGATATAAAAACCAGAAAAATGCATACTATTATTCCTTGTTTGAAAGTGAAGGAAAGAACACTAGTGCTCAATGGAAACTAGTGAACGAATTGTCTGGTTGCCACAAGAGAAAAAAGAATCATTGTAATAGATGAAAATAATGTTGTATTATCAAAACCTAGTGTAGTGGCAGAGAAATTTACTTTGGAAATATGGTGAGTAATTTGGAAAAAAATTCACTCATTGTGTAATAGAATCGGCTGAGTAGAAAAATTGGTTTCCTGAAGGAAATTACCTAAATTATTTTTTTCTAAATCCTGTATGTGCAAATAGAATAGTAAAAATTTGAAAACGTTCAACAACTGTAAGTCAACTGGAATTGATGATTGTGCAAGCAATAAAATTAGTCAGTGAGCTGATAGCACCTATTCTATCATATATAGGCTAATGAATCTGAGTTTTGGGTTAGGTATTGTCCCAGATCAATTATAAAGAGCAGTAGTTCTTCCAATATTTAAGAAATGAGATGACAGTCAAATGGTTAATTACAGACCAATATAGTTATTACCTATTTTTGCTAAACTCTGAAAAATTATTGGATTTCTTGTTCCATAACGATCTGCGTTGTTAATATTAACTTTTTAATGTAAATTTAACGACTCTTGCAGTCAAATTTGTATTTTGAATAAATAATAAATTGTACTCACCCTTGCCCAAACATTTTCGAGTTATGGAAACTTATCTTCAAGGCCTTGAAGATGAGTTTCCATAACTTGAAAACGTTCGGCCAAGTGTGAGTACAATTATTATCTATTCAAAATTAAAAATTGACTGCAAGCCGTTAAATTTACTATAAAAAGTTAATCTGAATAATTATTTAAAAGTAGACTGATTTCTTATTATAAGCACATTTCTTATTTTATTGACAACCAGTTTGGCTTTCTAGAGGGGAGGAGTACTGAGGACGCACTGTTGGTGGTTTGTAATGCAATACAAGAAGGAATTTACATCTGTAATGATGTTGCTGGGTTATTTATTTACATATGTAAAGCTTTTGACTGTGTCTCCCATGAAATAATTTCAAGTAAACTGTGGTCATCAGAGGTGAGAGGTGTAATACATAAATGGTTCTGTAGCTATTTATCAAACAGGAGTCAGTGGGTGAAAATCGCTGATAGTATAAGTGAACATTTAGATCTATCTTGTGGTGTCCTGCAGGGTACTGTCCTTGGTTATCTTCTTTTTCTGGTCTATGTCAATGATCTGTGCAATGGGAAAATCCATGGGAAATTGACTGCATTTGCGGATGATACCGCCCTCACATATAAGTTTCCCAGAGAGATTGATATTGGCCAATACCTTCGTGAAGATTTATACAGGTTGAGATTTTGATTTGATATCAATATTATGATTATCAGTACGGTAGTAAAACTAAATTTATTTCACAAGTTAGTTTGAAGTGACTGACAATTGAATAAACAGAATTTATTAATTACGAATTCCTTTAATTGCTATTACTTTATACTGAAGACTTCCGCAATGGCGGATATTGATAACAGCATTGAAAGTCTAGTGGTTAAGGCGCTCAACCGGCAATTGAGAGGTCCGTGGTTCGATTCCCGGTGGTGACTGATATTTTTGTACAGTAGCATTCATCGATTCCCATCAGCTTTTCAATGCTGTTGTCAATATCCGCCATTGCGGAAGTCTTCACTATAAAGTAATAGCAATTAAAGGAATTCGTAATTAATAAATTCTGTTTATGTATATTTGTCAGTTTATTCAATTGTCAGTCACTTCAAACTAACTTGTAAATTTATTTCTTTCAATCTCAGGGGAGAGAGTGAGACAATTAATAATGTTATATATAAATGTAATGACTGTATAAATTCAAACATTGAAATATCTTGTAACAGGTGCATGCAGGTTGAACGGTGTGATTCTATATATGGTGTGATTATCGATAAAAATTTGATGTGGAAGACACATAATATAAAAAATATAAATTCATATCAACATTGAGGAAATTTTTTTTTCGTTACTTGTGTCCAATTATAATATTAATAATGCTATGTTTTTCCCTAGTTGAGTCCAGACTACAATACGGGCTGGTATATGCTGGGGAGGGACCTATTATATCATCAGTTAAACCTTATATAAGGGCCATAATGCAAAAAGGAGGAAGATTCCCATCTCATACACTTTTGTGAACTTTGAAAATGATGCCTCTTTATACAGCATTTTTATATATTTAGGGTTCTTTGAATCTTCTATAAAAAGAGTGGCAATGTTACTAGTGAAGTTTATAAATTTAGGCAATCTCTAAGAACAGCAAACAGAATCTGAGTGCCAAGGCAGTATAAAGATTATTTTCGGAGATCATTCCCATACTTGGGGCCAAAGCTGTTTAACTTGCTGCCGCCTTTTTGTCAAATTTCCAATTCAATGTTAATATTTCAATGAATGGTAAACGAATGGCTTCGAGCACTGTTGAAGAACCGATGAGAATTATTATAAAATGAATATGGTACCTTATTTATTCCTTCTTCGTGCCATTGAGTTATAAAGAGAGTGATGCTATTTTATTTTTCCAATCTCTGTAATATCTAATGATGAAAGGAAAATATATATTTTTAGAGGTCGCCGTTTAGACTCTCGTTTTTCTTTCCTATAATTTTAATTAAATTGTGTTGCTGCTTCAATTTAGGGTCAATTCAACCCTCAGAAGTAGCCTACTTTATGTATATTTTATTCTATTTTGAATAATTTGCATGCAATAATTGTTTTATAATTATGTAATTTTTTATAATGTTGTAATAATGATCCAACTTTGCAACTATAATGAATGAATTGGTTTTTTAATAATTTTATGAATTATGAGGGTTTTATATTTTAAAAAAATTGTGATTTTAATTATTTCTCAGTGATATAAGCCTACGCATGACAAATTATGACGTACGAAAGCTGGCAATGAATGTACCACTAGAGATGCGGGTACGTATAACAGCTAGAGTAGTTCACTCAACTTGACGACGTTAATAGTAATAATATTAAAAAAATATTACTTAGTAATATGTTAATAATTTACCGGCATTCCTAAGTTCCTTATTCATGCAGAGTTTCATCGTTTTCTGTAATATATTTCTATTGAAGAACTCCTCCATCAAAGTATGTGTTGAGACATCCATTAGAGGACTGATGGATTTGACCAGTTTGAACAATGAACGTTCATAAACTGAAAAATTCTAGAATAAATGCAAATTGCCATTAATTTAATTAACTAATAATAAATTCAAAACAATGTCATGAGTGTTCAGCCCTGATTGTGAGAGAAGGATCACTTTATACCATAGACGAACCATCAAGATACATATATCCCTATTCTATGTCTATACCGTACTCTCAAGTAACATCTTGATAGTAGTTAAACTGTAACTTGCCATTGTAAAAAATAACATTCATATAAAATACAATATTGACACTGTCATGTCCTTACTTTGGCCGGCTTGATTGGTTTCTGAGCTAAGCTCATGCTAAAAAGAAGACAAATTAATAACAATAATAATGATAATAATTGACAATCTAATATTAAAACTGACACTGAATTTCACTTTTATATATTGTTTTACTCACTTATATTGGAGATGCTAGAGGGATGCATTTCACTTCTGAAAAGAAGCTTCGTCAGCCTTTTCAGAAGTGAAATTCATCCTAATAATATTTAGTTGATAGAGCTTTTTATAGTGTTCCTTTCACATCAAAATTAAGCCTCATCTCAACTAACTGATATAGTAAATTATGGTATCTTGTATATAATTTTTGATCTGACTTGTCTTATACTCCTTAACTGGAGTCTCCAAGACGTAATCTACAAAAAAAAATCCCTCTAGCATCTTCAATATAAGTGAGTAAAACAATATAATATAAGTTAAATGCAGTGTCAGTTTTAATATTAGATTGTTCATTGAGTATTTCGTAATGGAAAACATCACAGATAATAATTGATCAACTATGAATATAATAATGGAAGTCAATTTTTGCTAAGCAACGCTTCAATGTACCTCAGCATCCTTTTTTGAAAATTGTGCAATTTGTTTTTGATTTTCAGCATCGTTTGTTCCAAGTTGAAGTGATCTGCCATTATTTTCAGATTTCCAATAATGTTGTCTGAGTGGTGTATAAGACCCTGGATCACGGAAATGAAGTTTCAAGCCATATTTCTGGAAAATAAATACTATCGAAATAAATAAATAAGAAAATATTTTATTTTAGAAACAAAAATAATTATGTCATATCATATATGAAGGGCACAGGGGAAAAACGATCAAAGTCCAAAAAAACTGAATTCTGAAAAAAAAATTCCTGATGAAGCTTGTTTTGAGCTCTACAAGATAGCACATCAAAAACCTGGAAATAATGATCATAGTCCCCACAACAAATCGAAGAAAATAACAAGAGCTGGGGAAAAACGATCACAGTCCACTCCAACATCTGGAAGTATGATCAGAGTCCACTTCAACATGTGGAAGAACGATCAGGATCCATTTCACATTCCCACAGCTGATTTGATATTGTTCAGTATCACACACATTTCACATGTACAGTATAATTTGAGGTTATCTATCAGTTTCTCAACATTCGTTATTCAATTTTTGTTTTTTAAGTCATTATTAATTCATCTTTATTTTTTTAAAATATTATTAAACTTATTAATATCGTTTTTTCATACAGGTTAGTGTAGTTTAACAATAAAAATGATTTTTTTCATTCATTGAATCAGGCAATTTCAATAATTTCTCAAAAATTTACACTTTTCATTAATCTAAGTTATTTGGGTGTATTCCAAGTACTGAAAAAAAATATTGACAACGAATTATTGATTCATAAACTTTATTTTTCGATTTTCTCAAAAAAGTGATTTTGTGACTATGATCGTTTTTCCCCTGCACCCTTCATATGTTCTGGAAACGAACTAACTATTACTAGTACATTATTCTACAGAGAGATCATCAAGTTGCACACATCAGAAGGTTATCGAATAGTAAAAAATTAATAAAAACTTAAAAAGCACTTTTAAGTGGAAATTAACACTTGAAAAATTAAATTTGTTAACTTCCACTTAAAAGTGTTTTTCAAGTTTTTATTACTTATTAGTGGAAACAAGATGGATCTTCAACATCATAAAAAATTAAACCAAATATATTCAAACATTAATTATCATTAGTACAATATACACAAATTACTTGAATTTTTACAAATCCTCAAAATGGCTGCCTCACCCAGTACTAAATGCAGAATTTCATGCTTAATTTTCTGCTCGTGAGAAAACAACAAGTTAACAAAACAGTAAATTCAACAATACTACACAGACTTGATGTAACCAGTATATCAATAAGTTGAGGTGAGGCTTAATTTTGATGTGAAAGAAACTCTTGTACACTACAAAAAGCTTTATCAACTAAATATTTTTCAATTGATTTTTAAATATTTCGATATTTCCAATACTCTTTGGAAACTGTGGTAGCTTGTAGAGTTTCCTATCAATATATTAATGTCTTGGTCTGCAACCAAGCGCCGAAGAAGAACGACATAGTTCGAAACGCGTCCGTCGCGACTCAAAAAAGGTCAGTTATGCACAGCAAGTTTATTCATTTGAATATAACTATGTTTTGTTCGAATAAGCTACCGTACCATTATGACTGACAAAGTGATTATCTTGTAATATTTTTTTTATTTTCCAAGTTTTAAGTGAAAATTTAATTTAAAATTTTTGAGAACACCAACCTTTAATTCTAGCTCATCAATTATCTCCTGCCGCAAAAGACTGAGAACATAGGAAGCTCTTGAGAAGCGAAATCCAGGAATTATTTCCTCAGTTACCGCAGCGCCCCCTACAAGATGGCGTCGCTCAAGTACGCAAACTTTGCACCCGCTGCGTGCCAAATAAGCAGCTGCAATCAGACCGTTATGCCCTGAAAAATCATACAAAAATAATAATGATAATAAATTTTGTTGAAAAATTATACAAATTAAGGTGAACAAAAAGAGCAATAAACAAGTTGACAAGATAATAAATGATGAAAACTAGATTAACACCATCATACAAAAATAATGATGATAAATTTTATTGAAACAATTGTACAAAGTGTGGTGAACAAATACACAAGCTAACTGGATAATAAACTAGCTTAACATTCATTGACAAAGTGAAGATGAGTTTTAGTGGCAAGCATAAACAATGTTGAAGAATTAGCAGCTTATGAAGAAAAATTAGAAGAAAACAGAACGAGTAGGGGGAGAAGGAGGAAGAGGAGTAGGAGGAGGAGGATTAGGAAGAGAAGGAGTGGGAGGTGGTTATGAGGAAGAGGTATATATATATATGCATATGCTTCATTGGCCATACCCAGAAGTTTGAGTTTCCATATCACAGAAAAAGATGAAAAATAAATAAAAAACCATGGTTACATGAGTTTGAGTCAAGAAGTAAACATGAAAAAGCAGCAGAGTAAGTTCTTTGTCATAGAATTAAAATTAACATGAGGAATAGATATTTACATTAGAACATAAATATAATATAGGGGAGAGATATGCGCTTGATATGCCAGTTCATATTTGGAGGCCATCAGAGATATCACGGAGCCACTGGCAAGCCTGTACTCCAGCATCATGTACCCCTCTTAACCCCTCGTTGAAAGAGTAAACTGGACAGTTGGAGACAAGATTGTCCATTGTTTGGACTTGGCCGCATTCGCAGTGAGAGTCTGAGGTGAATCCCCATAATGTTGTTGACTCAGCACACCTACCAACTGAAGTCCTGAAGTCCGGAAGAGGTGGAGGAAGAGAAGGAGAAGGAGGAGGAAGAGGAGGAGAAGGAAGAGGAGGAGAAGGAGGAGGAAGAGGAGGAGAAGGAGTAGGTGGAGGAAGAGGAGGAGTAGGTGGTGGTAGAGGAGGTGGAGGAAGAGGAGTAGGCGGAGGATGTGGTGGAAGGGGAAGATAAAGAAAAAGAAGGGTAAGGGGAAGGAAAAGAAGATAAGGAATAAAAAGAAAAAGAAGTAGAAGAAAAAGAAGAAGGAGGTGATGGTGAAGAAGAAGATGCTGATGAAGAAGAATCAAGCTGTGCAAAATTCGTGTGTTTGATTCAATAAATAAATTAAAAAAATAATGTACAGTGTTTCGTATAGAGCTACCAATAATTAAAAATATGATGAATTTATGAAATCTGGGTTTAATTTTTGCTGTTGGATTATGCAGTCTTTTTTGTTCAGAATTGGATTCTCTTTGATAAGAAAAAGAAGATGCAGTTACATAAACTTTTTATGAAATTTTGTTGTTCAATTAATTTATTTTATCAACTTTAAACTTGAAAAAATTTGTTTTTCAGGCTCTTTCTCTATATTTTATTGAATATTTCAAAAATTACTTTAGCTACCAACTTTTAAATTCTCTTTTAACTATTCTACTCAATGTGTCTGCTTGTTTAGATAGAACCTGATCAAATTACACGTAAACTGAAAGCACTTCAAATCTATATATTAGTTGTTAATCGATAGAGCTAGTTGCTAACTTCGCCATCTTTTACCCTGCAATAAAGCATTTCCGAACCTATGTTTTTATGAACTTTCTTTCATTATTATAGTGAGCACAAGCCCACAAAGTATTGGTAACTCTATACGAAGCACTCTGTGCGATACCTAATTAATTTGTTGAAAACAAATTTTTTATAAAATGTTGTAATCAAAACTCCACATACTCGGACAAGAAATAAACGATGAACACAAAATTGTAACATCATAGTATGATGAAAAAAACAAACAAACGTCAACTAAATATTAAGTTACAGTCTAACATCAAAACTGATACTTTATTTCTATTTTAATTATGATTTTACATACTTATACTGGAGATACTGGAGGAGTGCATTTCACTTCTAAAGAAAAGCTTCATAAGCCTCATCAGAGGCTGCATGCATCCCTCTAGCACAAGTAAGTAAAATAAAAATCATATCAAATAGCTATTGATTATAGAATACAGGAAGCTATATGCAAATCTGCAGTGAAATTATCCCTAGGATCCCGCCATTACTGGAGGAATGCATTCCACTACTATCAGTGGGTTCTATGAAGCTTCTATGAAATGCATTCCTATAGTCTAAGTGTGTAAAATCACAATTTAAATAATAATACAGTGTCAGTTTTGATATTAGATTATTCATTAATTATTTTGTCATGGAAAACTCCTAGAAATATTAAAATGTTGTTTATAACCATTTGCTCAAAAACACCAAAAAAATGAAATGTTAAAGAACTTGAAACTCTTTTAAAGTAAGTTGTAAGTGTTGTTGAAAGCCATTTTTATAATTCAAAATTCTCAAATTATAACGCTTCAAAAACTCTTTTGAAGTTTATCAATATCTGATTACTTTTGTCTTGTACATGCTAAATTATAGACATATGAAATAATTATTTTATTATACGGAGTCAAGACAGGAAAGAATTTTCTATTTTCAATATTAATTGAGATTATTTCAAAATGTTTCAATAGAATTTGGATAAATTAAAAACTTTTAATATAAGTATCCTACCTCCTCCTATAATAACAGCATCATACTTGCTCTTCAGGTTGTCCGTATTTATGTACCTTATGCAATACTCACGACAATAATTGTACTTTGAAAATAATTTGTAGCCAAGAACTATTCTCTGTAAACAATGCATATGCAAGAAGTTATTGACTACCGGTACTAAAAATTAAACACTAATTTGTAACCAAGGAAACAATGAAAGTAGTGTTATTAAGAACGTTTAAAAATAGACACTAATTTTAGAATTGAACAACTATGTTGCAGAGTTCATTTCTCATCAAATGAAAACAATGCTATATAATTAATAAGTTCTCTTGTTATGTGAATGGGATAGCATTTTAGTGCTTTATCTAATGAATGGCAATGGAAATAGGTGACCTTTGATACCAATTACTGAATATTCTCAAAATTAGTCAGTATCATTCGGTCTGATAAATAATTTTAATTATTTCCTCGCTGTAATAAACTTCACCAAAGCAGAACTGTCTCTAATTCTCAGGCAGGTGCTATGCTACAGTTTTATACAATTTTTGATGAACCTTTATTAAATTTGTGTTTTGTGTAATAAATAAGTTAGTAACAAAGCTGTTATAGGTATGACATTATTATGAAAATAATAAAACATTGTTTTTAAATCATTCATTTATTTTATTTATTCATTCCTTATTACAATATATCAATGAAATTTGAAAAATTACACTGTAAAAATATTTAAATAGATATGAAATAGAAAACAAATTAGAAACTCCTCCCCCAAGAGCTTGTAGGCTTTGTTATAGTTTGTAACAAAAAACATTGTTACAAATACAAATTTAATCATTTATTTTTAAAACTTTTCTATGTATTCTCATACAATTAAATTTGAAAAATTACACTAAAAAATATAAAATAGAAAAACATTAAGAACTACTTTCGCATGAGATCAAAAACTTTGTCATGTATTATAACACTTTGATTATGGAAACTGCGTTACCGTACTGTACTTTGTGAACATTTTTGTACATGGTTATACAGTATTTGTATAACAGTATTTTGTTAACGGTACCTAGAGTGAACGTACCACATGCAAGCAAATAAATATCTCTTATTGTTAATCAAAAGTACTTCTGGGTATTTCTTCAGGGGTGCCCACAGTGGGGGGCTATGACGCAGACTGCGTCATTGAAATTCTTGGGGGGGGGGGGTCCAAAAACGTTTTGGGGGGGGGGGCGTAAAGTTGATTGAAACCGTGTTTAACGTGACAACATTAAAAATATACTACGAAGTCACCAGATAGAATGTCAATTAATGAAAATATGTTTATAATTATTATTAGCCTATACAATTGAATATGAATTAGCTAAAATAGTTATGTTTAGGATTTGTGCAGGAAGTTATTATTCAAACTTAGCAAGACACTAAGCGAGTGCTCTGAAAGTGGTTTATACAACTTTACTCTTCTTAACAGTTACTAGTTAATCAGCAGAAAGAGCAATAAGTCGATTTAAAATGATCAAAAACAGACTCAGATCAGCTATGGGAGACTCATGGTTGTCCAATCTAATGGTTCTAGCTGCAGAAAAAGATGTACTTGAGTCTATTTCTAACAAAGAAATAATTGAAAGGTTTTCTGTTTCCTCATCCCAAAGACAAGAACTTCTATGTTGGGTTTAGAGAGAAAGATTTAACAAGCTTAGAAGGTGCTAGCTAACTTGTAGATGGTCACAGCCTACAAATTTAAAATGTTTGACTTCAAACTGTTGATGTTTTTCATGTATTTCACAAAAACTACTTACTAATAAGTAAGAACTGCTATAGCAAAACTTACTAAATACTAAAAATTCAGTAATTTTTCATAACTATGCCTTTATTTTGTTTTTGAAAGACACTTCTTTCGATTGTGTGTTGTAAATAACTATAGGCTACATGAAATGTGTGCCTTTTATGTACTTCATCCATACATAAATTCTCCCAAGATATTACACTAAGTAAATAACCTTTTGTTTAACTTCTGTCCAATAAATGACTTGGTATTTTGAATTTTTGTGTTTTACAAATGAAGTTATTAACTCATTGTTTTCACTTCCTTTAAACTTAAAGGAACAACTTTGTAGAATTAATTAACCTTAATGTAATTGGTACACCGAACATAAACTTATAGGTATTTCATTTTTATTGAACATTGTGTATTTGTAATAATATTTTATTAACTTTTCATGTGAAATTTAACGACATGCAGTCAAATATTTGTTAAGAATAAGTATAATAACTCACTTAAACTGGCCAGTTTAAGTGAGTTATTATACTTATTCTTAACAAATATTTGACTGCATGTCGTTAAATTTCACATGAAAAGTTAATATTAACAACGCAGTTCGTCATGGAACAAGAAATCCAGGAATATTTTATTGTTTAAAAACCATTTAGGTTCAAATTCTTATTTAGCTATTTTGCAATTAAGTTTATTGAGCAGAAGTTCAAATATTCATTTCTTGAAATTTCTTTTTTACCTTCACAAAAAAATGTTACCTATGTAAAGAATCTCAAGAAATATACATACTATTCATATGTATTATCTACTGCAGTTCACGAAAAATGGATAACCACAACAATAAATATACATACATTTCGTATATTATCGACTGGATTTGAATTTTTTCTTCAACAATAACCAAAACCTAGTTTGATGTTCCTATTTCATTTGCGAATCCATACAGGTGAAAAGCCTTAAATTTTGGAATGGGATCTGTGTCCCTTTTCAAGAAATTCTTCAATATGATTTCATAGATATATGTAGGTGATGGAATCGCAGAATCTTTGAGTTAAACTCTAGTACGTCAGAGACGGATGCGCGGAAAAGTTTAGAGAAGAAGTGATAAACACAGCACTTTGATTTTTAAGACTTTTCACCTGTATGGATTTGAGTGTTCAATCATGTATTGCTCATCGATAGCAGGCTTCTTTAAAGCTTTAAGTGAGAAGTTTATGAAAGTGACAAATTCTCGTTGTTATTATCGAATTTACAAAGATTATAAAGGGTTTTTAGTTTAGAAAATGTGATTGAACGAGTTATAAATTACTCAAAACGCAATCAACTTAATGAATTTATCATTTGTTACTGAGAAATTATACATTTTGTACGAGATTGTTATTGAAATGGACTTAAATGACACCTACCGGCAAAAGAAAGAACTAATAGGCTAGGCTGAATGATTGAGTTTATGGGAGTTCTACCGGTAACCAGTAAATATTATTGATGGCGTCTGATTGGGTTAGTGAAATTCATAGACGTTGATAAATTTGAATAGATAAATCAGACGCCATCGGTAACATTCACCGGTTACCAGTAAAGCTCCCATGTCCTCAAAATCATATCATTGCGGATTACGGCTCACTATCATTACGAGAGAGAGGTTATGTTCATATACAACTTGTTTGGTGTATTCGTGTCTGGCTGTGTTGCTTCCTATTGTCCTCAAATTCTTATTAAGTTTTTCAATTTGCTTTCAATCGAAAGTAATTTTCAACATCAGCTCTAGCCCATCTGAAAGTTTTCCAATGAAATCATGACATTGATAAGCAAGTTTAAATTGAAAACTATTGATGTCAATTGTGCTAGCTACGTTCATCCTTGGACATCATCCTGTAGCGATGCATGGGCGGAGTTGTTTCTTTTTGCCTTTCAAGATGCATTGAGGATAAATTCGACTGCCTATCTGGTAAGAAATGTTTCTTCCATATTTGTACTGTTGTTCGTAATTGTAGCATTTTTTCCGAATGCAACGTCATTGCACTTAATTATTATTGTTTTATACTGTACCACATACCAAATTTAATAACACTGAGTTGCAGCAGCTGAGCAGACTCATTTATTTGAATAAAAATTAATGCAAATGATGCCTATTTTCAAATCAGAAGCGATAAGATTTAAATAGCTAAATTAAATACAAAATCTGTACATTTTTATTAGTTGGGTATTCCTACCAAATATCGGCCACACACACTTGTAACCTAAAAAATAATAACAAATAACACAAATAATAATATTTGTATAAATTCTAGTTATTTTTTTACTGCGTATGACGCCCACATCAAGTCTGGAGACTTGTGAGTGGGCAATGAGGTAAATGGGTGAATGATGTGAAACATTCATGGCTAAATATGTAGGTCCAACTCATCAATCACCATCATCCAACTCATTACCCACGCACAGGTCTCAGACCTATGTGGGCTTCATCCTCAAAAAAAAAAAAAAAAAAAATAAGATTTGAACTCAAATCTACAGGACACGAAGCCAGGTAGTCTTATCTAATCACAGACAAGTGCTCCAACCAACTGCGCTACCAGTCATTTCTATCCATGTTATTTCACAAAAAATAACTTAATTTTACTTAATTAGCTTGTAAAGTTATTTAAATACTCCACCATCTTGAAAAAAATACCTCACCATCTTGTAAATCTTTAATAACCTTTACTTTACTTTTTTATGCAGTTCACTTGCTTACAATATTTTTTGTGATTCAATTGCTATTTTTCAAGTTTCCTTAATTTAATTAGGGATTTTTAGTATAAAAATATTAAATGTTTCTGTGTTTCCAGGTTGCCTTGCTGATGAGAGGACGAACTCCGTCGAGAAAAGACATAAAACACACAATTTTAGGAATAATTCAATCAAGCGTCTTCCTCAGCAGTCATGCTTTTGGATACTCTGTTGCGATGTGTTCATTAAGGTGAGGGTTTAACTATTTATTCAAGCTAAAACTCCAATAAATGTTTACTCAATTCGACTTTTCAATTGTAAAGAATGGTTTTTAAAGGTATGGAACTTTAAAACAAGTAGTTCTATGATCAGTAAACCTCACGCTCAAGATTAAGGGTGCTTGTATAGAACATACTCAGACGTTATTTATATGAATGATAACGTAATTCTTAGGAAGGTTCAACAGATGAAGAAAAATAAGACGAAATTGTCACAACCACATTTATTAGAACTTCGAGAAACTAGTTTCGGTTGTTACACCATTATCAATCTCAATCAAACTGAAAAACTGAAGTACAGAGAAGCCTTATATATACTATACATGAAATGATACTATTGGCTAAGAGGGAAAGAGGCTGACCTAATCGGACGTTGTGATTGGTTGTCAAGTCACGCCCCCTGGTGGGAGGAGTAACAAGAAAAAATACGAGTCAAATCAATAACTAAACAATGTGAACATCAAGAAAGTAACAAAAAATTTGTAATAAGGCTAGAATTTAATCAAATTAAAATAAAAAATTCTTTTAAAAATTAGAAGCTCACTGAAATGCAATCAAGGTCAACTGAGAAATACACATAAGAATTGCTTTTTAAAAATAGGCTGGAATTATAATGAAACCAAGTTAGTTGTATTGAATTGGTTAAAATAAATTTGGTCATTTAAATTAGTTATGGAATCGTTTTTTACCAACTTAGTTATCTCCAAAGCTTCTAAAATGTTCAATTGTCTGCCTTTGCCAATCAAATGTAGAAATTCAACATTTTCTTCAGCCTTGAACTTGTGTCCATTATTAATGAGATGTTCTGCAAAATTTGAATCTCCTTTTTGGGTTTTCCAATCCCTGATATGTTCATTTACTCTACATTTGAAACTTCTACCAGTCTGACCCACATAACAAGCATTACAATCACCGCAATTCAATTTATAAACCCCACTTTTATCCCAGATATCAATTTTGTCTTTACTACACCCAAATAAGCTCTTTAAAATTGGTTTGGTTTGAAAAGCTACATCAAAACCGTTCTTTTTCAGTTGTTTTCCTAATTTATCAGAAACTGGGCCAAGGTAAGGCACCGTTATCCATGACCTTTCCCCAGTTTCCGTTACAGCAATGCTAGTACTTACTGCTAGTCTCCTATTTATTTTATTTAACATTTTATTGACAATGATTTCCTCATATCCATTTGTAATAGCTATCTGTTTAATCGTACTAATCTCTTTTTCAAAGTGATGATTGCTCATTGGAATGGTTAAAGCTCTATAAATCATACTATTGAAGGCTGCAAGTTTGTGTGATATTGGGTGACATGAGTGATGAGGTATGATTACATCGGTATGAGTTACTTTTCTAAAAATAGAGAAATCGTGGGTTCCTGTGCTATGGTCAATTCTTAAATCTAGAAAATTTAAAACACTATTCTCTTCTAACTCTATGGTGAATTTAATCTTATGGTGTAAACGATTCAAATAGCTAAGGAAATTATCTAATTGTCTATTACTACCCTTCCACAAACAAATAATATCATCTACATATCTGTACCAATAAGCAATCCTATTCTTAAAATTATTATTTTCAAAAATTCTATGTTCAAGGCTATCCATAAATAATTCAGCTAGTAGTGGTGAAAGGGGTGAACCCATCGCTAACCCATCTTTCTGTTCATAAAATTTATTGTCAAACTTGAAATAGTTATATTCAGTACATAACTTCATCAATCCTAACAGCTCAGTTCTAATAATAGGATCATTAATTGTAGTTTCCATGATCTCTTCAGCTCTGTTAAGACTTGCTTCAATTGGTATATTGATATCTGGGATAAAAGTGGGGTTTATAAATTGAATTGCGGTGATTGTAATGCTTGTTATGTGGGTCAGACTGGTAGAAGTTTCAAATGTAGAGTAAATGAACATATCAGGGATTGGAAAACCCAAAAAGGAGATTCAAATTTTGCAGAACATCTCATTAATAATGGACACAAGTTCAAGGCTGAAGAAAATGCAAATGAAAAGGCTGAAGACCTTGATTGCATTTCAGTGAGCTTCTAATTTTTAAAAGAATTTTTTATTTTAATTTGATTAAATTCTAGCCTTATTACAAATTTTTTGTTACTTTCTTGATGTTCACATTGTTTAGTTATTGATTTGACTCGTATTTTTTCTTGTTACTCCTCCCACCAGGGGGCGTGACTTGACAACCAATCACAACGTCCGATTAGGTCAGCCTCTTTCCCTCTTAGCCAATAGTATCATTTCATGTATAGTATATATAAGGCTTCTCTGTACTTCAGTTTTTCAGTTTGATTGAGATTGATAATGGTGTAATAACCGAAACTAGTTTCTCGAAGTTCTAATAAATGTGGTTGTGACAATTTCGTCTTATTTTTCATTATGGATACCTTCCACAATATCACCTTCGCCATTACTAAGAAAGTTCAACAGATGAATAAGAGGGCCCAGGGGCTAGCTTGGAATCTGATTCCAATTCCTTATGATGGAGTTGGATTCTCATTTTGAAAATCATATGTTTCCTTTAGAGTCTAGAGCCTTTAACAAAGAGTGGCAGCAGTCAGTGGCGTAACGTACACCCCCGCAGACCCCGCGGCGCGGGGGGGCCCGGGCTATAAGGGGGCCCGGAATGAAAATATATTTTTTCAAGAAATGGCCCGTGCCCAGACTGAAATAAAATTTTTTTTCCAAAAGAAATAAAACTGAAACACTGAAGGAAGAAAGAAAGAATGAATTGGCTAAATATTGTCAGGCCAATGTTTATTGTTTACTTTATTAATTAATTCCCAGATAGCAGATAATTCGCAGATAGTGAAGGAATTCAGAAGCAGGATGTTGTGACTTCGGGAATGGAGACATACCGAGGACAAAACACTCTTCAAACAAACATATCTAAATCATGACGGCTATGTCTCCACAGTGCAAATATTAGAGGAAATTAATATTATTTTCCCACCGAATTCCTCAATGTATATTAGCATATACGAAGTAATGGAAAGTGGGGGGTTGTGTAGAAATTAAAGTCAATATTTTTCTTTATACAGTATTTTGAATTCAGTCTCTTTTGAATCGTCCTGTTGGATACACGTGTCCGGTAAATTGGCCTAGAGTAAACCGTATGTTTATTCATTATTGAGTTCGTGATCGTGGATTTTATTATTTGGAGTGCCATTTTTTTTTTCATTTCTATTCTATTTTTCAACATGCTGCATTTATGGTATTGTGATGTTGTACGGTCATGCTTTAGTTATTTCTATTTTTTATCGACTAGTAAAAAAAAAAAAAAAAAAAAAAAAAATTAGTAATTTCGCAGTAATTTAGATAAAATGCCTTTTTATTAAAAATTGAACCTGTGTCCGTGTCTGCAAATGAGGCGAATTCTGAGAGAACACATTTTCTGGGAAAGGAGGATGTGAATGTGGATCCTATGGAAGACATCAATTTCAAGGTTTCTAGGTTTCAAGATTAATTATTTATAATATAATCAACTCTCAACTATTTCCATCTTTCAGAAGCCCACACGCTACAGCCCAAATCATTAGACTTGCCCCCCTTGAAACATGATTGAATTTTAAATTTAATTTATAAAAAGGTATTTAGTTCTTACATAATTATAACTGCCCACAAAATAATTATGCAAGTTTTTCAGGGAGGGGTGGGGGTGGCAAGGGTGAGGGGGGATATTTATATGATTTTGAGGGGCCCGAAAAATCGGTTGCGGGGGGCCCAACTGGAAAACGTTACGCCACTGGCAGCAGTGTTATAATTAGCTTCATCATTTGTAACGGGTTCGATAAGCCAGCTGTTACTTTCTAACTTCTTATAACTACTTTACCTACGGCTTCATTATAAAGTAGACATTAGAGGTTAGAACCGAACAACAACAAACACGCATTCTAGTTTATCCGATTGAATTGTAGGTTAAATGAAAAGTAATCGTAAATAAAATATTTTATGCAACGATTGCCTATAAACCACTTGGTAGATGTTTAGGATACTCTTTTCCTAATTATTTACACCTCACATAATCTATACTAACTATAGTATTGTGCAACGATTGTGCACAATACTATAGTTAATATTATCAATGATGTTTTCCATGGCGAAATACTTGATGAACAATCTAATATCAAATCTGACGTTGAGTTTCTATTTAAATTATGATTTTCACTCACTTATACTGGAGTTATGCATTTCACTTCTAAAGAGAAGCTTCATCAGCCATATTAAGCTTCATGAGGCTGATGAAGCTTCTCTTTAGAAGTAAAATGCGTTCCCCAGTATCTCCTGTTTAGTGAGTAAAAATCATAATTTAAATAGAAATATTCAGTGTCAGTTTCGATATTAGATTGTATTATGACTGCTTTTAATCCACAAGTGAGATGTAAGTCAGGACACAAGTGAAACGACTGTCCAAAACATCTCTCGAGTGACTTAAAGGCCTAAGGCTTTACGTTATACGATTATAACGTATTCTTGGATGATTATTTATTTCAATTATCATTTTTGTTCACAGGAAATTTCTAGGTGGCTACAACGTATTAACGGCCTCCTTCATTCCATCATTTTTATCCAGCTTTTTTGCCATTCTTATTGAGCGACCTTCCAGGCGAAGCCTTCTAAGTTTGTATGTCACCAATGTTGTGAGTGTAGACGCTTATTAGTGGATTATGCTTCATTTTCTACTCTGTTATACTTACTATACTTAATTATACAAGTCACTTAGGGCCCTATTCATGAAAGTTCCTTTGGTTTCTCTTTACTCGAGGGACTCTTGAAATATAATGTATTTATATAGGTATTTCAAGTCCTTCGAGTTAAGAAACACTCAAGGCACGTTCATTCATACGGACATTGATTCACAAGGTTTAATTTTCTAATTGAGTCTAGTAAAAAATTTATTCATTCATTGCGAAAACACAATCAAGCAAAGATACAACAGGCACAGCTTTCTTTAACTAAAATTCCAAATTTAGTAAATTTCAAATTTTAACTAAAAAATCCAAATTTTATGTCATGTCCAAGATTAACTAGAAATTTCGCATATGCAATTACTGATTCTTTCCAACACAAGAATATTAATTCAGATGTTCACTTTAAAAACGAAACACTAAAACAGTGCTTAAAACATTGAAGCCACTAGCGTATCCCATTATTGCCTTCACAACACTAAAACTTTTCTACAATTATTGAAAAAAATAATATGATATTGTGTACCTAATAATAAAAGTTTATTCATAAATTGAAATTATGAACAGTAAGGGCAATAGGGTATCCCATTTTTGCCCACATAACACTAAAGTACTTGGATACAATTAGAAAAATTACAATTATGTTAACAATTAATCAATTCAAATTTAAATTGTATATTGTTAGGGCACTAAGCTTAGCCTATTATTGTCATCATGAATCTAAAGCCTGGACACAATAAAAAAATTAACAATATGTGCAATCATATTATCAATATTAATTTGCATGTAACCAAAAATGTGTATTCAATATTATACAATTGAAAAAATAACAATTATGCCAACTATTTGCCAATTTAAATTAGTTATATAGTTGGGCACTGGGTTAATGCTAACATAACACTAAAACGTAGAAACAATAAAAAAGATTGACAATATTTGCAAACTAATTGGCAAATTATCAATACTTGTTTGAAACCGAAAATGTAGCCTACATTCTATATGACATTGGTTGCGTTCTTGGGAGCCATACCGCTTACCGGTTCACTAGAAACTAAGGCATCTGATTCATAGACGTTCATCGACCAATCAGATGCCTAGTTTCCGGTAAGCGGTGCAGTCTTCCATGAGCGCACGCATTACGTAACGTGGTCAAACTGTCAAGGTGACTTTGTCAAGATAAACAACTTTATAGAAGCAAACTACATGCAGATAATGACTTGAAATAATAAGAACAATAATTCGAATAATTAATTATTATAGCGTGTTGCATCATAAGGCTCTTGCTTATGTCATTTTAGTTTAGTTCTAGTCTTGACAAAATCTAAATTTATATAGGCCTAGTTATTATTTTCAAAACAAAGTATAATAATAATTATTATTATTATGATGTTGAAGATCCATCTTGTTTCCACTAATATGTAATATAAACTTGAAAAAAACACTTTTAAATGGAAACTAATACCTGATACCTTAAGTCAGTGTACTGTGGGTCGTCTGACGATGCTCTAGACAACAGAGCGAAACGGCCGTCACGCCATAACGTGAGTTAGTTTCCATTTAAAAGTGTTTTTTTCAAGTTTATATTATTATTATTATTACTATTATAATAATAAAAAAACAAAATTAAAGTTATTTTCATGGCTTTTAATTGCATTTATTTTGTAGTAAATCTAAATTTCTTCACAATTCCATTTGCCAACTAACATGTTGATAACTTTCTATCATAATTATTCTTTAAATGCATTAAATAATTGAATGTTCAACTCACACGAGACACTGTTGGGCATATCAATTTTTTTAATCCTTTTTGATTTGTTTCAGACTTTGTTTCAAATTTATAATTACTCAATTGCTAGGCTTTTAATAGTAATGCTAATAGTAATTGATCAAGAAATCAGTAGTTTCAATCCCAAATTCCACTATTTAAAAAAAATAGCGCTCATTTTTTTTTCATTTAGCTGTTTTGCTTACACTTATTTTGTTGCCGAATGCAATGTTGATAATGTAGGAAATATAAGCACCAGTTTGTATTAACATTTTTAATTGATAAATGGAGTCCTTTTTAAATATTTTACAATTGTTAAACTGCCAATAGCATATAATGTTATTATATATTATTACCGGTGACTATTGTTTTTGCGTTTATCAATTTCCATAAGCTATTTAGTGCTGTTGTGTATGTCTACAATGGCGGAGGTATTCAGTATGGCTTGTAGCATTAGAGGGAAATTCGAGTATTAATTATCTTTTTATAATAAAATTGATGGTTTTTTAAATTTATTTATTATGTTTTTATGTAAAGTACTCACCTAGTAGAGAACGAACTTGAAGCCTCAGTTTCCTAAAACGCGGATTTGGACTAAATGGACAGCGAATAGGATCGGATACACTAAAATATATAAACTTGATTGGCTTTCGAAATATACTTAATATTATAAAGTATGGTTATACATTCGATTAGTTAATAATCTGCTTTTATGTTCATATATCTTCTTTCATTCATAATCCGTTTTTTTGTGATTTTGAGGCCTCATAGGACCACTTCAGTCAATATTTCAGTCTCTTCGACCTCTTCGCATCAGCTTAGATTCTAACTTCTCTCTCCAATATTCATTCATCCCATCAGGTTGTTGCTTTCCGATTTCATCTTAAACCTCCATTGTCCTTTGTCTTTCTGGTCTTTCAATGTTAAACTTTTTTTTTATTTTAAGAGTAGTTTGTTAATTTCTATTTTATCTGCAGAATTTTCGATTTTTAGACCAATTTCTTAAAGATCCGTTGAAGTTTGCGAAACTTGGGTTCCTCTATTAATATTCCTCATGACTAATTGTTTCAAGCTTCTCTTATCGGGCATTCTGAGTACATGGAAGAAATGGAAAATTCTTCGTTTCTTCATGACGCTGATAAATAATTGGCTCTATATTACTGTAAACTGTTTCATTTGTAGCGATTCTCCAGGCACCATCTTTTTGGTAACTTTTGTTTATGCATGTCCTAATAATTCTTCTTTCGATTTTTAGTGGTTGGTCAGTTTTGGTATTATTTTTTATCTGGAAAAGGGTTTCGCAGGCATAGAGTGCTTCTGGGAGAACTACAGAATTGTAATGTCGGATTTTGGATTTTATTGAGACACATTTTTGTAGATTGACCATGTTAAAATTTGTGTCTTTAAGTTCTATTTATGTTTGTTTTTAATAACAAACTTTTTGTTTGTCCTATTTAATAACGCGGGATTTTCGTCTAGATTGTAGTGGATAATCTCCTCTAAATATTTGAATTGTTCTACTATTTTTATATTGTTCCCATTAATATTTACTCTATACATAGTGGATCCATGGCCATTATTTCCTTTTTCTCATAGAAGATTTTTAGACAGATTTTCTGGGCTATATTTTCTAGACTTCTGATTTGTTTTCTAGCTCTGTCATAGCCAATGCTTATAGAGCTAAATCATCAACAAATCCCAGAATATTGGTTGCTATTGTTTTTAATTCGGTTCCTATTTTGTTTTTAATAACTGTTTTAATAATAGGTTAGAAGTAATTATTACCAATAAGACGCCATCTTGATCTGTCCAACGAGTAGGTGAGACTTCCGTATGGTAACCTACAACACTACAACAGTGCACACACTTTCGTAGTGTCAATAGTTTATCAGCCTGATATCTCGCGGGACCTATCTAGAATCAAGATGGCGTGTTGCTGGAAATTATTGGATAATTTCCAACTTATTATTGAAAGTAGATTATGTATAATAGATTAAATAAATATGAATATAATAGTAGATTATAAATAATTGATCGGAGATATTATCTTGTAATAAAATTATCGTCTGACCTGGCTGAGGTGTGGTGTCATCAAGAGTTATCAGGTTGCACCTGAATAAGATCAGGGCCTCCCAGCTTTGCACATTTTGCTGAGCGCACTGCTCACCAGTGTTGCCAGGCGAAAGCTGAAGAATTGTGGGGGATTTGGCTCTTAAATTACCGTATGTCACTATTAAACGTACTTTAATTTCCAGTCAATCCCCCACAATTCTTTGGATTGCGTCTGGCAACTCTGGTGCGCAGTGCACTCCGCAAAAAGTGCGGAGCTAAGAAAACCCGGATTTAACGACAGTTTTTAGGCAGCCAGGACCCGCCTTCCTTAAAATGTCCTCTGAAACACACATCATATTTCATTATTATACACTATATTTCGAAAGCAAATCGAGTTTATATATTTTAGTATTTTCCAGCTATTCTGCTGTCCATTTAGTCCAAATCCGAGTTTAAAGGGGGCCATACAATAGCGAGCCCGGCTCAGCGAGTGAGACTCGCAAGAAAATCGCGTGTTGTGAAATTCCCGAGTCCGACTCGTCTACTTTTCAAGGTCGGCTGGAGGCGCCCATGTAAATTTATGATCCATATAACTCATCTAAACTTAAAGCCTCGGAAAATACATTGGAGAGCAGAGTTTCTCAAATTCAAGCTAGAAACCTCAAAAATAAATTGTTACTGGCTTTGAAAAAGCCCTAGCCAGCCCCCAAAGTATAAATAAGTAAAGATTTGTGTAAACAATTTGAATAAGAGATTCTTATATTTATTGATTGATTTGAATTTCTACGATCATTCTTAATCATCAGCAGGCCTTTTTACACAATTTTGAGAATGATTAAATGAATAAATTTAAATAGATACTCATTTTTACGTCTCATAAACAGTGCAAATACTCTTGCTTTCTGACTGTCTGCTATGTTATAATCAGGTGACGAGCTCTGCTCAGGAGGCGTCCAGTAACTTGCGAGTCCCAGGCGAGCCGAGCCGGACTCGCTAGTGTATGACTCCCTTAAGAATCAAGGCTTTAGGGTGCTTGCACAGTGGAGCATCCAATACTTGTTCATAATCACCATTGCAAAATTAAAAACATGCTGGACAATGGTGTATAACAGAATGGAGCAGTGTGAATACCGCCATTAGACAGTATGTATTTGATTTTTTTTAAATTGAACTCTCAACAATTTTCAGGCATCGGAAACACTCTTCCATATGTGCGTATGGCGGGGTTGGCTGAAGCCCATTAAATACGGTGAGGTTTTCATATTCACCGTGTCAGTCGCCTTTTTGTCGTATTGCTACCGCAGTAAGCACAATGATAAGGACTCCATTTATTCGCTTCTAAGGTGAGCAAGTTAGTAAGAATTTGTTTTAGTGTTTGTTGCTTAATATTGTAGGCTATATCAGCTATTAGTAGCAGGTTGGCCGATTCGATTGAATCGGAATATCTAGTCACCTTCTTCTTTTTCTTCTCATTTATCTTCTTCTCGTCCGTCTCTTCCTCTTTCTCCTCATCCGGTTCCTCTTTCTCCTTCTCTTCCTTTTTCTCCTCCTCTTCTTCCACTTTCTCTTCCTCCTCTCACCCCCTCCTCATCCTACCCCATTTTCCTCCTTATCTCCTTCTTTTTATAATTTTTTTCTTTGATAGTGTTTTAACTTAATTTTTGGTTCTATTTAATATTTGCATAATAGATGATTATTGATTTAGGTTAGAAATGTACGGTATAAGAGAGTTAAGTGGCAGAGAGGGCCGGCTGCGCCCTACCTTCGCCCTCCAAGGATAACAAAAAAAAAGCAGTCATTCTATTCTATTCTCCATCTTCTTCTCCTCTCCCTCTCCTTCTATCTCTTTTTTCTCTGTATTTTTCTCTTTCGCTTTCTCCATTTCCATCTTTCTCGCCGTCACCGTCTTTTTCCTCTCCTTCTTCTCCTCATTCTCCTTTTCCCTCTTCTTCCTCTCCTCCATCCTCAATTCTTTAATCTCCAGCGCTAGAGTTTCGTCACAACGACAGGAAGAGGTTTTTTTTTTAATTTATAAAATGAATAAATTTAATTAATGAATTAATAAATTTATAAATTAGTAAAATGTATTTAAAAAGAAAAGTGCGAATCAAATAATTGAATTTGACAAACAATTTCAATTTTATTTAATTTGATACACCAACGCATTTCTAAATAACTGATTACAGTGGATGAAAAAATATCAATATTAAATATCAAATATCAAATATTAATTCTTAACAAATATTTGACTGCAAGTCGTTGAATTTCACATGAAAAGTTAATATTAACAATGCAGTTCGTCATGGAACAAGAAATCCAGGAAAAATATCAACAATTGATTGAGTTGAACAAAATGGATAAATAATTAAATTAATTAGACAGAGATTACATCATATTAGACTATCTTTATTCATTCGTCTAAATATACAAATTTCACATATGAGTGGCTTAAAAAAATTATTAACTTCACATAAATACTTTAGTAAACTTGGATAATGCTATTTTTATAGTGCTGGAAATCATAAGCATTGATTTTATTTGTATAATCTTAATGATATTGACTACTGTAATCAGAATCTAAGTGACGCAATGTGTAACGTTACTTGAGTTATACCTGCTGTGAAATGACAATACGCTGTCCATGATTCCATCCATACCTTCATTTTTTCCAGGTTTTTTATTGGTCCCTGTGAAGAAAACGGTTACACAAAGCGAAATACTGCAGCCTTATCAGATAATCCACAAAAGAAAAAATATTTAGTTCTTGAAAAACTTAATGCCGTTCTCGCCTACATTAAGAACTTGACGTCTCATCCAACTTGCCCTCACAATCACAGCTGTACATTCTACTCTTTACAGGTAAGATCTGTTAATTATCAAATATTATCAATGAACCATTAAATTCAAGTTTTAAAATTAAATGTAAGTTAGTCTTAATTTTTATGAACCCCATCTGAGGCCTAGTGAATTGGATGGTGGTGATTGATAAGTTCAGTTTCTGGTGGGTTCCTAACCACCGGGAAGTGATTTTACAGCAAAGAACATAGCCTTTTTTGCTGGACAATACAATCGGTCACCCTTAAAAAGAGGGCCCAGGAGTTCGTAGCTTACCTCTATCAGATTGAACCTGCTACTGCTCATGGCTATCACTTCCCCATTTCAAAACAAAAAATAGTTTTCTCCAACGTTTCTCTAACTAGAAAATAATAATTTATTGCCTAAAGTTAGACATCTAATGTCTTTTCCTATCCTGCGGAGATTCGGTGCTAGATTTTTCTATCTTTTAAGATTATGATTTATAATCAACTAGCTAGCACGATCGTCTCGCAACATTTATGAATCAGTAAGACAGTGGTATTTGGCTTTTATATAAATATATCGATTTTAAAACTTTTTCTTTTCAGTACTTTCATCTTTAAGGTTTTTTTCCTCTCCCCTTTTTCTAGATATGTTTCACTTTTCCCCCATACCTGTTCCCTATATGTTCTTTGTGATGCATATTTATTTGTTTTTTCAGCTTTTCAAAACAGTGTAGGACATAATTATTTGGTTTTAATACTTTTCAAACTATTTAATGCATATCTATTGGGTTTTATGGTTTTTTAAAACTATTTAATGCACATTATCTGGTTTCAGGGTTTTTCGAAACTATTCCTATTAGGATATGGACTGCAGATCTGCTTGAATCTTCTTCTTCAAATGAAAAGAATATTGCGAAAGCCTTCCATGATTCCACAGATTTTCTTCAAAAAGGACACACTACGGCTTGGAGCATTCTTTGGCGGGTTTTCTGCTCTGTATCGAGTAAGTTTTCATTTTTGTTAGTTTAAAAATTTTAGATACAGAATTTTTTAACAAATGATATAGGTTCAATAAACTCTTGATTATTGCATCAGTCTGATAATCTGATGCGAACGAAAGTGTAAGCATGTTGGAGATGAAGCTTTCCACCTCGAGCGTGTATCCACTGTTGTAGTGAATCAAGAATCAAGAATGCTTTATTGTCATACGCATTTCAGCATTGACAAAAGTCACTATCACTAACGCTTTACATACTCACAACAAAGTAGAAGTCAACTTTTGGAAAAAAGGTGAAACAAGTTGTTATACTAACATATTCCAGTAAATTATGGGCCTGACACAGAATAAAATCAACAGGATAATATTAACATTGCAGATTGCAGGACAAATAAATAATAGTTTTATTTCCTTTTTCAATATACAATACAAAGAATTTTTACCAAGCGGTTCAATAATTATATTCAGGTAATAATAAGATACATATAATAAATGAAACATATATTTTGGAAATCATCCTACCCCACTATTGCATGCCATGTTCTAGAGTAGGTGTTAGTAGAGGAAAAAGGAGGTTCAGTTAAAAATAGGATATAGGATTAAGGATTGGTCAGTTTTCAAAATTACAAGTTTCCATCATAATCATTGTTTGAAAAAATCCTCTCTATATGCTGTCTGTCAATATTTATTAGCCAGTTATGAAGCTGTTGCTTGAATTTTTTTTATATGTCCTATTGCTTTAATGTTTTCTGGAATTAAGTTGTAGATTTTTGGTGCTAGATGGCGCTAGATGAGTTAAATAAAAACAAACACAAAACAGAAAGAGTAAATCACTTTAATAATCATAATCCCATAGTTATGGGCGTGGTACAGGATAGAATCTCATCAACTAAGTAAAATGCCCTTTCTTTCAGCCACCACTTCAAAACAATATTTTTAAATTGTTTAGTATTCATCTCTCACATTCACTGGCAGTTTATTAACAGTTTTTCTCCTGTATAGAAAGCCTAACCCATTCCAAATCAATCTGATCGCGGGATCTAGTGTCATACTCGTGAATATTGCCTCTCAGGCTGAACAAACTCAGATTCTCCTTCACAACACTAAGAACTGCATAAAAATACAAGGCAGAGTAAAATTACCATTTGCCATGAAATATGGCTTACAAGAATCTCTCATGCCTAAAGCAAAAACTATGTATCGCTTCATGGCTTGTCTGAGCATCTGTGGTAGTCACGCGAGACGGTAACTCAAGTGGCTCAAATCTTATCAGTAGAGCAAGGTTTAGTGTTCAAAAATAACGAACATTTAAAATAGTGGAATGGTATGCTAAAACATTAATATTCAGTTTATAAAGCTTTTTATAGTCTACAAGAGTTCCTTTCTTTGAAGTGGCGAAGGTGATATTGTGGAAGGTATCCATAATGAATAAAAGACGAAATTGTCACAACCACATTTATTAAAACTTCGAGAAACTAGTTTCGGTTGTCACACCATTATCAATCTCAATCAAACTGATTCAAACTGAGTTTGATTGAGATTGATAATGGTGTGACAACCGAAACTAGTTTCTCGAAGTTTTAATAAATGTGGCTGTGACAATTTCTTCTTTTATTCATTACAAGAGTTCCTTTCACATCAAAATTAAGCCTCACCTCAGCTAATTGAGCTAAATAGTAACAAATTATGGAACTAGTGTATAAGATTGTATAATTGTAAATCTGATTTGTCTTCTAGTCCTTAACTGGAGTCTCCAAGACGTAACCTACAAAAATATACATTAATTTGCTTTGCACAGGCAATGAGCTGTTTACTAAGATGGCAGCTGGGATTTGACGACGAACTGCTGGCAGTGCCGGCCGGGATGGTGGGAGGCCTCGCCTTCTGTTTCTTCCGGGACAACACTGTCGCTCTCTACATGATGTGGAAATCTCTTCAGGTAATCCATTAACACTGTTCAATATTGGTAATTCATTTATTTTTCGTATCAATAACTTTGGGATACGTTTTAAATGAATTAAAATCAATTATTCTTTTTTTTTGTGGATGTTTTTTTGCGCTTCTGTCAATATTCTCTCATTCTCTCCGATGTTGCCTTTCTTCTCTCCTCGGTCTTTACAGTTCTCCTTCTAGCGTTATGGTTTTCTTGAAATCTATTTTCATCCATAAGAAAATTTCCCAGATGTGCAGTATTCTTGATGATATTTTCAGTAACATTTAATTCATCAAGTCAAGTTGCACTTGTTTAAACGAGTTACAGTCTTTCTTATTCTAAAGAAGTCAAATATAAACGAGTTACAGTCTTTCTTATTCTGAAGAAGTCAAATATTTGCAAGACGATTTTCATTCATTCTGAAGATGTAGCCTTCAAAACGTTTTCTTTTTTTTAACAGTGTCCGAAAGCTGTTCTATTTTCTGATGAAGAATTTTATTTGAAATCAATATTGCACTATTTTAAAATTTATTATTTTATACATTATTTTTTAATTTCGGTCCCAACATTTCCTCATTTTTTTTGTTTCTTCTCGTTATCCTGCAATCCTGTATTTGCTAGGGCTAGTGTTTCTGCTGCGTAAAGTGCTGCTAGCTTTATAACGGTTTTATGTGTCTGAATTTTGAGTTCTAAGACAGTGATTTTTTAAATTTTTGATGTCGTTTGTTAAGTGAAAGGCTGTTTCCATTGCTTGTATCCTGTATTTTTATTCTCTGGAGCTCCATTCACCTAGATATTATTATTATTTATTAATTAATTTTTTCCCAATACTCCTTCATCCTTATGCTTTGATTAATACGTCTTTCTTCTTTCTTTAGACCAAGTTTCAAGTTTTGGTTCGTTTAGGAAAACATTATTTTTCAATTTATTTCTCAGTCCTACTCTATTTTGCAAAAATGTCATTGTTTATTTATTTATTTGATACAAACTTGTATCCAACTTCAACATAATATACGCTTTTTAGACTCTGTAAACTAACCGCATTTGGATTTTCTACTGTTTATTTTATTGAAAATCTCTGTGACTATTTGAATCCATTCTAAATAAATGGGCGTAAAATGCTGTTGTCCTATATGATGTGATAATTTATTTGTAGATTATTTATTTATTGTTAATTTGGTCACAGCTGTTCGTACACCCTCCAATCAAAATTTGATCCCCGATTACTGGCCAAACTCAGTTCAATTTCAACGATTATTCATCCCACAAAAATCTCGTATAAACTTAGATTGGGATGAGACAGACAACATTTTTTTTTTTTGAGGATGAAGCCCACATAGGTCTTAGACCTGTGCGTTGGTTATGAGTTGAATGATGGTGATTGATGAGTTGGACCTACAGTTTTAGGTGGTTTCCGAACCAACGGGAAGTGATTTTACAGCAGAGAACAGTGTCTTTTTTGCTGGCCAATCTAATCGATCACCGTTACAAACAGGACCTACAAAAACGCAGCTTATCTCTATCTGATTGAACAGATACTTGCTACGGCTCACGGCTATCACTTCCCTATCACTTTTAGTTGATATTGTACATTCTAGGCCATATTTATGAACGTTCCTTCAATGCCTGTTGACTCGAGGGACTCTTGAAATGCATAAAAAGCATTTCAGAAGTCCCTCCAGTCAAGAGACACTGAAGGAAACCTTTATAAATACGGGACTTCGAACTGTACATAAAATACTATGTAACCACAATATTGATAAAATGGATAAAACTGATGTCCAAACGACTTTGAAAACACGTGAGCTATAGTTTCGACTGTTACATTATCCGGTAACATTCGAAACTATAGTCTCACGTTGTTTAATAGTTAAAGTGGTTTGGGCAACATCTTATTTATTTTGTGATTGTAGGAAAAATGTCAATATTTTCTCTACTGTCTATGCCCAGTGGGTTAATGGTTAGTTAACTACCTAATATATGTGGAAAAACTGTTTAAATTGTCCTTTCATACAGCAACCCTTGTTAGTTGAATATTTTTGTGCACTGAATTTTTGAATCTCCGAAGACCATTTTGAGGCTCTGTATAATAAGAAACGACTTGTTTTTTATATTTATTTTATTTAACAAATTCTATTGAACATTGTTTATCGATAGCATGGAAAGTGAGTAGATGCAATAAAGCGTGTTTCAAAAATGATGCAACCCTGAGATCAAATTGGGTCCGCGTGTCACCGTTACTCATTTAGCTCAATAATTTAAATTCCTTTTCTGTGATACATTTTTCTACTAATGTTTGTACTAGACCTGTCATTTCTCTAGTTAACTCTATTAACTGAGCTGTAGATCACCTCTATCAATTCTACTCAATTACATTAACAAAATGTATTTCAAAATATTGTGAAGTATGGTGTATTGTGAAACGTGTATATGTAGTTTTAAATAATGAAATAGAAATATCCGCAGAACTCGCCCCTACACACAGACTTAGTATGGGTATTCCTGCTGTGTCAATTTTCTTTTACTTTCATTTTACTGTTCTGTTTTTGGGAATAAATAAAGAATTTGATTTTGAAATGGCGGAAGTCATGCATGGCGTGAATTTTCTGTGCCCCAATCGAAATTTGTTCAACATTGAACTTCTGATAATATTTTTCGGCTCAAAAGTTTTTATAAAAATGTAATATTATTAACTATTTTCAATTGTTTTAGTGTTTCGTTTCAAGTGAACTTTCAAATTAATAGTGGTCAAGTGAGAAGATTAATTTTAATATTTTTGGAGTGAAGGTTTTCAGCCTATCTTAAATTTTTAGTTTGTGTTAACCTCAATGTCTTGGACAATGTAACATAATATATTCAAAATTTGTGAAGGGAGCAGTTTTGGACTTGAGTCTGTTGCACCTTCACACTCGTTGTAAATTTGTCACATTAAATAAATAAAATAAAAACATTGATCCAATTTCAACTATCTGAGACAGTTGGAATGTACTAGTCAAGCATTAGTTTAGTTATGATGTTGAAGATCCATCTTGTTTCCACTAATATGTAATATAAACTTAATAAAACAACTTTTGAATGGAAATTAACTCACGTTATGGCGTGACGGCCGTTTCGCTCTGTTGTCTAGAGCATCGTCAGACGACCCACAGTACACTGACTTAAGGTATGAGTTTGAGGGTTATGTATGTTGGAATGGTGGTGGGGTGGGGGGATGAGTAGGCGGGAGGTTTGAAATTGGGATTATTTTGTCAAATGGAGTATGTGAGAAGAAGTTAAGTTGATCATTTAAAATGTTGTCAGGTTCCTGCTTTGCATGTTTGTAAATCTCATATTGTTCTAAAACATTGAGTTTCTGGCTTTTGTGAGTGAAGTGTAGTGTGTCTAAATTAGTGTCAATGTCTGTATAACTGTGGCCTGTTGAAATGATGTGTTCAGCAAAAGTGGAATGTGTGTTTGGGTGTGAGATGGCTCTTGTGTGTTCTTTGAATCTAGTGGTGAATGTCCTGCCAGTTTGTCCTATATAGAACTTGTTGCAGTCATCACATTTCAATTTGTAAATTCCAGATCTGTTGTACTTGTTTTGAGATGTTGTCTGAGAATGCAGGTGTTTTTTGAGTGAATTAGTTGTTCTGTAAGCTATTTTATATTTGAGTTTCCTGAATGAAGCTGCTATTTTATGAGTTTTGTTGTTGAGGTAGGTAAGTGTGATGAATGTATGGGGGTTGTCATTCTGTTTGTTGCTGGTGTGAGTGATTGGTTTTGTTGATATTCTGTGCAGTAGTTTGTCTATTAGTGTGTGTTTGTAACCATTCTGTTGTGCTATGTATTTTATAGTATTCAATTCTATATTGTAATCTTCTTGTGACATAGGAATGTTTGTTAGTCGGTGGAGCATGTGATTGAAAGCGGCATGTTTATGTTGGGTTGGGTGATTTGATGTGTTATGTATTACTGTATCAGTTGTTGTGGGTTTCCTGTAAATTCTAAATGTTTTGAATGCATGTTCCTGCTTTGTTATAGTGATGTCCAAGAAGTTGATAGTATTATTGTGTTCAAGTTCTAAGGTGAATTTTAAATTGGGATGGATTTTATTGAGATTGGTGTGGAATATTTCAGTTTGTCTATTTCAAAATGCACAGACCCCATTAATCACCACAGAACAGAAATTTCACAAAAGAACAATGAATACCACACAAATCGACTTCAATAGATCTGAAATTGAACTGCTTGATAAGGGACTAAAACACAACATTAACACACAACATGACCTCTCACAAAAACAATTGACTGAAACTATAATAGACACAGAAACTGCTATACAAAATACAAGTATCCATGTACATGAATACCTGAGGCAGGACACATCACGCCATAAAAACACTTTCAAAGTCCAATCCAAAACCAACCCAGATTTTATAACCATGAAAAATATTAGGAAAAAACAGAAAGAACATAACCTGATCATAACCACAGCTGACAAAGGCAACATCACAGTCATTATAAATAAAACAGAAATAGACACAAAGGTACAACAATTCATTACTAATAATAAAATCATGGAACTAAAGAATGATCCCACTCCTAAGTATCAAACACAAATAAAAGATGCCATCAATCGTACTCAACACATCATTCCTCAGCCACAAAAAGCACCTCAAACACATAAATCCATCAGCACCAAAACTAAATGCCTTACCAAAAATTCACAAAGCAGATATTCCCATCAGACCTCTCATAAATCACACACATGCACCTGCACACAAATTAGCAAAACTCCTAGATAAAACAATAAGACAGAACACAACATTCCATCAGCACACAGCAGTAAAAAATAACATAGACCTGATAGACAAACTACAAAAAATCCATATACCACACAATTCCACACTATCTTCTCTTGACATTACAAATCTTTACACCAATGTACCCATACATGAAACACTTCTTCACCTTAAACAAATGTTCATCCAAAACAACACACCACCTGAACAGCTCCAAGAAATTTTAGACCTCACAACACTAGTTAACTCACAAAATTACTTCACATACAATAATAAATTCTATTCACAACCTCATGGCCTTCCTATGGGTTCCCCAATTTCTTGCATCCTAGCTGAAATCTTTGTCCACAATATAGAACAAAAACATATCCTACATAATACAGACAAAATCATTAGCTGGCACCGATATGTTGATGACATTCTAATTCTATACAAAGGCAATAAAAGACAAACTGAAATATTCCACACCAATCTTAATAAAATCCATCCAAATTTAAAATTCACCTTAGAACTTGAACACAATAATAGTATCAACTTTTTGGACATCACTATAACAAAGCAGGAACATTCATTCAAAACATTTAGAATTTACAGGAAACCCACAACAACTGATACAATAATCCATAACACATCAAATCACCCAACCCAACATAAACACGCCGCTTTCAATCACATGCTCCACCGACTAACAAACATTCCTATGTCACAAGAAGATTACAATATAGAATTGAATACTATAAAATACATAGCACAACAGAATGGTTACAAACACACACTAATAGACAAACTACTGCACAGAATATCAACAAAACCAATCACTCACACCAGCAACAAACAGAATGACAACCCCCATACATTCATCACACTTACCTACCTCAACAACAAAACTCATAAAATAGCAGCTTCATTCAGGAAACTCAAATATAAAATAGCTTACAGAACAACTAATTCACTCAAAAAACACCTGCATTCTCAGACAACATCTCAAAACAAGTACAACAGATCTGGAATTTACAAATTGAAATGTGATGACTGCAACAAGTTCTATATAGGACAAACTGGCAGGACATTCACCACTAGATTCAAAGAACACACAAGAGCCATCTCACACCCAAACACACATTCCACTTTTGCTGAACACATCATTTCAACAGGCCACAGTTATACAGACATTGACACTAATTTAGACACACTACACTTCACTCACAAAAGCCAGAAACTCAATGTTTTAGAACAATATGAGATTTACAAACATGCAAAGCAGGAACCTGACAACATTTTAAATGATCAACTTAACTTCTTCTCACATACTCCATTTGACAAAATAATCCCAATTTCAAACCTCCCGCCTACTCATCCCCCCACCCCACCACCATTCCAACATACATAACCCTCAAACTCATACCTTAAGTCAGTGTACTGTGGGTCGTCTGACGATGCTCTAGACAACAGAGCGAAACGGCCGTCACGCCATAACGTGAGTTAATTTCCATCCAAAAGTTGTTTTATTAAGTTTATATTACATATTAGTTTAGTCACAGCAGTCTTTTCTTTTAATTGTGTCGGATCTATATTTTTCAAGATGATTCTATTCTTGATACCCTTGGAAATTATCCTGTTTTTTTCCTATAGAGCTCTTTGCATTACGAATTTAATTCTTGTGCAATATGATTCATTGACTTGAAACTCATACGACCTTCAAAAGATTATTTCAAGTAGAATGACAAAGAAAGTTTGAAGTTTCTACAAATTAATTTAAATTAGAAAAAACTATTTTAAACAGGACATCAAATCCAACATCTAGCTTCCTAACATCAAGATTGAATTTTAATCAAGTGCATGCTGAATATGTCATATTATTATACTGCATGGGTTGCGTCATTTTTAAAACGCAGAATTGAGAGATGGCGAATTTTATGATTTGCAGATTCTGTATAACGTTGGTACGGGCAAAGGTTACGTGCCCGAGCTGCCACAGGCGAGCATCTTCTTTCACTGTCTTTCGACGGCTGTGCTCTTCCACGCCGCCCTACTGGAGCCCCACAATTTGCGATCCTCCTACTGGAAGTTCCTCTGCAGCATGTCTGGCGGAAGGTAACTTCTGGCATTATTTTCTTAAAATAAGAGAGTAGGTGTGTGTTTTTTGTCTTGAAAAATGGCAACGATTTGAATCACTAAATTTGACACATACCTTCCTCTAAACTCGATTCAGTGCACCTCGAAGCCCAAATTTTTATTTTCCTTTCAGACTTTTCAAAATGAATGCTTAAATTTCACTTATGGGCACACTATTACTGTATCAAAATGTGTTTAGATGCATTAGGCTCAAATAACAGCTGATATACGATAGCACTAAAGTGATAATATAGATGATACTCTAAGATGTCTTAATCCAAAGCAACAGATTAGCTCTGTATCAATATTACAGCTGCTAATTACCCAGCGTCATGCAAGCCTACGTATTGTGTGTATTTAGCTTTTCCTGTAATACATTATTCTAAAGAGCTAAACACAACTGTGCAGGTGGGTAGAGATACAAAGCTACTAAAAAGGTAGTTTACGTATTAAAAAAAAACTAAAAATTCACATCATCATTGCAACAAAAAAAGTTTCTTATTAACGTCTCTTTTCAAATAGATGAACTGTATGGTATAAACACTATGGTATTTCACTCACAGTTCCCAATTTTGTGACCACTACCATCAATTATCTACCAGAAAAAAAAAACTCCAAACTGGATTCCCGAACAATACCGGGTAAAATGCTAGTAATGAATAACACTGATGTCACAACCTTTTGAAAATTTCAAATGTTTTTTACAACATCACTATTATTCACCAACGTTTCTAGTTTGTTGCCCCCAAAGCCAATATTTAATTATTTTGTCGAATTTTTTTCTTATTTCTAGTATCAGTTGAATTGAAAATTATTGTGTATAATCATTTTTTTAATTTTTTTTAGGATTATAGACATGGACCGGGTCTGCTTGGATAGCTTCGGTTTGCAGAGCAGCAAGTCCTTGGAGGCAGCGTTGAGAAAACACAAAATACTTCCTAGACCTTCATGATGAATAGCTAGCACTCAATATTAGATCTAAGTAAGGTATCGGGGTTTTTCGTTTCAAGGTTCAGCGGGCTGTGTAAAAAATGAATATAAAATTTCACTGTGATTATCAAAAACATTAGTTTGTATATTTTATAATTTTTATATCGTAAGATTTTACTTACGCTCATGTACATTTGTTATTTTATTAAAGGAGTTTACAAAGAATTTAGTTTGCTTTCTGGGTGCATATTTTCTATGTCAAAAATTTCTTGGAATTCATGAGAATACTCACGGGTTTTACAGGAAAGTTTAATTTTGAAATAAGTTACTTACTTTTGAAATAAATGCATTCCTCTAGTATAAGTGAGTAAAAACCACAATTAAAATGTGAATTCAGTGTCAGTTTTGATATTAGATTGTTCATCAAGTATTTCTTCATGGAAAACATCTCTGATAAGTTACTTCAACTTGAAATGGTGGTGAATTGATTTTTATCATCTCAGATACAATAAAAGCTGCATCATCAATTGTGTTACTAAAGGGGGGGGGGAGTGTTACAAGAGGGAAGTGATAGCCGTGAGCCGTAGCAGGTATCTGTTCAATCAGATTAGATGAGCAACGCTCTCCTGGGCCCTCTCTGTATGGGCGACTGATTGGATTGGCAAGCAAAAATGATTCTGTTCTTTGCTGTATAATCACAGTATAATGTAGTGCAGTATCTTTATCTTTTCATGTATGTTATTTTATGTTTATTAGTGCCTGATAATACAACACAATTTTAGGTTAGCTTGTGACCACGTTCAATGTAATAGAGCCTTTCCAACTCGTTCTTAGATCAACGTAAGTCACGTTCATAAATACGGGCCCATGCTTCCAATTACATGGCACAAGCGGCGAGGTGAAACTACCTGTAAGGGTCTCCCCACCAATATAAGGCATACACATTTACTTGATTAATGACTGTAAAATGATGGCTTGGACGCAGGAAGTAGTTCAGAGGTGTGCTGGATAGTGTACCACACAACTATCTATGCAACCAGATCCTGCGTATTGCTGGGAGTGGACTGTTAAGCATAGAGCTTCAGGCTTTGAATCTGTGCTTTGCATTCTTATGTAATTCTGTTAGCTCAGTGAGGAAAGCCATTGCAAACTACCTCACTCATCATTTTTTGTGTAGTAGCTTACCGGTATGCTGTGGACCTAAACATAGTTTTGAGGTCTGAATAATCACCTACCGTACCCTATAGTCCAAATCGGATAAAGGTGCTACAAATGCATATTTGAAATTATTTCTTATTGATTATTTTTGTAAATTTCAGTAATGACTCAGAGCTCGAGGAGTGCGGACGTTTCGTTTATCACGTTCTGGGCTGCGATAAGATTTAAGTACGGACGGAAATGAAAAAGTTCTAAAATTCGTGTTTCGGCATCTTCTTACATTACAAAAGTGCTAATAATACCCTGTGAAATTTATTTAAACTACAGTGAATTTCTTCCCAAAAAGAGGTACTTAAATTCCGAAATGGCAGACAAGTGTATAGTATGTAAAAAGGGTATAGGGAATAGGAATTTGAAAATTCAGTGCAGTGACTGAATGTTGCCTTTTCACGCAAGTTGTGTTAGCTTATCGAAAGAAGACATTGAATTCTACCAGGATAAAAATGAAATATGGAGATGCAACAGTTGTGCAAAAGTATGCTTGTGGAGTCCGAACTGAATAAGAACAGTCCAAGCCTCACCGACGTCATGGAACTCCTTAGTACAATGAGAGAGGAAAATAAGGAGCAGATAATGGCTTTGGAAAGAGAACTGGGTAAATCAGTTGAAAATTGTCACGAAAACATCGAGGAATTAAAAAATACAATCAAAAGTCAGACCGAAGCTATAGACCGATATGAGAAGAAATTGGATGAACTTCTGGGCGAAAACACAGAATTGAAAAAACGGATAAAGGAATTGGAAAATGGATTGGATGATGCGGAACAGTACTCGCGCATAAACTGCATCGAGATAAACGGAATTCCAGAAAAACAGAATGAGGTCGTGTTGGAGAGGGTGAAAAGTGTGGGTGCTGCTTTGGGAGTCAGGATATCTGATGACATGATTGACACTTGTCACAGACTGGGCAGTGGTTGCGAGAAAGGACATCGTGGCATCATTGTCAAGTTCACAAGAAGGACCGTCAAGGAGGAGATCCTTCAGAAAAGGAGGGTGAAGCGTAATCTCAACACAGCAGATATCGGAGAGGCGAACAAACCCAGAGAAACGATCTACACAGGGGAGAGCTTGACAAGGATGAGACATGAGTTGTACAGGGAGGTCCGAGCAATAAAGAAGAAGAAGGGTTTCAGCTTCGTGTGGGTGAGGAACGACAAGATCCTGGTCTGACCTAAGGAAGGAGCTAAGGTGATTGCGGTTGTCACGTACGAGGATCTACAGAAGCTGTATGCACTACCGGCTGTACTTGAAGTGGCGGAGGACCATAACACATCTCTAACACATGGTCAAGGATGAATCAACTAGGGAGAGCAACGTAGGAACAAACAATTTTGTGTTAGTCTTGATATTTATACGCTTGCTTTCTCCGGAACCAGGTCAGTTTTGTTCTGTTTTTAATTTGCCGATCGATAACCAATTAACGGTAGGCTTGGATAAAGTCTCGAAAGCTTTCATAGTATTGTGTTGTTTTCTGAAGCTGTCATTAACTAGAAATATTAGTGGGCCTATTTCTTATTTTGTCCATAGTTAAAACTGCTACTTGAATTTTTGTGTATTAACCATTAAATTTAAAATGTGTGATTAGTCTAAAAACATTGGGTCACATTAAATAAAAAAAAATTAAAAGAAAATGCCAGAGTAACACATTTTATACCATATATATAGCAGTAGCAAGTTTAATTGTCATTTAGCAAGTGGTTTCTATTTCAATGATAACTGTTGTTCAATCGGATAATAACTTTGAATTGTTTGAGAGGGTAATAGGTTTCTTTTCAACACACTTAAATATAATAGTCACGCACTATAAAATTGTTAGAATAGTTTCTATTAAATCACAAATCACAATATTGTCGGAATACTTGTTAACTTTTGATGTGAATCAATTGAGACACATAATATCATATGTGTGTGTGTTTAATTTTAAGTACCGTACTGAACCCAATGTCTGAACTAAGAAATGGCATATTCAATGATGCCGGATATAGCGATATTGTAATAATTATACAGCAAAATATCCGTAGTCTAAGGTCTAATTTTGATACTCTCAGCCTCCAACTGGAGGTATTGGAAAGGCTGCCAGACATTATAATATTAACAGAGATATGGGTGGAGGAGTGTGAGATTGAACAGTACTCTTTGCCTGATTACACAATTCATTATAAATGTAACAATAAAAATAGAGCAGGAGGAGTGGCAGTATTTGTGTCAGATAGGCTCACTTGTGTTGGTCTTGATGATTGTAACATGGGAATGGCAGACTGCAAGCACCTGACTCTATCGTTATCTCATAAAAAGATCGATTTACTGGCAATTTATAGATATCATAACTTCTCCGAAGAAGCGTTCACTAGAGAACAGATTACGAAGATTAATCTTATCAAAAACCCCAATTTAATTATTAAAGGTGATATAAACATTAACATCCTTCAGCAAAATCGTAGCTCCGATAACTATCTAATTCGTTTAGCTAGCCTCGGATTTAAGTCTCTTATCAATGAGCCCACCCGAGTAACTAATGTTTCCGAAACTTGCATAGATCACGCCTTCTATAGGGACAGAATCAATAGTGGATGGGTTTTTAATTCCAAAGTTATCCAGACTTCTATAACAGATCATTGGATGACTGTTGTTTGCATAAAATCGCAAGATACGGAGAACAATTCGAGAAAACAGGTGGATCATAAAAGAGTAGACGAAGCTATCTTCATATCACTGATAAGAAACGTTGACTGGAGTGATATATATTTATGTGAGACAGTCTCACACGCTGTCGAAAAATTTATTGTTAAAGTGAAGGATTGTATTGATGAATCGTATAAAGTAGTAAAACGTAAACATAAATTTCTAAAACCATGGATGAACACGGAACTTAAAAATGATATTGATAATAAAGATAAATTGTGTAGGCAACAGCCAGAAAATATAAACCTTAAACTTGAATATAACGCCCAGAAAAACATCTTACTGAATAAAATAAGGTTTAAAAAAAGGAATATTATTCTGCCGAACTGGAAAAGAATATGGCAAATAGCAAGTAACAATGGGCAACAATAAAAGACCTGACAGGCGAGAAAAAGAGAATGAAAAATGTAACGCTCCGTGATGATGCAGGGTCCCTGATAACGTGTGATAATGAGGTGGCAAGGATGTTTAACGAGCATTTTTGTTCAATAGCTGATGACCTGAGAGAACAAATAGTGAACGATAACCGACAAATTAACAAGGAATTTAAGAAACATGAGAAAAACTTCCAAAATGTAAGGATTGAAAATTCAATCTTTTTTTTTCCAACAACAAAGGACGAAATTCTAAATATTATATCCGAACTGAAAAATAATAAATCACCAGGATATGACAATATCACAGCATCCTTAATAAAGTCCATTTCACTTTATATCATTGATGTTAACTTTTCATGTGAAATTTAACGACTTGCAGTCAAATATTTGTTAAGAATAAGTATAATAACTCACTTAATCTGGCCGAGCGCTTTCGAATCTATGAGATCCATCTCATCTCATAGTTATTATACTTATTCTTAACAAATATTTGACTGCAAGTCGTTAAATTTCACATGAAAAGTTAATATTAACAACGCAGTTCGTCATGGAACAAGAAATCCAGGAATCATTGATGTTTTAGTTTTTATATATAATTTAAGTTTAAGTACTGGTGAATTCCCCTCAGAGTTTAAAAAAGCGGTAGTGATCCCACTCTTTAAGAAAAATAGCAAAATGCAGGCTACAAATTATAGGCCAATTTCGCTGTTGACAGTATTCTATGAAATACTAGAGAAAATTGTCAAGATTCGGGTCACAAGCTTCCTGGAGCAACGACATTTTTTTAGCAAAAATCAGTATGGGTTCCAGAGTAGAATGAATACAGGATCAGCAATTATGGAGCTCATGTCTGGGGTGTATGGTGGCTTCAATGAAAGCAAGTTATGTGCTGCTTTATTTGTTGACGTCATGAAAGCCTATGATATGGTCGATCATAACATTTTATTAAATGAAATGTATGAGGCAGGAATTATTGCACACAAATGGTTTAAGTCCTACCTAACCGGAAGATTGCAACAAACTATAAAGTTAATAATGTTTTTAGTGCATTCACAGAGCAAAAAATCGGTATACCACAGGGATCCGTTCTATCAGGTTTACTTTTCTTGATTTATGTCAATAGCTTATGTAACGGTGTGTTCAAAGGCAGCTTAGTTGCTTTGCTGATGATACAGCACTTTTATATAAATCAAAATCAATGGCTGAATTACATGACAATATGCAGAGCGATGTAAATGCACTTAGATGGTGGTTTACTCGCAATATGATGGTGATGAGCCCAAAAACTAAATATATAATATTCAAGTTCAGAAAAGGTGCACACTTCCCCACGCCTATTAAATATCATAATATTAAATGTCCTTTGCTTAATGACTGTGATTGCCAAGACCTAGAACAAGTTGAATGCATAAAGTATCTTGGCGTCTGGGTGGATAGCAGACTCAGTTGGAGGGATCACATAGCGTATGTAAGGAAAAAGTTGATAAAATATGTAAGAATATTCTATCTACTGAGGACGGTGTGCAGCCCCGAATTGATGAAAAAGATTTACTTTGCTCTTATTGCTTCAAATTTTGAGTATGGTTTGGAGGTTTGGGGAGGGGCATATAAGCCTATTGTGCAACCACTTACTACTCTGCAAAAATCATTTGTACGAATAATGTCCTTTAAAATCCGATCTGCACATTCCGCACCAATCTTCAAAGAACTAAGAATACTTCCAATTAGAAACTTATATGTATATAAAACCCTGAAACCTTTCTTCAATAGAAGCGGTTATATACAGTTGATTAATACTCGCAGAGTTGGAAGGAATCAACTTAATGTGAGAGTCCCTAAACCTAACCTATCCATATTCAGGAAATTCTATACATATCTAGCTCCAACATTTTTTAATAGGCTGCCTGATGATATTAAGAAGTGTAGGCAAAAGACACGTTTCTGCAAACTAGTACATAGTCACCTGTTCCAACAACAAGATGTAACAAGGTACTACAATAACATTGCTTGAGTTATAGAATTTCATTCTCTAAAGACTACTTTTCCAAATTAAGTGTATAGAGTTTTTCTTTGCAATAAGAGATTTCCCGGAAGATATAGGTTCTTAGAAGAGCTAGCTTTCACTGAACCTGTAATTTTATTATTGTAGGCGCTAGGAAAAAAAAACTAATTTATTGTATAATATATTAGAAGTTGCAAAATTATAAAAGAATCCATCAAACATGTTTCCCAACAGCTGGTAAGCGTAGCATTCTCTTGAGTTTTTTTATGTTTTATTTTTAAATGTTTAATTAGAAGTTTTTCTTTCTGTTTTTTAGTTTTACTTTCTTTTTTCTTAAGTTGCTTTTTTGCTTTGTTCATTAGGAACAGGTTGTTTTTATTTCGCCCTAACAGGTTTAGTAACCTATGGGCTTATTTTCCAGAAAAATTGAACTAGGTTATAATATGTAGTTAAGTATAGATATAGAACAGTACATATATATTTTTGTTGTTAATACTACAGTAGAGATAAGATTAAATTAGGAATGTACAATGATTATTTCATGTATTGATTGTGCTAACTGGGAAATAAATTTGATTTGAGTTAGTAATGAAATTTCCACCATTATGGAGTGTAGGCAATTGGCTAAACTAGCCTGACGCAAGAAGTCAGTTGGTTATACACTGGAGTTAGGAGTTAGTTGTTTTCTGCAACACAGTAATTTGGTCTAGACGCCTAATTTGATGGCCTGCTGTGTAGTTTTTAGTTTGTCCAAGCTCAACAAGGAAACAATAAATTATTGTTCATATAGAGCAAGATAAATACATATTAGAAAATGAGAATTATTATTGTTGTAATTTATTACAATTGTGTAATGAAATGCAACACAGTTTAAAATTGAACATAGCTTCATGCTGAAAAACATCAATGAAAATTTATTGTGAGTTGAGATTTTTCTAAAATAATTTCAAAAGTATTTACATCTGCTTCAAAACAGCAATCTTGATCAATAAAATTAAAAGAAAAATTAAATCCGTTTTTGTTTGCATACTAGCTGGCCCGACACGCGTTGCTGCGTTCTCATAAAAATTCTCCTTGATTTTATTATTCGCCACCTCCCGCTGAGGTTACATTTAAAATTAGGAAAAGAGTTAGTCCTAGGGCTCTTCCAGCTGATCATAGAGGCCTCCTTCGTTGTTTTCTTAATCACCACCTCTGAATGAAGAAACATTTACAATTTAAACCTCCTACGACTGTGAGGGTAGATGCTAGGTTTTTGATTTTATTATTCGCCACCTCCCGCTGAGGCTGCATTTCAAATTTCTAGCTGCATTGGTTAACAGATGTCATCAACCCGGCATAATTAGGCTGTGGTCAGCTGCTTGCGACTGACGAGTAGATCGTTTTGCGAGTAGGTCGTCAGAGTAAGAGTGGTCACATTGCAAACTTCCTACTCCTGCGAGTTTATACTTCAATGGCATTGACCAATTGTTGTTATACAATCTGTTATTGCACATTTTGTTTGATAATGAAGAAAAAGAAAGCTGGGTGAATGATATTAATTCAACAAGAGAGATGCAAGGAGAATTCAAGCTACTTTTTCCTGATCTACAAAAAACTGATAGAACATTTTTCGATTATTTTCGGATGTCACTAGGAACGTTTTATTATAGTTTTATTATATCAGCACAAAGATTTGAAAACAAAGCAATTTTTGAACTTGTATTAAGCCTGTGGAAAAATTAGCGGTGACATTAGATCTCTATTATGATAATAATCCTTTGTGGATTGGTTCCCTCAATGGATTTTGGTCAAACACAAGCTTAATCAACTCCTCAACGTTCATTTTTACACTGACGACCACGCAAAGAAAATCAAACAAACTTGCTTCCAGAACTGACTCGTGCGTGTACGCAAGTCCTCATACGACCAACTCTTCTCTACTGTGACCAATCAAACCGGTTTATCAACGTTTGTTTTACTCTGACCTCCAGATGCGAGCACGCACGTTCATTTACTCGTGGGAGTACGGTACGCATGCAGTCTGACCACGGCCTTTACATTTCATCATACCCACCCAGTCATATGTTTCCTACATACTGCAAGGCTCCGACTACACCGTACATGCAAAGTCTTTACGTTCCAGACAGCGTAAATAACGCCGCTAAGGGGCCTGCCATATGATTAAAAACTGTTGACTTCTATCAGCTGTTCCCTTAAGCTGTTTGGCCGGCAAGTTCAGTAGGTTAGGTCTGTAAAATGGATTAATTAATAATAATTATTAGCCCTGCTATTGAAATTTATGGTCAGAAACCATCCCCAATATTCACACAACATATTCCCAAAGTTTCATGCCGATCTGTCAAGTAGTTTTTGAGTCTACATACATACATACATACATACCTGTACATACATACATACATACATACATACCTGTACATACATACAGACAGACATTCATTTTTATATAGATAGACAGGCGATCTGGAGATCGACCGACAGCGCTCTGAAGGGATGATCTTGCACTAACTTAGTGAGTCAAAATCTGATCGCCATTATGCAAAATCATTAATTTATCATTGATCATTAATCTATTCGTGTGCTAAATTGTCTCACTTCAAATACGTCTTTTCAAAAAAATATTTCTTTAGAAAAACATACAAAAAATGCCCAAGAGCCGTATTATTTGTTTTATATATGGGTGCAGTAATACCTATGAGAATACAGAAGGAAAAGGTGTTTAATTTTATTCATTTCCTGGTCGACCTTACGAAAAGGATAGACAGGAGAAATGGATCTCTAATGTTCGAAGGACTAAGTGAGTTATATTATATTTACAAATTATTTTATGTGTAAAAGATTGCTGATTGATGAAAATTAGACGTTTTCTATGCACTTGCGTGATTTATATTTTTGTAATTAAAGAAATCAATCCTAATAACAGCTTTGAGGTTATGTTTTTGTTGCAAAATATTAATTTATTGTATAGAGGCGGATTTAGGCAGTTGACTTTTGATAAAAAAGTGGACGTTTTTTGACAAAAAGATTGTAAAACAGCATTGACGCTAGTTTGTCTCATCACTTTTCCATGTATAATACCTTCGCACTCCTCCACATCAAAAACATGATTACTCTCTAAAAGTTTCTTCCTTTTTTCTAGATTAGATTTCCTTAAAAAATCGCAATTGACTTCTTTAAATCCTGTTTTTATGATAAGTTTCCCAATGCTAGCCATTGTAAACAATGCAACTAACTCACTACACTGCTGCCAATTTAAGCTGCCCAGAGTTCACGACGATCGATTTTTCGGCCAACTTCTGATCGTCTATAGCGTCCCTCGAATAGGATAGCATTGCCTTGAAGCTTGAAATAGGCGCTATAACAATATGATGTCTCATCGATTTCTCTGAAGTTCAATATAATAGTTTCAACGGTCGACTCAGCAATTCACTATCGATATCTCGCTGATAATCGGCTTCTTGTTTTCGGAGTTTGGAAACAAATTAATTTTGTATTGGTTATGATGTCGGTGTTGAAATTTTCAGTTGTTTATAAATTCGAGTGAATAATTATGTTCAAAAATACTTTTCAAAGTGGATTTTTGTCCATTCTGTACAGCATAGGTAGTAAACCCTTACAAATATGGGATAAAAAGGTTCGCAATGGGCATATAAAAAGAATTACGGACAATGATATTCAATCGCTAGTTTTAGAAATTGTTGGTACAAACGTGAGCACAACTTTTATAACATGCCCTACCGATCCAAAGAAGACTTTAGGCATCAAATTACCATTCCTTGTGATGATTATTAAGAATCTAAAGAAGTATTTCACGTTTGAAGTTCAGGTTAGTGTTTTGTGTTTACTTACTATTCTATACTGTAATTCTATATTTAGAATACTATTTTCTACTCATTTATTCCCTCTAGTTTCAATATCAAAATCATAGTGGCTATGTTAACCAATTGATGAACTTATTTTTATGAGCAAAATTATTTTTTTCTCATTGTGGTTCACATTCGACAAGAAGGTAAACCTACCGATTATTGGCCGGTTAAGGATGAGTTTGACTTGAAGTTCCATTATTTATATTTGAGATATACGTCTAAGACATTGTCTAAGGTTTTTATAGTGAATGTCAGTGTTTTCACTGTTTTGACTTATTATCGCAGTTTATAACAACTAAAACCTTCAGAAATTTATATTAATAGTCATTGGAATAATGCTTAGTTAATAATAACTGATTCCCACAATGATGCACTTCCTAATATTGGCCACCCAGTGACACAGTAACTGGTGATAACCGAAAAAACAGATACAGTACCTTGAGAAAACGGCAAAATTTAATACACGCCGGGAGCTCACTGGTGATGCGATCATTGATTATCATTGGTAAGTTGGTGCACTATGCAAGCATCCAATACTCGATGAAAATCACCATCGCAAAATAAACACATGCTGTGGAATGGTCTATGACAGATTGGAGCTGCATGAATGCCACTATTCCACAGCATGGGCATCGAGTATTGGATGCTCCACTGTTTAGGCACTCCTACCTGTTTCTGGAGAAATGACACATTGAAGTGACTATTGGCAGTATTATTCTCCAAATTCTAATTTTAGAGAACTATCCGTAACAATTCACAAATTTTTGCATGCAATCTACAAGTAAATATTTTCAGATGTTGGAAAAAATATTTGTCACATCAAAAATGGCGATCAGGAAAATCCAGAGAACTTTAGGCCAGTTTCAAATCCACCTGTATTTGCAAAAAATTCTGGAGTATGCAGTATTGTACAAAGTTAGGAAGTATCTGAATCAGAATAATATACTGTCAAAAATACAGTTCGGTTTCAGATCTGGTTTCTCGGCGGGCGATGATTTGCTCTCATTCTTGGACAAGGTGCTGACACATGTCGATAATGGCTTAATCAGAATTTATTAATTTCGAATTCCTTTAATTGCTATTACTGCTAATTGTTTATGTATATTTGTCGGTTTATTCAATTGTCAGTCACTTCAAACTAAAATGGCTTAATGGTGTACAGTTTTGATTGCAGATTTATCTGAAGCATTTGATTTTGTTGATACTGAAATATTACTGACGAAAGTGAAATGTTATGGATTCCAGGACAAAGTTTATGAGTGGTTTTTTCGTATTTTAAGGATAAATACCAGCAATTTAAAATCGAATCTTCTAATCAAATGTGCATTTCTCGGAATGGCTGAAACCTAGATCTGGTGTTCCCCAGGGATCGGCGTTGGGACCCGTTTTGTTTCTTCTATAATGACGTCTAACTACCTGAACCCGACATATAGTGTTTTATATGCAGATGATATAAGTTTGCTGTTGTGGGCCAAGAGTGAATCGATGAGGAACGAATATGAGAATGCTCTTAGAAAAGTAGACGAGTGGCTCCTGGCTATTTTATTGGTCCTCAACTAACCGAACTGACAAACTGATGATATCAGTACTTGTTTTTGTAGTAGCTGCAAAATCTTACAGAAAATTTTACTTTCAGTTTGTTAGGCAGCTTTGATGGCGTAATCGCCTGGAGTGCTTGTCTCTGACCACTACTGCTCCTGCGGCCACGACTTTGATTCACTTTCAGCTTTGGATATTTTGTTTAATCATTTACCCACGCTCAAGATTCAAGACTTGGGCTTTATCTGACTAAAAAATGTGTTTTTTAAAAATTGAATTCAATCTATTCTTAACATACATACAATACACATATATATGTAACAAAAATTTACAGTAAAAGCAAATAAACAACTGGCTCTGTGGTGGGGTGTGCTAGAGGCAGGAAAGGGATGGGAATGCCTAAACCACCTGTGGTTTCTTATGTAATAGGCAAGTAGTGGGAAAGTAGGAAAGGAGAAGTTGTGGTGAGTGAGACCCTGAAGATGAAAAAAGAAGAAAAATAGAGAAAAGAATAAGCGATTTGTTGTTTACCAAATACTCTCAGAACAAAAAGTGCTTTTGGTAAACAACAATATCAGACGAAATCCCGAATCTGTACATATAACAGGGTGACTAGCGATCGGGAAAACCGGGAAAAGTCAGGGAATTTTTGAATTCTGGAAAAGTCAGGGTATAGTCAGGGAAAATTAAAAAATATCGGGAAAACTTCGTAGTAATTAAATACCTAATAATAATTATACTAGTGAGGTCTACGGACTGGAGAACTCTCTTGCAAACAACTAATTTTGGAAAGGGAAACTCATTGCGAAGCTTATCGTAGGGAAGGTGGTAACGAAAAACGGCTGTTTTTAAGATACTGATTTAGATAAAATTCATAAGACATCTATCACTTGAAGTTCAAGTTTATCGTTGTTCTGATACACAGATTTATTTTCCACAAAAAAGACCTACCGTACTCATATACCGATATATCAGGGCATTAGAATTAGTGAATCGAAAGAGTAGATATATTTACCACATAAAAAACAGCTGTTTATAAATCCATATAATCAGGGAAATCAATGAAATTAGTACGGTATATCAGCTGATAGAGATTCTGTAAAAAGCCTGATCGCATTTATTCACCCACAGATGATGATAACACAAAATATATTTTGAAATCTATTGCCAATCCATAAAAAAAATTATGTTGAAACCAACTATTTTCTATATATAGTAATATATAGATATATTGATTAAGGGCAGAGAACATATCTTTTTATTTCGCTTCAAAAAGGATGAAGGAGTGGGTCAATTTCATTGGCAAACGAACTTGATCTGTATTAAGGTTCCAAGATTATGTGTTTAAAATTTGAAGTTGATTGGTCAAAACGTTCGAAAGTTATCGTCGAACATACACACAAACGTACAAACAAAGCCGCAAGCCTCCAGTCACAAGTCAAAACTAAGAACTCGCTCGTTCAATTATAGAAACCCTCTCATGAAATGCTCCAATATCGAACTTGAAATGCGTTTTTATATGGACAACCAGACAAATAAGCTCACAAACATAAAATTGTTTTGATTATTCGCTAAGTTATTTTTGTTTTTCATCTATACAGGCTGTCCCATGTAAGGTGTAAAAGCCGATTATGAGAGATTCTACATCATATTTCTTCAATGACGTTTTTGAAATATCTCGATTTAATGACTTCCAGATACGCTCACTTCCCGCCAATAACTCAAATATGCTCAATAACTCAAAAACTACTGATCGGATTTTTTTCTTATTGATGATGATGCCCACATGAGTCCGAGACTTGTGCGTGGGGAATGAGGTGAATGATCACACATAAATGCCTGACGGTGGAGCGGGATTCGAACCCACGACCGCTTGAACGACAGCAAGCTGAAGTTATGATGCCATTATTGGAAATAACAAAACATTTCGCTGAACATACACGTATTTTCAACATGTAACCCGATTATTTAGGGTGTTTTTTAGGGGTCAAAGTACAAAAAAGTAGATTTTTACTAGTGAAAATTTTACATGAAAAACTTTCTCATTTCTTAAGCTTTTAAATGAGCCTAAAACGTTTCAAATTGATGAACTGCAAATGCTTGAAAATTGTAAAAAACTGTCACAAACCCACAAGAATTGGGACAAGAGCTGAGAGAGTAGAAATTTGATTTTTTTCCTAAATGATTAATCTCTGTTGAATCACAGCTTCCCAATAAAGGTAGATCGGATGAGAGCACGTTCACAAGAAGTGGTGTTGTCAATTTTCATAATACACATACTTGGGCATCTGGAAATCCTCTCGTAATGAGAACAAACCGGTTTCAGCACAAATTTGGGCTGGAATAATCATAATCATATCCTTGGACCATATTTTTTTTAACAAACATTTAAACTGTGAAGTTTTTTTAAAATTTTATATTTGATCTCAAATAATATATTTATCTAAAAAAATTATCGTAATTTTATCTAATTAATTTATCTAAAAATTTTTCAAAAATAAAATTTTGTTTACTCAGGGACCACAGTAATTAATAAATTTATTTTGGAAAAACATCTGATTACAAGATTTTGAAATCAAATTTCTACTCTCAGCTCTTGTCCCTTAGACACTAATTCTTGTGGGTTTGTGAAAGTGTTTTACAATTTTCAAGCATTTGAAATTCATCAATTTGAAACATTTCAGGCTCATTTAAAATCTTAAGAAATGAGAAAGTTTTTCATGTAAAATTTTCACTAGTAAAAATCTACTTTCTTGTACTTAGATTCCTAAAAAAAAAACACACTAAATGATCGGGTTACATGTTGAAAATACGTGTATGTTCAGCGAAATATTGTGTTCTTTCCAACTATGTCATCATAATTCCAATCCGATCAGTAGTTTTTGAGTTATTGGCGGGAAGTGAGCGTATCTCGAAAAAGTTATTAAATGGAGATATTTCGAAAACAAAGCCCCCATTTCAAAAAAGTCATTGAACATTTTTTATCAAAAATTTGTTGTAGAATTTCTGGTAACCGGCTTTTATACCTTTCATGAGACACTCTGTATAAAAGCCAAATACCCCTGATTCACTGATTCATTCATCAGCGTTTCTGGAAAACCACATGGCTAATTAAGTTGGAATTTGGTACACATGTCCCGTTGCGGCTTTAGATGCATGTTAAGAACAAATTCTGAAAATTTCCAAAAAATACGGTCAAAAGTGAAAATTTAAAAAATTAGGTATAAGAAATATGGAGTTGTGTATTGAATAACTGTGTGCCCGTATCCATGGCAACAGATGATCAACAAACAAAATTGCTGGTTCGATTAACGATTTTGTATGAATTTTAAACCGTCCAGAGGGGACTCTGCCCCCTGGCTAGACGATTAAGGCGAGCGAAGCGAGTCTGCCAGATACTACCTTATATTGGTCAGGGAAAATTTCATTAAAAATCGGGGAAAGTCAGGGAAAAGTCAGGGAATGTTTGTAACTTACTTTGCTAGTCACCCTGTATAAGTCAAAGAAGAAATTTCTTGAAATCCGGTTTTTTCTCCAGCTTAGTTTTTCCTGCAATTTTAGTGTTGGATTGTTGCTCAACAGATCTCTAAGTAGAATAGAATAGAATAGTGTCTTTATTGAGGACAAAAAATAGAACAATAATTAATAACAGTTATGATATAATATGATAAATTTGTAATAATTTCAATATTTTAATAGCTCATGACTTCAAACATTTTGCGCAGACAAGTCATGGTCATGACTCATGGTTTGTTGACCGTCTGAGGTTTTTTGAAGTTGGTAGCCTTCTCTTAATAGTTGTACTCCGTGACCAGCTCGTACCTGTATCTTCATGCCAATCTGCAATACTGTGTTATCGCCAACCAATCCTTGCCATTGAGAAGAAGCACCAGCTGGGCTCGGCTTGGAGTTGCTTTTCCAAAAACATTTTTTCTGAATTCCTTCAAGACAGGGCACACCGCTATGAAGTGGTATACATCCTCTTCCTCTCGCAAGTTGCACATTGAACACAAATTCTGCCTGACAGTAAAAGAATACTTATTGAGGCAAATCAGTTCTGTTCTTGCTTTGAACATCCAATTTATGCATGCTGCTTTCTCATTGCTGTTCAAGTACTCAGTTTTCAAACTTAGTTCTTTATACAGGCAATGAGTCCGGCTGCTTCTCCATTGATTTTCGAATCCCTCTCTGAGTTTTGCAGAAATTCTGTTCAGAATAGCCTCAGTGTTGAATTCTGTGAAGAGTGATATTGGAATCTGATAATCTTCTGCCATCTGCTGCCACTTACTGAAGAAAGACACTTTTCTATGCATAACCTCTTCCGTGAGGATCCTTGAATACTTTTCTTCTGGTAGATTCAAGCATTTTTTAACATAATGAAGGTGCAGCTTCAGCGTATACTAGAAAATTGGTGACAAACCAGTTTCCAAATATAAAACAAAATTTGGGGAGCATTTTGGCAGACTAAAAACTCTCTTCAGAAAGAAGCGTTGCAACATTTCAATTTTCTCATACCACTCATAGCCCCAAGCTTGTGCACCATAACAAACAATACTTCGACAGGCTGCTTTGAAAACACTCAATTTGCTGCATAAATTCACATCTTGACTTGCAATGATATTGAAGAATGAGTTCAGTGCAAACTTTGCCTTAGAAACGTTTGAGTTGAAGTGTTCCCTCAATGAGAGCAAAGAAGTTATCACCACTCCAAGATATTTGTAGCTATTAACCACTTTTATTTTATGACCCTTAAACCACCACTTCTCAAATTTGGCAGGTCTTCCACCATTCCGAAATACCATGACTTTTTATTTGTCCAGGTTGACCATCAAATTCCATGCCATGCAGTATTCTTCCAGTGCTCCTATCATTTTCTGCAGAGACGATGCTAACAGAACTATGTCATCTGCATAGGCCAGTATCTTTATGCAATTCCCACTTATATTAATACCACCACTCTCCATACTTTCATCTATAAACAGAGAAAACAAGATCGGGCTCAACAAGCAGCCTTGCTTTAATCCAGAGCCTGTTTCAAAATACTGAGAAAGACCTTTTTGGCTCCATACTGCTGCACTTGTTTCCTGGTACAGACTTCTAACTGCATTTACCATTTTGGTGGACAGGCCATGTGCATATAGTTTGTGAGAAAGTGCATGCCTGTCAATCCGGTCAAAAGCGGCTGAAAAATCTACAAAGAAAGCAAATACTTTCTGTCGCTTAATAGAAAGCTTTATTTTTACTAAATTCAGAAGTGTATAAATATGATCAACAGTTGAGTACGTTTTTCTAAAGCCAGCCAGGAAGACTTTCAATTTTCTGTTCCTCTCAACCCAGGTAGTCAGTCTCTCCAGAAGAAGCCCTGCATAGATTTTACCCTTTGTATTTCCAAAAGATATACCTCTGTAGTTTGATACCTCACTTATATCTCCTTTCTTGAAAATAGGGAATATGACTGATTTTCTGTATCCTTCTGGCACCTTACCCAAACTAAAAATGTGGTTATATACTTCAAGAAGCTTTTCAAGAAAACTTTTGGTTGCATTTTTAAAAACTCATATGCCACCCTATCTTCTCCTGGAGCCTTATTGTCCTTTACACCTTTCAAGACTCTGGAAAGATCTGCCATATTGAAATCCCTATCAAGCTCCTCATCCACAATGTATGGGTCAGCACTATATTTTCTCACTACTACTTGGTGGATTGAGCAGCTCTTCAAAGTGAGACTTCCACCTACCAGTTGAGATACTGCTATCAATTATCAACTTCTTATGAATGAAAAGTCGGACAAGTTTCCAAAATTCCTTGGCATTCCTTGCCCTGGAGATTTCCTGAGTTGTGTTAATCCAATATTGTCTTCTTTTATCTGAGCAGAGAGATTTATAAAATTTGTTTGTTTCTCTATATTGCCTTCCAATTTCCACTGAACTTGTTTTCCGAAACAAGGATAAGAGCTTCATGACGTTAGCATGCACCCCTTGACACTCAGAGTCAAACCAGCTCTGCTTGAATTTTTCTCCACTAGAACTACAATGATGTTGGGAGCTTTTGTAGATTATCTCTAACAACGATTTTGTGTCTACCTCCATATCACCTGTCCAATGTCTCTGTACCATCAGTTGAGAAATCTTTTCCAGATACAGCTGCTTCTTTTTGTCATTCCATTTCAATTTTGGTAACAGCATTAAAGATGAGTCTGTACCTCTTTTAAAAAGCCTTAGGTTGACTACTATTGGAAAGTGATCTGAAAAAAATTCATCACACACCACAAAGTCACTGATAAACTCAAAAGAGCTGCAGGTTGCAGCACATAGATCGATTACTGATGACCCCTGACCACCAACATAGGTGGATTCACCTTGGCTGTCTCCCTGAGTCCTTCCATTCAGGACAAGCATGTTCAATTCATTGAAGAGATTAATTAATCTGCCTCCATTTCTGTTCAGGGTATCATCCTTAGAATTTCTATCCAGTCTTGTAAGACAGTGTGCATCTGGAAGCACATGTCTTGGAATTTTTTGTTCATGACTGATACGCCCATTTAGATCACCAATAATAATACAATTTTCATATTTAGCAGTCAGTTCCCACATCAGCTCACCAATACAATCAAAATCCTTGTTCCACTCATTACAATTCAAATATACAGGCACAATGCAAATTTTTTTGAAATCTATTATTACCTCTATGAAAATAAATTTTGCTGCAATTGTATTAGTGTAGAATTTCCCAGCAATTTCTCCTTTTTTTCAATCCATAGAAGCATCCTCCACTTGCTCTTCCAAAGTTAGAGTTCCTGACTGCAGGAATCCATCTACAGTCAAAAACTGGAAAACTCTCTTTAAATCTCATAAAATCAGCTTCCTCCTCTATGAATGTTTCAGAGAGGAATATTATTTCAAACTTATTTAGAAAACGGATAAATCCAGGGTCATAACATTTACCCTTCCAACCTGCTATATTATAAGCCAAGACACGCACTTCGACCACCTCCTGCTCAGACAGCGTTAATTGCTAGTTGTTAGCTGAGGGTCCGGCGTTAGAACGGAAAAACTCTTTGATGTTGGGGGTATATTTATTCCCTTGCCTTTTCTCCTCCTTTCTTTAACCGTTCCAGCCACTGTATCCACACAAGACACAAGGAGGCTCTGTTTGTGACGGTGGCAGCAACGGTGATGATGGGCGGGCTCTTGGCTCTCCACCACTCTCTCCATCCAAATCCCACTCATTTCTCTCCATCGCGTTCTTCACGTCCTCAAATCCGAAATATTTTCCGTTCACCATAAGTCCAACTCCTTTAATTCTCGAATTCTTACTGCACCGGTTCGACTAATTTCTCTCAATTCTGACAGTTTATTTCTAGTCTCCCTGTCATAGTCGTGTGAGACATAAACCCTACTTCCTTTCAACGCTTTAGCATTGGCAAGCACGAGTGTCTTCTTAATATTTGTAACAAATGACAAAATTATTGGACGAGGTTTATTAGAGGCTCGACCCACATGAGATAGGCCGTCTAGGTCAATCTCATTGATCTTAACCCTCATCACCCTATTGCATAAGTCCATGATAACACCACTCAGTTGCTCACTATTCTCTCCATCTATTTCATTAACACCAAAAAAACATTAAATTATTTTTCCTTCTACCTACTTCGGTTGCCGCTCTCAATTTATTAATTTCAATTTTCAACTTGGAATTCTCCTCCTCCAGATGATCAATTCTTTTGCCCTGACCTTCTATCACAGATTTGATGTTCAATGCGCTGATTTCATCCCGTATAATATTTCTCAACTCCAAAACCATCTGTCGCTGTAAGGTACTAAACATCTCTTAACATATCCTCCTTCTCCATCCTTGAATTCTAATGAGTACGATACCGTAACGGTAATAATGGTCTCTTAAGGGAAGGTATCACGGGAAACCAAAGGAATCGCTGAGAGAGCGGTTACAGCCCGGATAAAGAGGTAGCTCCTGATAAGATGGGTAGATAAAAAGGTTCATACAGTGACAAGGATGAGACCAACGTGTGCATCAACACAACGGAAATTCCATTAGCACAATTTGGCTACCCCCAAAAATCTTTCTATATAATCACTATTGAAGGGTTTCCTTTTATCTATTTTTTTTTTTTTTAATTTTTCCACTTTATTATAATTGATAATAGAAGAATAATTCTCGTTGAATACGTAAACAATGTGCTATTGACAGCCGTCCTACTGCCCTAATTCTAAAGATGAAAGAAAAAGAAAAGGTAGATATAACCAAGTACTCAGGAATAAGAAAAACAAAATAGTAATGGACAGTCCGCTTACTTGGATGCGCTTATTTCATTGTGCATAAACTCACTATGAAACAGTAATAATTAATGTTGGTATACCTGAGACAGCAAAATATGAAGATTCGACCACTAACACACAGACACTGACAAATACGACATCAACAGACTAACACAAACATACAGCTCGGACAAATAAAAATAATTCAGCTTGTTATCAATTCAAAATGTCCTCTACAATCAAGAAACAATCCGGTCGGCGATCCTTTGTTTCATCGGGATATAATGAACGTACTTGGAAAGTATCTAACTTATTAGCAGTCGTGTTCACTTCAATACACTTTTCAATTAAACTCGTAAAAAACATTAACTGAGAGCAGAAACCGATAATATTTCCAAAAAATCATGGAGTTCACAAATTCTACAACAGTTACCAGCAAGTCAGGCTTGCCAACCTCAGATATCTAAGTATATCACTAATGATCTCTAAGTATATCACTAATGATCTCTAAGTATTGGGAAGTGATAGCCGCGAGCCGTAGTCGCATCTGTTCAATCAGATAGATAAGCTGCCTTCTCGTAGGTCCTGTTTGTAACGGTGACCGATTAGATTGGCCAGCAAAAAAGACACTGTTCTCTGCTGAAAATCACTTCCCAGTGGTTCGGAACCCACCTAAAACTGTAGGTCCAACTCATCAATCACCATCATCCAACTCATTACCCACGCACAGGTCTCAGACCTATGTGGGCTTCATCCTCAAAAAAAAAAATATATATATTTGTTATTCAACTTATTGGATATTATTTGTTTTCAGGTTCTTGACGACAAAAACGTGCGCCGAAGATTCAGAGCCAGCAATTACCAGTCGACGACGAGAGTGAAGCCGTTCATTTGCACGATGCCAATGCGACTGGACGACGGCTGGAATCAGATCCAGTTCAATTTGGCCGATTTCACGAAACGCGCCTACGGCACCAATTACATTGAAACGCTGAGAGTGCAGATTCACGCCAACTGTCGTATACGACGCGTTTACTTTTCGGATCGACTGTACTCTGAGGACGAACTACCGGCTGAATTTAAACTATTCCTGCCGATACAGAACAAAGTTAAACAGTGAATAGTGACTGCGAATGTTGCCTGTACCGTGCCTTGTAACGTGAGACGCAGTTTACTATTTTCATAGGCCTAATTTATTGGTCAAAATTTAATTGAATTAAAACATTCATTTGATAAAACTTATATTGATTGAAATTTATAACTTTGTGATAGCAGCTTTGTGTGAAATAGTTGCTTGACAAATTGTCTTGACCGAACTTCATTACGTGAGACAGGGCCGTCTCTTGACTCGAGTAACCCTTGAAACGCCTCTATTTTAAATGCATTTGGGGAGTCCGGTCCCACAAACTATCTTAAGATAGCAACTGCATTTCAAGAGTCCCTCGAGTCGAAATAACTGAAGCGATAAATAAATCCACTAGCGGTTCATAAATGCGGCCCACAGTCTAAGATTAAACATTCACTTTTTTCATCATTAAATGCAATTAATAAATAAATAATAATCATCATTAATTAATACATTTTATTGATGTATAATTTTGTGATAACAGCAAAACTGAATTGCCTTGACCGAACTACATAACGTGAGACATAGGAAACCTTCGTTCACATTTTTCATAATTTATTGATATGAATAACTGATGAAAATTTAATTTAATTCAAAAATTTATAACTTTGTGAGAACATCGAGGTAAAACAGAATACTTGTTTGAAAAATTGTCTAAAAAATAATAAGCTTATATAATATGGCTTTTATTGGTTGGGAGACCCACCCGTAAGGGTCTCCCAACCAATAAATTATTGAACAAATAAAAAATAATTGATTTATTGAAGCGCCACATAATATTGTGAGAACAAAGTAAAGCAGCGAATTACCACTAGAAATGTTACCTAAATCAAACTTCATAACTTGTAATACAAATTACTGTTAGATGTTCACTTTTTTAATTGATAAATAATTTTGTGACATCTAAAATGCTTGTTAGTTTTTGTATCGAATTAGGCTGAATTGCTTAATATTCTCGTTTTATTCATATCAAAAGGCCTCTAATAAGCTTAATACGTTCGCTTATCGCACTAAGAACTATTTAGATTTCATACTTGTAAAATGACCAAATACATAATTTATACTACTTAATTTGTCGATTTTAATTGAGATTTGATAAGAAAATATCTAGTTGATGCGTTTTGTTTTCAAGTCAAGTACACACTATCCTATGCCCCAAACCTACTTTTGATATAGAGTAGTGTGCACTTAGCATGTAAATGAACGTATAAATGTAGCGTCTTGAACCCAAGGTTCCTATACAGAAGGTTGCCTCAGTCGCGTGTGCAAACACTTCGCGCATCACGTCACTCTCAGACCTCTAACACCCACACTGGACGCTGTCAAATGCTGCTATACACGTGTTCGTTGCAGACGCTCTGCAATTAACTAGCTTTAATGTATTTATTATCATTAGTGACCTATGTGTAATAGTTTGGATAATTTAAGTGTGTGAGATGCCCGGGGAACGGTGTGCAGTATCCGTTTGTAACAACAGCCGCGTTAAAACACGTGAGTTGTCAGACGATAGTAATAAGGTATTTTATCCAAGTATTTAAGCAAAATGCTGTGCCTACACTGTTTTCATGCTCTGAAACTGCTACATATGTAGGCCCAAACCCTAGTAAAATTCTTTCTAGAGAACGAGACAAACGCGTTAAGAGCAGGGATTGTAAAAAAGTTGTAGAATGTATTTTGAATAATGAATCTACTGAAAATGAAGCCAGTTTAGAAGCTGTAAATGAATCTCCCGATAGAAATGAAACCCTGTTAAAATAAAACAGTGCACTTATAGAAAAAATCTCTTTGTTGCAAAATTAAATTGATTTAGATTGTCGTGAAATAAAAAACTAAAAAAAGACAACCATAATCTAAAAATAAAAAACAATAAAAACAGGAGTAAAGGTGATCGAAACTACATGCCCTTGCTTCTATACAGAACTCTCTTCAGTGGAGATGCCATAAGATAAACTTCCATGTACAACAGGACCAATTAATGACTCCATTGATTATAGAATGATGCCTTGGAGTATCTCTCAGGAAGGGTGGCCAAAAAGCTAAAAACAAGTTACCGGTACCCATATCTTACGACAATTCAAGATCAAGAGAACGTAACATTTCCCCAAATCTGCTTGAATGATTCATGGATTAAACATTTATCATATGGAGGATTGACTCATCCATTCAGCTAGAATGGCTCAATCAAGCAAAGTGGATGAACGAAGAATTTGAATCATTTCATAAGAATGCCTCTTCAAAGAACCAGGTGCGTATTACTAATATTCTCATACAAATAAGTAGGCTTTTGTAGTGTTCATTACTTTCAATGCGATCAGTGAGTCTGTATTTATGAATAAAAGATTCAAGGTTGTTTGTTACTCGTTATTTTTTAAATTGAAAAATATCAAATAATCACATTTTATTTTGATAGTATATGTTATTTGCAGGCTTAGTAATTTTTCTACATAAAATAAAGAGCTACAAAAAGTTTTATCTTATTTACATCTAAATTTAGATATTCCAAATGCTTTTGTTCTATGGCTTCAAATGGAAGGCTATGTTCACTTTATTTAGGATATTCACTACTTAAAAGTTAAAATAAAATAAGAATATATTTTTCAAATTCATAATTGTTGTTTCCAGTTTCATTATTCATTATATATATACAATCATATTTGATTTGGAGTATTGACATCGAATAAAAGTGTTACAGTAATATAAGTAAAAGTATAAAAACTTTTTTACAGCTCCAGATTTAGTATTATTTCATTGTAAATGTTTATTCGAAATATTCCTCATCATTTTCAAGCTAGTAATATACGATCCGTTCCTAAATATTAGTCCCAAATATTATTTAAATTCAACGAGAACCCCATGTATTTTATAACTACAAAATGTGTTTTTTTCAGGCGTCGTGAAACGAATAACAATGTTAGTTATCCATAAATACCCTTGTATTCCAGAAGAGGTCGCCAGAGTATTCATGAAACAAAAAACTGTAATTAGAATGATGTTTCTAAACGAAAAACTGACTCTTGAGAGAAAGAACCCAGTGAGTGAAGACAGGAAAACTGCCAAGAAATATAAAGAACTCACGACTTAAACTGTTTACATTAGTCTATGATAACAATTGTAGACATTTCCAATAAAAAATTATATTTTGATAATTATTGATTTATTTACCTGTTTTCTTCATATTTTACTTTAAAGAAGTAGAAACCAATCATGTTATAGGCTACTTATAAAACATTCTCAAAGTAAAACAAGTTAATATGTCCATTTAATGTTGGTTTTGTTAATATTGAGATCAATGTATCTTCATAAATACACCAATTAGGTCATGCAATAGTAGGTAATAGTAAAAAAAGGATTTATAGGATAAATTATTTAAAGAACAAATAAAAGATATCTCAGTAAATAACCGGTTAAAACGACCCAAACGATAGGGTTTTGCAGAGAGAGTGCGAGCACTGGTCGGCATGTGACGTCAGTGCCGCGGTGGCTTCTGTCTACACACGCCTTACGGGACTGAGGCAAGATATTTGCGTCAGATTTCATACTTAAGAAAAAGTGGTAGTAAACTAAAGAATAAAACAAAGAGAGTTTTTCCAATTTTTTATAACATTAAACATACAAAACATTATACATAACATCTGTTGTTTAGTTCGTTGTCATTTTTATGTATTTAAAATGACACATCAAAATTGATAATGACAAACTTGAGCTGATTTATTGCAAGAAATGGAAATTCTGTTGATATACGTTATTCTCCATGGATCTTGAATTCTATTTTTCTACTAACGTAATTGTAATAATAGCTAATAATTTTATCTACACAGTGAAATACCCAAAAAGTTATTATTTTTTTAAGGAATGAGCACAGGCTCGCCAAAGTCAGTCTTGCAAAGTAAAAAAATGGTGCTCGTTGTGTTGATGGATGTTGTTTCACTTTATTTTATTTATTATTTCTTTCTGCCAACATTTTTGCTAATCCATTCCATTCCATCCTGCAACAGTATGGAAATTTGTTATTAAATTACATACAAATGGGTTTATCTAAGACTGTGTTAAAGTAGTGATTAGAAATTATAAAGTAATGTCGTCGTAACAGCTAGCTAATTTCTCTCCTGATAAAACTATTCCATATCGAAGCCATTAATAGACTACTGTACATTATAGACAATCTTTCTGAAACCTCTGGGGTGGATAGGCTATATTGTATTAAATAATTGAATAAATAAACGTCTAGATGCTGTTTTCTGTCGACGAAACTAGCGCTAGAGAATATGCGATAGAAGGAGAAGATGAAGGAGAATGAGAAGAAAAATGAAAATGAAGAACAAGGAACAGAATATGGAGAGGAGGAGGCGATAGAGAAGTAGGTGAACATGAAGAAGACAGGAGAGGACAAGAGAAGGAGACAGAGAAGTAGTACCAGAAGAAGAGGAGAATGTAGAAGATGAAAAAGAGAGCGAAGAAGATGAAAAAGAAGAAGAAGGAAACGATGAGAAAAGGGTGGAAAAGAAGGCAGTTGGAGAAGAAGAAGAAGGAGATGAAGAAAATAGTCAGACTACTTTGCCTAGTCAAGCACAGTGCCTTGTATAATTGCGGGTCTACCACAATTGCACTACTTAACTCAATTATAATATTTATTTAAATATATATTATGTTTGTACGCAGTACCATAGCCGATTACGACTGTAAGTGACACTTCAGACCTCAACGTTGTGTTTTAGTCCAAAGAGCGTTCACACTAACGAGGAATGAGATAGTTTGTGAATGCTTTTCTCACTGAGTTTACAGTTTTGTATCAGCATACCAAGCCCACCAAAACAAAGTAGGAAGCTCTATGCTTGACAGTCCACTCCCACAACTAAACAGGGGCTGGCTGCACAGGTTAGTGCGTATACTATCCAGCACACCTCCGAGATACCTCCTGCGTCTAAACCAGACGTTTGGAACATAACACAATATTGGTATAGCCTTTTTGTATTTGAAATGAACAAAACACCGTTCACCTCAAGCCACATTAGGCCGCACGAGAGAAATGAATTACACACAAGCTGCAGGTGAGTGCGGAATAGTTTCTCGAGTGCAACAAAGAAACTTTCAACACGAGTAACTCATGAAATTTTTTCTATGGTTGTCGCAACTTGAGTGCGGCAAAGTAAAAGAGTGCAGGAATCAGCTGTTTTGCGTACTATGAGTGCATAAATAGCCGCTTTGTTAGATAACTTTAGAAAAAAATACACTTTTGTCAAGTTTCCGCGACCGCTAACACTGCTTTGCAGTCAAATTGTTAATGTGGCTATTATTACAACGCCGCAACGGATATTTCCAAGGATATTTGTGTTATTTTTTAGCAAATTCAGGCGTAAAAAGTGGTACCTTGATCCCTTCGCCGGCAGTGGCCGAACATGCCTGAATTTGCCATGGCCGATCCTTGATCTGGTGGAGGCAAAGCGACTGGGCCACATCGGAGGCTGAGGCTGCATGCAGCAGGTCCTGCTTGTTGGCAAACACCATCAGTGGCACTCCCACCAGTTTGTCATCGATCAACAGCTCCGACAACTCGTATCCGGTCTCATCCATGCGCTTCCTATCTGCACTGTCGATCACATAGATCTGAAAAGCAGTAGAAAATAATTTTTAATCAAATAATTCTTTATTTTGGGAAAAAATACTTGAAATATGAATATATCATGCAAAAATAAGTGAAGGTAATCCTAAAAATAAAACCAGGTAAAATAAGAATCAAAATATAAAGATACATACTCAAATTTAAAGTAGACCCTACTCGATGTAATTATTATTCGCATTATTAATGTCAATCCAGTACGTTTTTACAATCACCATACTGTCTTAGGTGATGGAGTTTTAGTATAATGGAATAGTTCTGTCAGCAAGGCTCTGAAAGCGCTGAAGCTGTATCAGCTGAGACAGTAAGGGGATTCTAAAAACGCATTGGCTTGACATTAATATTGTCAATACTTTCATTGTATGAGTTCTGCTTTAGGCCCTTATTAGACAGAGCACCTGCAGTCGCCGTCGCACGCCACTATTTCAGACTAAATCACACCAGTCGGGTAAATTTGATTGAAGAAAGCTGTTGGCTTTAAAGTAGTGTTTACCTTCGTGTATAATACTTTGAAATTGTTGAGCTCGATCAGACGCTCAGCTCATGTAATTTAGCCTAACGTGTGGCTCGCGACCGTGACTTCAGTGGCTCTGTATAATAAGGGCCTTAGTGCTAAAAACTACGATAATCAGTTTCAAGCCACTTGTACACTTATTATGTTCGATATCATTCAAATAATGAAAGGTCAAATATACAGAGAATTACATTGCAATGGTGCAAAAATTGAATGTAATGGTTTTATTTGATTTTGATGAAACGATGCTGTGATAAAGAATGAAGCCAAAATAATATGAACTCAATGTCTTCTCTATCGCTAAACTCTAATTTGAAATGAGAAATGAATTGTTGCAATGTAGGGGAGATTCCTCTTGTTTTTTTTTTGTAGATTACGTCTTGGAGACTCCAGTTAAGGAGTTTAAGGCAAGTCAGATCAACAATATTATACACTAGATACCATAATTACTATATCAATTAGTTGAGGTGAGGCTTAATTTTGATGTGAAAGGAACTCTTGTACACTATAAAAAGCTTTATCAACAAAATATTTTTTCAATTGTTTTTAAATATTTATATATTTTCAAGACTTTAAAAACTGTGGTAGTTTGTTGTAGAGTTTCCTACCAATATAACTAAGTTTTTGTTTGAATAAGCTGCTATTGTGACTCACCAAGTGATAATCTCCTCGGCTTCTTGTATTATAATCATGTATGTCAAGATTTTGGTTAATATCATTCGTTGTTACATATAAAGTAGCTTCATACACATATAAGCAGGGTACAGTTAGGAGACCAAGTCTCTTGAACAACGGCCTACATGAATCTAATCTATTTACTCTTTCTATACACCTAACCGCTTTCTTTTGGATCTTAAACACCCTATCAAGATTTTGTTTTGATGAATTACCCCATACTAAGATAGCATACCTAATATGTGACAGTAAGAGCCCATTGTAAGCTGTAAAAAGTAACTTTTGTCATTCAATCTAGCGAGCTGTCGCAGGACAAATACCCCAGATGAAATTTTACAACATATTTTCTCAATGTATGGAGCCCAGGTCAATCTTCTATCCAACAAAAAACTCCTAGAAGTGCAATTTTTTCTTCCTGGTCCAATTGATTATCGTTTACAAACACGTTTATAGCCCTATCTTCATTTAAATTATGTTTGTTTTTGAATTGAAGGTATTGGCATTTTTTACTATTTATAGTTAATTTCAACTGATTTAAAAATTGGACAATAGCCTGCACACCTATATGGGCACTTATTTCTAAATTATCTAGAATGGAATTGCTGAAAATGAGTGATATATCGTCTGCAAATAAGAGGGCTCTACCACTAATTAATTCTTGCACCTCTAATTTATTAGATTTATTCTTTACTATACTATTACCAACTACTGTAGTTAGTTCTACACATTGTTTTCTCCCAATAAGATATGATTCAAACCTTTTCAGTTCAACCCCATTTACGCCTACATTTTGCAGTATTTCCAATAAAGTTCTATGATTAACACAATCAAATGCCTTTGACAGATCTAAGAAGATTGCAGTAGCTTTATCACCTGAATCTATTATATCTATTAGTTTATCAACTAGAGAAACTATGGCTGTCTTTGTTGATCTCCCTTTCTGGAAGCCATGCTGTTCATCACAGATAAAGTTAGCTTCTTGAAGGTGCAGAAGTAACCTATTTAGAACTACTTTTTCAAAAATTTTACTTATTACATTTAAAATACTAATGGGCCTATAGTTTTCCACCATTTCTCTATCACCACTTTTGAAGATTGGCAAGATCTTCGCCTCTTTCAAATTATCTGGAAAAACGCCTTGTTCTAATGAATGATTGATCAGATGAATCAAAGGGTCTAACAATTGATCTTTACATTCTTTCTGAATTTTACTGGATACCCCATCCATTCCTACAGTTTTTTTATTGTTCAAACTATCAATGATATTTGACAACTCGTCTTGGGATACTGGGTGGAATTTTTAATTCGTTCTGAATCCCCTCAGTATTCCAAATGTTTGCATCACTAATACCTGTATTAAGAGGTTTTTGAAGATTCTTAGCAACCAGTTGATAATATCTGTTAAAGAAATTACAAATGTCTACACTATCATCAATATATTTGTTATTTTTTTTAATTATTCTGGGGACACTAGTATAAGCATCTACATGAGCTACTTGCCTATTTTTGTTTATTACATCCCACACTGCTGTGTTAAAGTACACACTATTATTCAAAATTTCAGCTGTTCTCTTACATTTTGCTCTTTTCACTTCTTTCGTATAGTTTTTCTTTAGAGCTTTGTAATTATCTTCACTCCACATATTTCTAGATAGTTTGAATTCATCATATGCATCTTTAACCCTATTTCTTTCTGCAAGGATATCATCAGTTATCCACTTTTCAGTTTTGTCTAATTTGTTTTTTACAGGGACTTTTTCAACTGGACAACTCATAGTAATATGAAACCTTAAAATATTAATGAAACTATCATATTTGTTATTTAAACTATTGCTATTGTAAACCTTCTCCAGTTTTCTAGTAGCAGATTCTGCTTCAAACAATCGATATTCCCCTGTTCACATTGTTGAATTTCCCATTACTCTTTTTAATCAATTAATGACCTTGCAACCCCACCTCTAAGATTTGATAGTCATGATCAGATAGTTCCGAGCCGCCTAATCTTGTTTTAGAGTAATCTATATTAGTAAGGATGTTATCAATTATTGTTTGTGATGTTCTTGTGACTCTGGTATATTCATGAACTTTTATTTCCAAGTTATTCATGTATATAATATCCCTTAAATCTTCTGTCATTTTATTCTGTGTTGGAAAGTCTGTATTGAAATCTCCCGCTACAATAACGTTTGTAAAACGAGTAGTAGTAATCTCTAAAAGCCTATTGAATAGTTCGCAAAAATTGTTCCATTCCCCATTTGGTGACCTGTAAATACCTAACACCGCTACTTCCAAATTATTGTCGATTTTTACTCTCAAACCAGTAACTTCTAAATCCATTTCCACAGCAAATTTCTCTACATATTCTAAATTAAATGTTTGCATATTTTTAGTGAAGATAGCTACTCCCCCACTTCCCTGCAATACGACGCTTTCAATGAATAGTTTGGAATATTAAGTTGTGACAATTCATCTTCTTTTAAACCATGCTCTGTGAAAATAGCTATATCAGGAGCCTCTTCTTTCAAAAATACTTCGATTCTATCTATTTTGTTACGAATGTATTGAATATTCTGATGGAACACAGTGAGTACCGGTACTTCCCTATCATCCCTTATTACTTTATCGTTGCTTTTGCATATTGAAGTAGATTTACTCAATCTCTTAGAATCTTGGGAGCCTATCAGATTGTTACAAGAGTTCCTTCCACTTATGCTATCCTGACTTTTTGATCGATTAATCTTTTAATACAATTGAAGATAAGAAATTTATCATTTGAAACTAGTTTCCCTTCCCGGTTTTGAGCCACTTCACTAAAAAAGGTTCGTTAGATGATTGTTTAGGAGAATTATTGACAGTAGATTGCAAACAACTTTCAATCAGCTCTGCCAGCCTATTACAAAATATTACTTTGCCAGATTGATTTAGATGTAGACCATAATTAGTGAAATTTTGTTTTTCCAGCCTTTCATTTAGAAAACAAATCCCCAATTGCTTAGAATTCTTATTTTTTAGGCTGTTGATTGTATTATGAATTGATTTATTTGTTGACTTAATGGTTTCATATTTAGCTCTGGCCTATCAAACCTATACGGATTTGTACTTATTATTAGGCCTACATAAGCTTTTTGGCTGAGTCTGAGTGACTCAATCTCTTTAATTTTTACATTTATTTCAGGAAGATGTTTTAGATTAGGTATATTCATCCAACACAAAAAAATTCTAACTGTGTTGTTGCTCGAGTAAGGTGTTCGGTCACAGAATGAATCCTGAATAGTCGGGTCTCTAACATTATTGTGAATATTTGATTTATGTATGCCGCAATTTAAGACTTCTCCCTTGCTTGTATGTGTATTAAATTACATTATATGTAAAAAAAGAGTGATATAAACCAAAATCTTAATCTACATGATTATAATACATGAAGCCGAAATAATAATTATCTCATGGTGAGCTACAATAGTAGCTTGTTCGAAAAAAACAAGTTATAATGGTAGGAAATTCAAAAACAAGCTGCCTCAGTTTTAAAGTCTTGATAATACAGAAATATAAAAATAAACAATTGAAAAATAATCTAATAATTCAAAACTGACACTTTATTTCTATTTAATACATTATTTTTATTCACTTTTACAGGAGATACTGGAAGGATGCATTTCACTTCTAAAGAGAAGCTTCATCAGTCTCTTTAGAAGTGAAATGCATTCCTCCAGTATCTGTAGTATAAGTGGATGAAAATCTTAATTTAAATAGAAATACAGTGTCAGTTTTGATATTAGATTGTTCATCAAGTATTTCGTTATGGAAAACAACACAGATTTAAAAATATTTAGTCAAGGCTTTTTATAGTGTACAAGAGTTCCTTTCAGATCAAAATTGAGCCTCATCTCAACTTATTTATTATTAGCGTATGGTGCCGCAGTGGTTTAGGGCATAACTATGAACAAGATTGATAGTGGCCATAGAGACTCCAGAATATGGACTAGTCAAATAACTTAGTAAAAACCACAGCGATAAAGAAGACAAAATATAAGCCTGCCCAAGAACATAATATTGTTGATCTGACTTGACTTGTCTTATACTCTAACCAAAATCTTCAAAACGTAATCTTAACAAAACTACAATGACAAGCTAATTAAAAAATGCAGCCTTATTCTTACCAGAACATCTGTGTTATCGAAGTAATTTCTCCAGTAGGGTCTGATTTTCCTCTGACCTCCAATATCCCACACATTCAGCTTGAAGCCATCCGATTGCACTGATTTAATATTGAAGCCCTGCGTTGGCGTGATGTGAGTGACATCTTCTGAAGCAAGCTTCTTGAGCAGCGTTGTTTTTCCAGCATTGTCCAGTCCGAGAAGCAGAATCCGAAGTTCTTTGTCAGGTGATGATTTCAGTTTTCTCAATATTGCTAACAGGCCCTGAAATAAATTCAAAGAAGCTTTAAAACATATTTTTTTTAGACACATGAATCTTGAGACGTGAATGATTACACAAAATATCCAAGGCTGAACGAGATTCGATTTTGTGACCGCAAGAGTTGTAGCCAGCCAGAGTCTTATCAGAGACAAACGCTCAATTGATTACGCCACCGTGGCTTCCTATTTTTTGTAACTCCCTATAAACACAGTTTTTAGATAAAGTTTGCATTGGAAGGAAGAATGATTGGGGAATGAAGCATAAAAAATCAAACTAGAAAATTAATGAAAAACGCACACTTCTAATATAGTGCAACATACTGCGAGTAAGCACTGTTAGAAGCTAGAAGAAAATTAAAATAAGGTAACACTTTTAAAAATTATAAGCGGAAAAAATCATCTTGAGAGCAATATAGAATTACTTGAGTTGAAAAAATACAACTGTAGTAAGGTAGCAGTGCCAATCACTTCACTTATTACAGGAGCGAATCAAGAAATATTTTTTCGCATAAAAACGGTCCTTACCTCCATAAAAGTCCAAAGTTTTTTTGGTGTTAATTAAAAGATTTGGTTGGTGGGGGGGGGGAGAATGATTATATAACCTTATACCCCCGCTGGATTCGCCCCTGATTTACTTTTATAAATAGGCTACATTTTCGAAGTAAGTGAATCTGCAATGAATCTCATGTCTTTTAATTATAAAAATTAGTATGATGAAGCATGAATCCCATATATCCATGTTAGGAATCTCAATACAATTTAAAAAAAACAAGTGTTATGTAAAGTGCAATAGTGCAATGAGCAGAGCTCTATGGTCGGATAATAAATTTTAATAAACAATTATTGTTTTGTTGTTTGTCTGCTTTTAGTAATTTTATAAACTTGCTAGTTGTTGTAATATTTATTAGATACATACAATAATAATTAATGTAATTATTATTTAAATATTATATAGTTTTAGCTGGTAGCCTACATATTTTAATTTTTTATCGTCTGCTCTTGTCCGTGTGAAGTTTTGGTGGAGTCCATTAAAATTTAGAATAAATAAATGCTGCAGAGTTTTAAATTCAATATATTCAACTAAATTTGTCCAGAATAGCACAATAAATTTAATCTTACAATACAATATTGGCATGTAAAATTCTACCGAAATTGAAGATTTAAAAAATTTGTTTTGAACATAGTACTTGATTGAAAATTGAAATAAACTTATCCATCATACTCACCATTAAGTCAAACAGATTTATGCAATTATGATTCTAATTTCGAAGGTTATGCTATTTTATTTTAATCAATAAAATAAATATTTGATATGCGTCAAAATAGCCGGGTTTGACGTTGCGTCTTTTCTGTCACTCATGGTAACCGAATTTATCAACACAAAACAAAATAAGGTTGAATAGAACATTAGAGTGCTAGTAAAGTTAAATCAACGAATTCTAAACAAGCTCTCCAACAAAACACGATGGGAAAAATTATTGAAAATCGATTGTAGAAGTAATTTCCTCAAAGTAATCGCGCTTTAATAAAATATCCGAAATTTGAAATTTTTTATCAACTTTCAAAATTAATAATATTACTGTATGTACTTTTTTTATGCGCTCACAAAGGAGTTGGCCATGAGAAATTCAACTAACACAATCAAGAAGGCATGTTTTTCTAACAACGACAATTTTTGTAACATAACCTCAATTTCACATCACATTTTACATGTGTTGTGGTTCACGTAACATTTACTACATAAATTTTATTTCCCACCGTTCGTAAAATAATTTCTTTTGATTTTAGCTCAAGTACTTACCTAGGATTTGAAGGTTTATTCACTCCAGCACTCTTAGGAATTGATAGATTAAAAAATGCAGCATGACGATGTGAGTAGATAACCTTAATTTTCGTAGCTTAATTTTACTTTCTCCTTCAATATAAACACTTATTAGAAAATAGTGGCTGAATCTGTTACTTCTAATATTTCTGGTTTTATATTATTTTTCATGTCACTTTTAGTAGAAATCAGTCTAGAAAAATTTCCGCTCACCTAGCTAATCAATGAATTGAGATCAGAATACCTTGCATTGAGAGGTTAACTTCATGTTTTTCCTTTTCAATGACATCTCATGAATTCTCATTCAATATTATAATATTCACATCAACTTGTACCACCAGAGGTTTTGTAGAATTGAGAGATGCTAAAATACAGATTCTATGATTATAGTTTTAACAAGCTGATTGTACTGAAAAAATTCATCTTAACGGCGAGAGCTAGCAACACTAGCTGCGTTTCTTAATAAGTTTGTATGGAGAGTCACCAATATTAGAATTGGTGGTGAAAGTATTTTTATTCTTTTAAATATTATTAATACCCTAACCAAGTGGGTTAAGAGATGGCTTGCTAACCTCAAGGTCTCGGGTTTCATCCTCATCTGATCAAAATATTTTTCCTGGGGCCACTCCCGTGTTTCGGAGGACACTTGAAGCCGTCCCGGTTGCCTTGAAAACAGTCGTTAAGGTGCGACCTGATCACTCCAGACCTAAGCCAGCCAGGTCATAGGATATTATTACCAACACTTCTAATATTCCAATAATTCATAACTGACTTATTATTATTTTGTACCCTTTTTTCAAATTTATCAACTTCTGGCTAACATTGCTTTTCTATTTTTTCATTCCAGGTGGTTTGGGGTATTATCAAAAAATCCTTCTGCTCGTTTAAAATAAAGTGAGTACTATTATATCAATTTATTCTAATAGAAACAAGCTTTACATACAGCAGAATGTGTAATGATTCCAGCTCATTATGAAAATCATTCCATCTATTTTAAGCTCATGAAAATGTTATTATGTGGGTACTGTTTGATAAAACCCTTAAACATAATCCACAAGGACGAATGAATAATTTATCGATATTTGACAACAATCGATGTGAGTGTTAGGGTTGTTACAGATATAGATAGGTAGGTGTAAAATATTGATACCTCATTCGATTTTTTTGGTGTAACTGCAGCCGCATTATTAGAGGGTTAACGTTTATTGAACCAGTCAGTACGCACATGCCAGATTGCTCCTCCTTCTTCACTACCTCGACCTCCTCCTCCTCTACCTTCTTCTCCACATCCTTTTCCTACTCCTCTTCCTCAACCTCCTCCTTCAACCCGCCATTCCCAGCGCTAAATTTTCGTTGTCAGAGACAGCATCTAGACGTTTCTTGTATTAGAGTTTTGTATGGAAGCATGCCTTATTGTGGCTTGAGGTGGATTAAGTTTTGTTCGTCTCAGATACGGTACAAAAAAGGTCTGCTTTCCAAACGTTTCTGTCGAATGACTAGCTTGGACGCAGGAAGTACAGTAGTTCAGAAGTTAGCTAGATAAAATACACAATCACCTGTGCAGCCAGACCCTGTGTAAAGGTGTAAGTGGACTAATGAATAATAAGACGAAATTGTCACAAGCACATTTATTAAAAAATATTGAGAAACTAGTTTCGGTTGTTATACCATTATCAATCTCAATCAAACTAAAACTAAAGTACAGAGAAGCTTAATACTGAAATTAAGTTTGATTGAAATTGATAATGGTATAACAACCGAAACTAGTTTCTCAATATTTTTTAATAAATGTGCTTGTGACAATTTCGTCTTATTATTCATTACGATACCTTCTACAATATCACCTTCGCCACTACTAAGAAAGTGCAAGTGGACGTTTGAGCCTAGAGCTTAGAATTTATTTCGTTGAGCTTGGCACACATACAACTCAGTTAGCTCGGCGAGGAAAGTAACCGCAACCTACCTTACTGCTAGTTTGCGTGGGGTTTTTGCCAAAACATAAAGTTGAGATCTGAAGAGTCACCTACAGTCAAAATCAGTTATGCTACTATACATACCGGTACATATGGAAACAGACTTCAGTGGATTTGATAGGGTTTTTTTTTTAATTATCGTCGTTATGTACCTTAACATTTTTTCTCGTGTTTCAGTACAAAAGGCCAGCAGTTCTGTCGGCACGAATACAACATAACCGGATTATGTTCGCGCATGTCATGTCCGCTGGCCAACAGTCAATACGCCACTGTACGCGAAGAGAAGGGCATCATTTATCTGTACATGAAAACTGCTGAAAGGTAATTAATTACATACGCCTAAGTTGTTCATTGAGAAAAGCAAACTTTAATGATGAATATTACTTGTTGCAGCCATATTTATTTAAAAAATACAAGATACTAGACTGTGAAGTTGAATTGAGGCTCGTATTTATGAAAGTATTTTACCAAAGAAATACTTGAATAAGTCTCACATAGCGGCGATTACAAGTTCATAAGTATTGGCTAGCTCAAAAAGCATGTTGACAGTGGAGAGCCAGCGAGTAGCTCAGCTCCCTCAACAAAGGCCCGACTTCTGATAATTTACACCATTTTAAGAACTTTCAGATAACTGTGGCTGGGTCAGCTTGTAATATTGCTAATAGCTGACTTGTCAGCTTGTAAACTCGCCTAGTGTGCTCAACGCTTCAACTGAATTTTATGAACTTCACTAGAAGATCTATTTATGAACCTTACTTGAGGATCTTCTTAACTAGTCTTTCTTGAAATTGCTACCAGATCCCTCTCACTTGTTCTGTAATCTGACCCTATGTAGGTCAACCGGCAACCCTGTCCCTTCCCCCTTCCCCTAACCCCATAGTCATTCCATCTTCTTTCCGACTGGTATGATAAAACTTGATGAATTTTTAGTGGACAAAAAAAGTATGGGAGTGATAGTCGTGAGCCGTAGCAGTTATCTGTTCAAACAAATTAGGTAAGCAACGCTCTCATGGGCCCTCTCTGTAAGGGTGACCGACAGGATTGGCCAGCAAAAAAACTCCGTTCTCTGCTGTAACATCACTTATTTAACAAATATTGTGTTTTGATTTATTTATGCTGTTAATATTGTTATAATTATATTTTGATTTAATAAATTTGATCCGATTTAAATTTGATAAGTATCTGATATTAATTGATAACCGCATTTTGTGTTTATATTTAATTTCAGATCAGCGTTTCCAACAAAAACATGGGAAAAGGTAAAACTATCGCGGAACTTTGAAAAGGCCATTCATCAAATAAATGAAAATCTTCTCTATTGGTCAAGTTTTCTCCGATCAAAATGTAAACAGCGTTTTGTGAAGATCACGCAGTACTTGATTCGTATGAGGAAATTGAGACTAAGAAGACAGTTAGTATTAACTTAATTATTTTATTTCAAAACAGTTGAAAACAACGATATTTGTTTCAAAGACAAAGTTTCGTTGTCTTAAACAACAATATTTGTGTCTAGTGAGTGATCCACAATCCACAAGCTCAATATTATAATACCTATTGTGCAATATAGAAGGTAGAACTCTGCACACAATCGTTATATATTTAAATATGTAGCCGTGAGCCGTAGCAGCTATCTGTTCGATCAGATAAGTCACGAACGCCTTGGCCCTCTTTGTAAGGGTGACCGATTAGTTTTGCCAGCAAAAAAGACTGTTCTCTCCTGTGAAATCACTTTCGGGGGGTTTGGAACCCATCTAAAGCTTTCAGTACAACTCATTAACCATCATCGGATTGGTCTTAGACCTCGTATGTGTGTATGCTTTATCCTCAATAAAAAAATTGAATAGGCTCGGTTGTGTGTGCAAAAAATGTTTGAGTTGAACATTTTTCTTTTTTTCAAATTTGTATTCACTGACCTAATTGTCTACGTTAAATGTCTGCCTCCCTTTAACTAGGAAGAGTTATTTTTGGGGGTTATGGAAACGTAAAGGTACCTGGCTTCCTGTTTCTACCTGATGACGTCCCGCGAAAATTTTCCCACTGTTTATTGATACTGCTCCACATCTTGTCTTTTCGTAGATGTATTTGGAAATACCCATCCATGGTGGCCTCTTCTAGTTGCCTAACGAACATTTAGTTGCTGTTGCAGTAGTGGTTTAGTCCAGTCAACTAGTAGTTGTATGGCTGTGTGTAGATCTGTTGGAGCACCATTAATTCAAATTTCAAGAGTATAATTTAAAAAATTAGAAGAAATCTATAGCGAATAAAGGTCTTAAAAACTGTTGGACCCTACTAGAAGCTGGTGAAAAAGTCAACAGAGTCCAAAAAGTCAACACAGATCGTTCTAAGTCTGGAGGCAACATGCAAAAGCTTTGATTTGCTGAAGCAAGAACGTTAATTTGTATTATTGTTTTGATTACTTGAATTTAAATATTCTACTTATCGAAAAAATGTGTTTAAACAATCTAAAGGGGCCATCTAAATGTTCACATGTGGTATCTGCAGCTATTGTCGTGTGTAACAATAAGTGACCCATTTGGAGTCATAGAACGGATCGTTTAGATCTTTATTCCTTGAATCAGGTAGTTTGATGGCCCCTTAAGGTTTCCATAACCTATTTGTGGTGACAATAAAGTTATTTTTAGTAATTTTTTATCCTTTCCTGTAGGAAGAAACTAGTTCCACTGCAAAGAAAAATAGAACGACGGGTGAAACGAAGGGAGGAGAAGGCTCTGATTGCAGCGCAGCTGGACACGGCTATAGAAAAACAACTGGTTGAACGGCTTAAGAGTGGAGTTGTAAGTATCCTTAATAACAACTCTTTATGCCCTATACACTATGCACTACACTACATACTATACACTACTTACCAACCCATACTCTACAATATATAAACTCGATTTGCTTTCGAAATATAGTTTATAATAATATGATATGGTAATAAAATATATTCGATCAATTTTATAATCTGCTATTATACTCATATTTATTCTGCTATTAATAATAAGTTATAAATTTCAACAACACGCCATCTTGGTCTGTCCAGTTAGTAGGTTAGACTTCGGGATGGTAGCCTACAACACTACAACGGTGGACTCACGCTCGAGATGGAAAGCTTCACTCCAGCGTGTTTCCACTTTCCTAGTGTTGATAGTTATCAGCCTAAATTCAGGAATCAAGATGGTGTCTTTTTGGAAATTGTAGGTCAATTTCCAACTTATTATTGAGACTATATATAATAGAATATATACGAATATAATAGCAGATTATATATAACTAATCAAATATATTATATTATTATAAACTGTATTTCAAAAGCATATATAGTTCATAACTGTAGTCTATGCGGCCATGTCCGCTGTCCATTTAGTAAAACTAGGCTTTAACTGTCACACAAATTACGTGGCTTAATGTAAAATGAAATATTCAAATTAAATATATGAAACAATAGACCGACGTGTAACGGAGTTTCCAAGGACCTGACGAATTTACATGAAATAATATTATTATCGGTTTTGCTGATTGGCCCATGCACCATTAAACTTCATGTAAAAATCATATGCTTACCAAATCATAAAAAATGCGCATCGGCAGTTCTTCAAATAGCATTTTGTTCCTTCCTCCGAAGAGTCACCTACAGTTGAAATTGGCTATGGTACTATACATACATACATAATTACATACAAGCAATTGTTATTCTTGAAAAATGTTGCATTTATTCCTATGAATTTTTTTAAAATTTTAATTCTCATTTGTCATTATGTTATTCATGAATGTCAATAATTTTATCATAAATGTTATTCATCTATGCTGCTGCTGCTTTTACGGGCTCATTGAACCACTCAGTCAATCATTTCCTGGTCCTCTGTGATATGTTATCTTTCCGCATTGTCCAGTACTTTATCATTTGTTCTGATCTTCTCTGTCGTTCTTCATCTGTAAATACCCTATCTACAGTCTGTCAGTTGTCTATTTTTTGTTTGAATCTTGTTTTTATTTGATTGTCAGTTTCGTTATTCAAATCAGCCGGGGTTATTTCCAGTTCATTAAAATCCTCTAACTTCCCTAATCCATTCTACTTGTTGCTTCATATCCCACAGTTTCTCTCATTCTCCTTGATAATCTGTTTTTTGTGTCCTTAAAATGCGACCAACAAATGAAATCCTTCTTTTCTGTATAGGGTCTGTAATGGTTCTCTGTAAACTGCTTCATTTGGCGCTATCCACTATTGTCCATCTTTTTGATATTTCCTATTATAAGACTGTTCTGGCTATTCTACTCCCTATATTTAGGATTTTGTTAACTCTTGTTTGTCTGCGTTATCTTGAAAAGTGTTTTGATACCGTATGTAACCAGTGGTTGCACCACTGTCTTGTAATGTTTTAGTTTTGTTCTAATTGATAGTCATGCAATATATTGATAATCTAGATATAAATGTTATTAATTTATAACTCGTTTGATTCATTCTAGTATGGCGACATCTACAATTTCCCTCAGACTGCTTTTATCAATGCATTAGAAAAAGAGCAGATAGAGGAGAGTGATGCTGAGGCAGAAGAAGAGGATGAAGAGGAACGTGATGAAGGAGTTAATAAAGAAGTCGAGGAAGAACTAGAAAGAGAAATGGTAATTATAATTATTACTTTATATTAAATTATTTGAACATACATTTATTCAATGTGTTCTTTACGTTGTTTGCCTTTGCTATTCCATGACATTTTGGTTTTTCTCAATTAGTGTTATGCTGTTGGAGTAGGATGGATTATTTCAAATGTTTTATACAATATCTTGAAGGTTAATTAAACAATAGGTTTGATTCGAAGATAGGCTACCATGCAAATAAATATTTTTTAAAATTACCAAATTAGGCGGCTCTGGAAAATTGCGGTGTTGCCAGATCTGGGACCATGACAGCAGCTGATAGTAGAGAATCACCATTCTCAATTGAAACAAGTTGCATAACAAGTCTGATGCTAGCAGTCACTGCAGTCAGTTGGTCTTTTGCTGCACCAATTTCTTTGAGCCGCCCAATTTCGTGGCGTGAAGTGTAGTAGTTATGAAAATAAGATCGATATTATTATATTCTGTATGCATGTAAATGATGTAATTTTTGTGATTTTTTGTATAAGATTGATTATTGGAGAATTACCAACTGCAACTTCAGTGGTTGATCTTGAAAATACTTATTTTCTTATCAAAGTAATTGAGAGATATTGTAATGGCTTCATTATTGATAGCACACATTCATATATTTGTTCCCATTTTAATGAGAATAATGCATAAAATATTACAGAATTATTAATAGTTGTTGTTTATCAGCCAAGTACAAATGCAATAAACAATAATGTTTAAATCTTTATTTAAATTGTAAAGTATTGTCCACACTATGCTAAGTAAGACCCTGGCTGTGCGCAGGGTTTTAGGTCATAATGTTTTTCGAAGTTCATTGTATTGTATATTGTTAAGGTATTGAAATGTTAACTATTGCCATGAGAAATTATTCTTTTCATTAAATATTTTATGAAATATGGGAGCTCAAAGTTAAAATTTTCTGTTTTTGGGGGCAATTGAACTCACCTATTTTAAACATTTGATAATTTTTTTATAACTGAAAGACACCTTGGGGAAAAGAATGACACATTTTTAATTTTAATTTAATTGATTTTTTCAAAATAATTTTTGAGAAAACTAATTGTTTGATCAGAATGAAAAATATTTAATTTTATTCCTCAATGTATCTTTTATTAAAAAAAAATTATCAAAAGTTGAAAATAACTTGTAGGGGAGATCAATTGCCCCCCAAAACCGAAAAATTTCAACTTTGCGCTCCCATATTCCATAAAATATTAAAAAACTCAGATTAATAAAAATTAAACATTGATAAAACAGCCTTTCTCTACGAGTTTTTCACCTCTCCCTTGATTTAAGGAAGCCTTGAAGTCAGGGCAATAGGGCCGTATTTATGAACGTTGTTTGAGGGACTCTTCAAATGATTTAATTGATTAAAAAAATAATTTCTCATGACAATAGTCAACATTTCAATACCTTAATAATATCCAATACAATAATTGTGCTCATGTTATTGTTTTTATGAAGGAAATAAATTTGCTATCAAAAAAATCAGTAACAAAACCTCACGATTCTATTTGTGCAGTACAATTTGAATAAGTGCTGCACATAAAGTCACCTTGTTTCATGTCAACAAGACTGAGCTTCTACTTATGCCAGTGCGCGCTAAATATAAGACCCAGTAAACTTAAACTGAGGACCGTATTTATGACTTGAATGAAGCTTCCTTAACTCAAGGGAGATTTGAGAAGTTCTTTCTCTACGAGTTTTTCACCTCTCCCTTGATTTAAGGAAGCCTTGAAGTCAGGGCAATAGGGCCGTATTTATGAACGTTGTTTGAGGGACATTAACATTTCAAGATTCCCTTGAGAAGGAATGTTCATAAATACGAGTCCTAGACTTACTTATTAGTCAGGTAAAATAACTATTCTTATTTCGAAAAGAGTTTTAGAAATTCTACTAGTAAATTGGCATGGTTGTGTTAAACATCTAATCTTGGCTGTTTTATTTTGTTCTGTGTACCATTATGTCTGAAATTAATTGTGCCTAATGTTTGTTTTCAGGAATCTGATGGCGAAAGTGGTCAAAGAGAATTTGTAAGCGATTTTGAAATGTCTGATGCATCAGATATTGAGGTGAGAAATATTAATCAAAACTATTCTGAGTAATAGGTGAAAAAATTAGTTTTTTCATTAACTTTGTAACTTTATGCAGTATGTCCTTTATTTATTATGAGTTAATTATTTCTGTAATGAAGCGTTTAATTGTGCTATTGTATTGTCCCGAGCCCTAAATCGCATCTTTCCGAAGAAGCCCGTGGACCTACTTCAAATAGAAGCAGAAGTGGTGTCCAATTTATTCATCAAGGCCTTGTTGAAATTTTCCGTTTTCCGTCCGTTTCAGGGAAATCCCCCTGATAGATTGCACCCTCTTGAAAATTTCTATATAACGTATTTTTAGTGAGGTCCCTGGACTTAGTCAAATACAGAGTGTTTCAAAAATGACGCAACCCATGGCGTCTATTGAGTATAATATATGACATTTAACATGCTCATGATTACATTTCAATCTTGTACTAATGCTAGGAAGTGAGATGTGGGATTTGATACCTTGTAACTTTAAAATAGATTTATACTGATTTCAAAACATTTTCAGCAACTTTCATTCAAATTTTCATTAATACTTCACTTTAAATAATCTTTTGAATGTCATTTGAGTTTCAAGTCAATCAATTGTATTGTAAACAAATTTTGTTATCAACTTCGTAACGCAGACAGCTCTATAGAAAAACATCAGACAGGATAAGTTCCAAGGATCTCAAAAATAGAATCCTCTTGAAAAAATAGATCAGACTCAATTTAATGAAACGACTACTGTGACTAAGCGAATGTTCGACTCAGACTCCTGATAGACTCAGATAGTTGACATTGAATTAAATGTAGCTTAAATATCAATTTGGGCACAGAGAATTCACCCCAAGCATTACGCCTTTTGATCTAAGGATTGCGTCATTTTTGAAACACCCATTATAAAAATATTTATGATGAAAAATAAGCCGACTTTATAGCATCTAGGCTAGGCATCTTAGTTAGGTCGTATCTAGGGGCCCCTTCAACCCTGAGGGCCGTTGTGTATCGTGGGCCCTGTGGGCCAGTTATCACCGCCGCTGACTGCTCTACATATTACTTAAAAAGTGAAAAATGAAACCACTTCTTGCCATCAGCGTAACTGTAGGATCTGGAGGATAGAAACCCCCGAGAGACGGAGAGACAGATAGAATTTTGGCATTTTAACAAGCTTTGAGAGATAATTATCAAAGGGAAGTGATAGCTGTGAACCGTATCAGGTATCTGTTCAGTCAGATAAAGATGAGCTACGAACTGCTGGCCCTCTGCAAGTGTAACCGATTGGATTGTCCAGCAAAAAATATTCTGTTCTCTGCCATAAAATCACTTCCCGGTGTTTCGGACTGTAGATCTAAAACTGTAGAGCAAAAGAAGATTAATTTTTTTAACCGAATTGCTTCAAGTCCATATGCTTAATCTGAAAAATCAGATTAGCAAAAATGAGAATCTATTTAGTTTTCTATATAGTGCCTAGAGCGCCCTTCCCCTCCTCCTCCTCCAACCAAATTACTCTTTGCCCCCCCCCCCCTCCGGAGAATAAGGCAAACAATGATTTTGTCCCTCGGAACTTACTGGAATAATTCTTTTGTCTCTGAGACTGGAAAGCTTGGAGACCACTGCTCTATTGTAACCTAATTATACTTGGCAAGACTTTTTTGTTTTTACTGTTTTGTAATATTGCATTATTTTTTGTAATTTTATAGGAGACTCCAATACAGGCCAAGGCCAGCACAAGCGGCCAACGGGGCAAAGTAAGGACGCGACAGCATCTTGAAATTGAATACGAAACTGAAGATACAACTCCCAGTCGAGCTAGGGAAGTCAATCGATAAGGAAGCTAAGGTATCGATAAGGATACTCAAAACTGTTACTACAATTAAATACCTTTTTATCAATGTTGTTTTTTGTTTCTTTAGTTGATCAAATTCAAATTTATTCACACACATCTTGAATACAGAAAATAAATGAATGAAATAATTTTCACTGTGAATATTCCCCACGAGTGTGGAGTATGAGTTCGACTTCACATTAGCAATACATCAGTATACAATTGACCGTATTATAAATAAATTACAGGTTAAAGAACAATATACAAAAGTCAAGCTTTCGCAATTATTTATGATGAATTTTATAAATTAATACTGTATTAGCCAAAGATAATGAATAATTAGTAGGGAACTATAATTAGCAGAGAGTGGCAGATTCATTTTGTTAGACATTAGATTTAGCCTACCATGAGTTCTTACAAATGAAATTCAATATCTATAGGAGGACTGAACGAGTTGTTCAGCAGCATCCCTACCAATATAAAATAACCGTGTATGCAAATACCGTTTGTAGAAGGTAATGCTTAAGTCTTCAACTTGTTTTGGTGGTTAGGGATATTTCTATACAAAATGTGACAGGTGTAAAGACTATTATTCTTTGAAACGTTATTTAACAGTTGAGGTGATCCTCAATAATCAAGATTAATGAGGTTTCTAGTGTTGTGTGTGTTATTTAGTGGATTAAATATTTCATTTTTATTGTTTCGGATAAAAATCAGTAATACTGCAATGTAAAGTTGTCTAATGTCAAGTACGTGAAGTTCCTGATAAGACTAATTGTGTTGAATAGCGACAGTCTCGGTTCAAGCAGGTTTTGATTATCGCACGCTGTGTAACTGCAATGGGCTCTAAAGTAGCCGAGGATGCTCCTCCTTAAGCCCGGATTCCATATGTCAGGATATGCTGTACTTGAGCAATGTATGTTAATCGTAGTTTATGAACAGGGAAAACTTCTTTTAGTTGTCTGAAAGCAAAAATTATTTTTTATACTCGCTGCTTGAGATATGCCACATGCGGAGCCCAGCTCAGTCTGTGATCCATCAGAACACCAAGATACTTGTATTGCTCCACACGCTGCAGCACTCCACAACCACATGTCACTGCGTGTTCATTTGTGCCGCATAGCAGTCCGCACCACAGAGCATAGCATTCTATGCTCTGTGGTCACACTTAGCATCTAAGAGCATTATTATACAGAGCCACTTGAGACGCCGTCGCGCGCGACATTGCTTCATACTCAAACCATGCTGAAACGTAATTTTCAGTTTTTTCGCTCTTTGGTACTCTTTTGTATAATATCTCAAGCTTTCAATCTTTTTTTAACTTCAATTACAGATAAATTGTATTGCTTCGACAACTTCTCTAGTGCATCTCTCCGCAATAATGTATTGGAATAATTGTTGCCCGATGTATCCCACAATAGGTTTACATTTTTGTAGCTTTGAATGTCTAAATTGAACCAGTTGGTTAAATTTGATTAAAAACCAGCTGTTTCTGAGCCGAGTGCTCTAAATCGCGGTCTACGCTACAAAAGGCCTTGGGACTGATCAATGACGTAATCTCATTTAGGGCTAATGTTCAAAATCAATGGTAGAGCGGATTAGCCGAGCAATACCTTATTCCCAATTTCCATAAATTATTGAATAGGAGTTCACAAAAATCTATTAATCTAGATTAATATAATGATGATTGCATTTGTTCTTTAAAATATAAAACTTGAAATAATATCGTTCTGTAAAAATTCTATGAAGTAACAAAAAATAGAATTTATTAATTTCGAATTCCTTTAAGTGCTATTAGTTTCCGATTATCGATTTCCATCAGCTATTCAATACTGTTGTCAATATCCGCCATTCGGAAGTCTTCAGTATAAACTAATAGCACTTAAAGGAATTCGAAATAAATAAATTCTGTTTAAGTAAATTTGTCAGTTTGTTCAATTGACAGTGACTTCGAACTAACTTGTGACTTAACAAAAAATAATCATTGATCACTCAGGAATACTTACCACATGCAAAAATTGCAATACGTGCTATTTGCAAACAATTGATTCTAATATTGATTAATATAGAAGATAATAAGAAACTGGCCGTTCTTTAATAAAGTTACTGACAACAAACATTGAGGAACGTTGGGGCCAAAACAGGAAACCCCAATTACTTACCATATAAAGGGTTTCATTGCTTCATCAATCTCAAGCTAAATCTTATGATTCCATACTAATATTTGCTTTTAGTCATAAGAATTTATTCAATTCAGCTCATTTCCCATAATAATTAGAATATCATTCCATTCCATTTTACTATTTTTCCATCCAAATCTCAATAAAACGAACCCCTGCATTACCTCCAATTGCATCACTAAGAATTTTGAGCAACTACCATAAAAACGTCAATAAAATCTGATAATATGAGCTAAGAAAATAAAAAACTTAATTATTGAATAAATTAGAATGTTTATATTCATTTGAAGAAAGACAGCTGACAATTTAGCCAATCAAATTTTAAGAGAGTGTATTCCTTTTGCCTTTCTGCACTTACCTTTCCCCACATGATTACAAGTAGTGAACATTAGTGTTCAGAACAGTTTTAAATTATTTGCAATACAATATTGAAATACAGTTGAGTTGTTTCATGAAGAGGCTAATGTTTGTTCTCAGTAACTTCATTAAGGATCTGTCAGTGTCTTATTATCTTCCAATATTACAGAATCAATTTTGTCTGCAAATAGCATGCATGCAATTTTTGCAAGTGGTAAGTATACCTGAGTTTAATCAAAAATTATTTTTTGTTACTTTGTGAAATTCTTACAGAATGATATTGTTTCAAGTTTTATATTTAAAAGAACAGATGCAGTCATCATGACATAAATTTGGATTAATCGTTTTTTGTGAACTCCTGTTCAATAATTTATGGAAATTGGGAATAAGGTATAGCTCGGCTAATCAACTCTACCATATGATTTTGAGCATTAGCACCAAATGAGATTACGTCATTGATCAGTCCCAAGGCCTTTTGTAGCTCGAATTTTTAAACGTTCATATCTCTTGTATGGGAGCGAATTTCGCCAATCTGATGGAGTAATCAGATATTTCTCCATATAAATCAGACACTAGTACTCATCACAGTTACTAGGTACTAGTAGTCTGCGAACTGCATGTATACCTCACGCCCAAGATTGGGGGTGCTTGCACAGAGGAACTTACTCGATGTACTCTATGATAATCACCATCGCTAAGAACAATTATCAGACCTTGTTAGAATTTGCGCGTAGTCTATTTCATGTCTGTTCTCCAGAAAGTGTCGCAGTGTATCACATCACCAAGACTGCGTTTCTATTTTCCTGACAGCTGTGTGCTAAAATCAGGCCAGATTTTACATGTCTGATACTGTACATGAATTCATAGAACAATATTAATTAAATTTGTTTAATATCAGTTATTTAGTAATTGATTTGCTTTTATAATTAAATTCCTGGATTTCTTGTTCCATGACGAACTGCGTTGTTAATATTAACTTAATATGTGAATTTAACGACTTGCAGTCAAATATTCATTAAGAATAAGTAAAATTTACTCACTCTGTAGGCCGAGCGCTTTCGAATCTTTGAGATCCGTTTTCAGAGGCGTGTTCCTAGATCGTCGATGTCAGTTTTTTGGTTAGAAGAATTGTGGTTTTTGTAAAATGTGATCAAAAGTTTGTGTGATTTAAAATTTAGTTGTTCGTTGAGGATGTTTTGTTTATTGTGTGTGGTGTGTTTGTATATTTCAAATTGTTCCAAGGTGTTGAGTTCGTGTCCTTTAGATTTTATATCGAATAGGACACGAACTCAACACCTTGAAACAATTTGAAATTTACAAACACACCACACACAATAAACAAAACATCCTCAACGAATAACTAAATTTTAAATCACACAAACTTTTTGATCACATTTTACAAAAACCACAATTCTTCTAACCAAAAAACTGACATCGATGATCAAGGAACAGACGCCTCTGAAAATGGATCTCAAAGATTCGAAAGCGCTCGGCCTACAGAGTAAGTAAATTATACTTGTTCTTAATTGACTGCAAGTCGTTAAATTCACATAAAAAGTTAATAATTGAAAAACTTGAAATTATTTGTTTCTCTCAAACATTATGTTACTGTTATGAAAGATATGTCAATCCATATGAATAAAAGCGCCCGAGGGCTTCCTTGAAATCTGATTCCAGTTGCATGTAATGGAGAAGCTCATTTTAAAGATCATATTGCTTTCTTTAGAAGAAGACCTGAGTACCTTCCCTTTCAAAATAATATCCTTTTATTGCAACAAAATTTTGAAAATCCTCATACACATCACTGGGCATTCCTTATAGAAAGATTCATTCAAGATTTCATAGAATTTGGTCCACGCGTTTAGCCGTAAATGCGTTACAAACAGACAGACATACAAATAAATGCGAAACGGTCGATTTAAAACAGAGACCTCGCTTCGTTCGGTCAACTACAATTATACAATATATGCTCTTGGTATAGGAACCTAGATTGAAAACATCAATAATTTATTATAGTATATACCGGCCCTGGCTGCTGTCAATTTAGTCAGAACTGTACTTGAATATATTCTTATTCATAAATACTAATATACCAGCAGTTGGAAACTGGAAAAAATTGGTTGATTTCATGGGAACCTTCTCATTTACCGGTGGCGTCAGATTGGTCTATTCAAATTTTTGAACGACTATGAATTTGAATAGACCAATCAGACGTTACCGGTAACATTCACCATTTACCGGTGAAGCTCCCAGGAACTCCATAATTGACACTAATATCTTTTGCATTAAAATTCGCCACCAATAATTAATTAGGAATATATTTATTGTATCAAAAATTTATTCCTTTATTCATAAACGATCACTTTTAACAATACGGTAGCACATATGTACAAAATGTTTTTTATAAATATGACTGAAGAATCAAAAATTTTCATCAACTAAATAGTATGTAGACTTGAATTTCACTATTTTTGAAAAATTCATTCGTAAGCTATTTCCATCAGGACTGCTTGTAATATGTATGTTCTTGCTATGTATTTGAATACATCTATCGTTGATTTCCGATGATTCGTCAGTTTAATCAAATAATCAAGCAATTAGCATCTTCCAATCACTTTCTTGTGTGCTGAACAGAAAAGAAAAATTGCATTAAATAAAAAAAAAACAGGAAAAAAAGTGTTATATAAATATGGCTATCAAATTTTCAACAGTTATATTAGATAGTAATTATAATACAGTGTTCATAAAGTCATGACACACTTTTGATCAGAAATGAACGAAACAAGATAGAAAGAGCCAGAAACGGTAAAAGACAGACAGTCAAAAAGCATTTTTTTTTTTTTGAGGATGAGACCTGTGAAAGGGAAATCAGTTGATAACTGAGCCCGTATTTATGAACATTGCTTCAGTGTCTTTAGTCTCGAGCGACTCTTGAAATACATTACATTTCAAGGGTCTATCGATTCAAGAAACACTGAAGGAAGGTAGTCTCCTTGGCTTATTTGATTTTTTTATTCGGAGGATGAAGCCCACATAGGTCTGAGAAATTGGGTGATGGTGATTGATGAGTTTGGCCTACAGTTTTCGGGAAGTGATTTTACAGCAGGGAACAGAGTCTTTTTTGCTGGCCAATTCAATAGGTCACCCTTACAAAGATGGTCCAAGAGTTTCATGGGTCTGATTGAACAGATACCTGATACGGCACTCGGCTATCACTATTATATGGACTACAAAATATCTCTACATGGACTACATATTACTATGTGCAGACTACATACCGTACTACAAAGAAGGCAGAGCCTCCCTGACTAATGTTGCTTTCAATGTACTCCTTCACTGAGTAAAAGCTATGATGCAATAGGTCCTAACAAGCAATGGTCACTACGGTCTCCGGATCTAACACCATACACTTTTCTTCAGAGGTTACCGTATGTGAAGTATAGCCAAGAAAGATGCAGACGAAAAACAACAAAAACGGACTGGAGTAAATTTAAAGTAGAAATGGAGAAATACCAATTGAATCATAGCTTTTACTGGGGAGTACTTTGAAAGCATAATTGGCTCTTAATTGTCAAATGTTTTATTACATTTTTCCAAAAGTATTTTTATACACTTATTAATGAAGTACCGTACTGTAATACTATTACTGTACTTATTTGGTATTTGTGACAATTTATATTTCTGATGTACTGTATTTTAATTGTAATTTGAGCAAAATGTGTACACTGTGAGCTAAGGCCGGTCTGGGGAGGTTGGGGGCCCCTGGGCATTAACTACATGGCGGCCCCTGGAAATTAAAAAAAAATATTACACAGAAAAACCGCTTTTTACTAGTTATTTTACCAAAAAACCTGCTCTACTCAACACTTTTTTATTGTAATAATTACACAGACAACATAGATTTTTATAAGAATGTACTGTAGTTTGTTTTTGCTAGAAGTTCAAACATACACATTACACAGGTTAAATACTTGACCATGTAAAATCTTGCACAACGTTTTTATTTACACATCGTTAAAGATTTTTTATTACCGGTACATGCCAAAATAAAAAATAATACTGCTTTTATCCTTGATGAACCTCTCAACTATTTAAGTAGTTTTAATTTAAGTACATGATTAGAATTAGCCAACTCATCTAAAGCGTGTCAACGATATTGTACATTTAAAACAGAAAATCAAAACCTGTTCTAACTGCTACATGAGACGTCCATCACCAAGTATGGGTGAATCGTTTAGATGTTTTTGTAGGCCAACACATGGAGCTTACATCGGAGTACAATGGGTGGTGTGAAGTTGACTCTGTTGAGTGACTGGAGTCAATGGGAGTCTGATAGGAAGGCGTGAGAAACAGCTGTGATTGACTCAATATTCATTTACATCAAATAACAAGAGTCCCAAGCGCCGAGTCAAAAATATGAGACATAGCTGACTCAACTTTATTCACACTACCCAATAAATTGTGTAGTAAACTGGCGCAAAAACTTGAGGAATTTTACTTTCATTTGGTGAAGATTTTACATTTCTAACTAGTACTGTTTATTTCGTTATACCAATCAAACTTTACAACCACACTGCATAACTCTAATATGTTATATTAGAGTTTGGGAATAACACGCGAATAACATGATAACGCTAACCTGATCACTCTGCATCTGCAAGATGCTATAGAGCAAGCTGAGACATGGAGAGTGGTAAGTTCATCATTAACGTAGTTTTGCCCAAACTCTCAATTGACCGTAGCAGCAACGCGTTTGCCAAACGTCTACGCTAGGCGTCATGAATAAATGGATGTCATTGGCTGTGACCAATCAGCCGTTTATCGACGCTTGAGTGGAAACACGTAACTGTGTCTGATATTATTATAGTGGAGGGTGGCTTTGGTTCATCAAGCTCATGAGATATTTATGGAATGAGGGTAGCTTTCCTCAAACAGATAATTATTGTTACTTTGGGCCCATCTTATTTGGACCTCACTCTTTTCGCTTAATCAAAGTGCTAATGCCTGGGCGTTTTCCCTAATCTAGTGTCTCTAGAATGCTACAAATTCATAAAAAGAGTGCTCTGGTCTAATTAAAGGTTTATATTATTGATTCCAGTAAAGGTATTTGAGACTGTGTTATTCCATCAGCTCTGTGTATATTTTGAGCAGAATCATCAGCTGGTGCCTGCTCAATTCGGTTTTAGGAAAAAGAGATCTACTGGTTCAACTGTTCAAACCCTTGTCCAGTCGATCCTTGAGGCGTTTGAAAACAGTGTCAACATCGCTTCTACTTTGTGATTTAACGCATGCATTTGATTGTCTCACATGAGGTACTGTTGTAGAAGCTAGAGAGGTATGGTTTAAGGCTCAATGCTCTGAAACTAATGGAGTCCTACCATGGAGTGATCCTACCAAACTAATGGAGTGATCAACTACAGGTGGTGGACTGGAATGGTGAACTGTCTACTCATGTACCTTTGAAACATGCTGGAGTTCCTCAGAGGTCAGTTTTAGGGCCTCTTCTGTTTCTCATCTCTATAAATGACTTGCACTACTTATTGAATGGTGGAGTTCTGCTATTGGCTGATGATACCTCACTCTTCTCTAGTAATCTGTGTACCATCCCACACAGGCTCTACGTAGCCTCGGGATGCAAATCTTTTTAATTGTAAGATATTTTTATTATGTAAGAAATGTTTTGTGCTTTTGACTAATAAAATTATTCATTCATAAGAGTCTTCAGTGTGCCACGTTAGCTGTAAGAGAACTACACACCAATGCTTTCCAGTCATTTGAGGTGAATAGGTTGGCCTTTAAAAATGGTGGGACAAGAGTTCAATTGCAGTCTGGGCTCAATTATTATAGGTACTTATAACACTGAGCCCCTTCAAGCCCTTAGGAGTTGCCTTGGATGGGAAACTCACATAGATCAGCTATGTATTAAGCTCAGTAGGAGTAATTTTTTGCTCAGAAATCTGGTGGATTGTCTTCCTGAGAACATGATACGGCAGGCTTTTTCGCATATTTCCAGTCATTTAGCTTGTGGCACGATTCTGTGGGGCACTCTGCGGGTATCAACAGTGTTGTTGCTACAGAAGCACGCCATAAGTTTAAGCACGGGCCGGTTGGCTCAAGCATTGTAAGCAAATTTTTAGTGAAAAGGGTACTAGTACATTGAAAATATATGGTCTGTATATTATCGGTGCCTTGTGGCTGTGAGGGGAAACCTTGACACTTCACGTTGACCAATGCACATGCTAAAAGAAATCAACATAATATTATATTCCAGCCTGGAGTAAGATTGGAAAGATCTATCCAAAGCTACCCCATATCTGGCCAAAAATTTTACAATATATTGTCAGATAAAATCCGGAAATTGTCCCATGTCATGTTTAAGACACAAAGTCATAGCTCGCTACAAATCCATTCTATTCCATTAGAGAATTTATGGAATCAAGTCCATAGACTAAGAAGACGCCACCGGTAACACTTCCATACCATGAACTCAACCATAGTTTGATTGGGATTGAATGACGCGACAGTCGAAACTATAGTATTTCATGTGTTCCAGAGAGCTTCACCAGTAACTGATGAATATTACCGGTGGCATCTAATTGGTCTATTCTAATTCAGTCATAAAAATTTTAAATAGACCAATCAGACGCCAACGGTAACATTTACCGGTAAAGCTACCAGGAACTTAAACCATTTTTAAATGGTCAACATCTGTATTATTCCATTAATTGGGGAAGAAAGTGTTCAATCAGATTAGATGAGCAACACTATCCTTGGCCCTATCTGTAAGGGTGACTGATTGGATTGACCAGCAAAAAACTCTGTTCTCTGCTGTAAAATAACTTCCCGGTGGTTCGGAAACCACCTAAAATTGAAGGTACACCATGTTTCCAATAACATGGCTCAAGCGGTGAGGTGGAACCACCCATAAGGGTCTCCCCACCAATAAAAGCCATACGCTTTTACTTTTTATTCCGAAATTTGATCAAATATGCTTTTATTGTTCAAATGATCTACAATCTCCCTGAAATCATCTAAGGATTATAGAGTACCATTACTCTAGATGTTCTCAAGACCCGATCACACAGAGATACTTATTGAGCTAGATACTTATTTGAGCTAGATTGCTCAACTAGAGAGCTCTAGCTTAGAAAAAATGTAAACGGTCCCTTATGCTTGTCTGAATCCCTTCTCAGATTTAAACATGAGAAACTATTCTCAGCTATAATGTTTATGATGTTGAAGATCCATCTTGTTTCCACTAATATGTATTATAAACTTAAAAAACACTTTTAAATGGAAATTGACTCACGTTATGGCTACTCACCCCCGCCTACCCGCCTACTCATCCCCCCACTCCTTCACCATTCCAACATACATAACCCTCAAACTCATGCCTTGAATCAGTGTACTGTGGGTCGTCTGATGATGCTCTAGACAACAGAGCGAAACGGCCGTCACGCCATAACGTGAGTCAATTTCCATTTAAAAGTGTTTTTAAGTTTATAATACATCATGTTTAGCTATAACACAGATTGAGACATTTCTCAAATAATACAACCAAAATCAAATTATGGTCAAGAATTTTCGACCTAAATATCTCCAGAATTTTCTTTTTAAACGTGGCAACCATGTTTCATTGTATATAGGACTGTAGAGGGATATAGGGAATTAATATTACAGAGAGAGGGGTTAAATATTTGATCGAAATTAGAAATGTGAATTTATTACAACTACATGATCATTGAAAAAAATATATATACCTTACAAACAAGAAAATTCAGTAGTTAACTATTCCATAGTTAATACAAACTTTAGTGAAATTAAGATAACACACTTTCAACTAAATAACTATGGTTATTACATAATATTTCTATATTTACAGACTGAAAAATCTCACTTAGTTCATCAAGAAGTACAGTTCACTAAATGATAATTATAACATAGCACAAAACATATTTACTCAAATTGTTTCAAGCTTCGGATAACTTCCAACGTTTGTAAACAACAAGCAGACATATTTCAATCAATTTTTATCGCAGTGACATTAGCTTTGAAAATTCTTTCCTATTAAAATGAGAACGCATTTCGTGTTTGAGGGATAACTCCCAATAGTTTTTTTGGACACGTTATACGAGAGAAAAACTTGTCTTCAATAATCGATCAATAAATAATAATAAACAACAAGCAGATAATATTGGAAGAGTATGATGATCATGTATTTGACCTCAATTCAACTGTGAAGCTCAGAGAGAGTGAGAGAGAAACGAAATTACCGTTATTTCGAAGCGGAAATACAACAATTAATTATTATTACGCGAATACTATCGGAAAACATTTAGCAAATCTCGACAAAATAATTACATTCGATAGTTGCAATATTTCTTTAAAATTAAAACAAATAATAACCAGTGAATACTACCATCAAGTTACACATTATGCTAAAATCTTCAAGATAGAGACAGAGAGCAGATACTCTCAGATTTAATCAACTCGCTTTTCAACTATTCGATTATTATAGATTCATTTAAATGTAATATTTATTTTACTGTACAATACTTCATCTATTTACAACAATTCTTTTCAAAGAACAGAGGAAATTTGCCAATCGTCCATGTTTCGAGAAGTGAAGTAAACTCAAAATGAGAGCCACACTATCACTGTTTCAATGAAAAAAAAATCGTAATAAAGAAAAAAAACTAAATATTAAAATTCCAAATTATCTAGATTCAACAACAATGATTTAATCGGCATTAAAATATTGAACAACAAAAATAGTAGAATCCGTTTTCAACGAAGATAAGACATCCATGATTATTAAATCAAGCATTATTCATTAAAACTGAATGATGTGTACGTTATTTCTTTTCGACAAAACAGTGTACCAAGGTAATTGGAAGACAAGGTAGTGTTCAATAGTATGATGCGCAGTAGGAAGCTACAGTCAGCAAATACAGTGACGTCATCCGGGTCTCTTTTCACGATTTGGCCCATCTTTACATGTTAAATTGCATAACTTTATAAGTATTTTTCTCAAAATATAATGCTTAAAGAAACTTGAGACGCCTCCTATGGTTTATGGCATATTTAACAGTTAATCGACGGCATTTTTTATACGATCGTATAATTATCAAATTTAGAGCACTGGATGATGTCATGTACATCACATCAAGGGTAGTACTTTTCGGGTATTCGAGTTATTTTATTGGTCTGCAAACTCACATAAATTAATTCTCAAGTACGGTAGAAGATTAAATATTCAATTTTTCAATAAAATTAGATGTGCTACTCCAATGCATAATAATTAGCTGAGGTTCAACTATTTGATTAAGGTTAATTGAATATCTATTTCTCCAATCAAATGTCTTAGAAAATTGAATATCCAATATTCTACAGTACTTGAGAATTAATTGAAGACGAATAAAATGACAAAAATACCCCAGAAGTTCTAGCCTTGATGTGATGACATTATCGAGTGCTCTAAATTTCATAATTGTATGGTCGTATCCAAAATGCCGTAAATTAACAGTCAAATATACCATAAACCATAGGAGACGTCCAAGTTTTTTGAAAAGCATATATATTTTTTTTGAGAAAAAGACTTATAAAGTTATGCAATTTAACATGTAAAAAATAGGCAAAATAAATTGTGAAGAGACACGGATGACGTCACTGCATCAGGACTCGACAGATGACTACCTTGTCTTCTAGTTACCTTGCTCTGTACTACTTTTGAAATTCAACAATACGGCTGCTCTGTTACAGACAACAATTGAGTCCACAAATTTTCAAATAAACATATCTAAAAATCCAATAATAAAAATTACTATTAATCTCTGTTAAAATATAAAGCATCGGAAAGAAAGTCTAGTTAAAATTTCCTTACTTATTACAAGTTTACTAACAGGTGTTCCATGTAAAACGCAATCCATCAATCAGTCATGTATAAAAAATTTACAAACATTGAGCAGATTTTTCAACAATTTTCGAACACTACGCAGAAGTAGTACTTTAGCAAAAGCAATGCAGTAATATATATTATATGCAGTAATATAATGCAGTAATATAACTATATATTTTTTGCATTCACACTATTTTGGTCTATAAGGCTTACGGCCTCTATGACTTTCAGATAAATCTGCTGGTACTTAAAAAGTAAAGGAGAAACTCTACATCAACAAACCTTGAGGGTTAATCAATATTTATTTATGGTATTTAATCTATTGAGATAAAATTACAATGAAATGCAAAGATGCAATAGGCTTAAAGCCCAAAACCTCTCCTCAAATTTTGACTAGGCCACATTTACAAAACTTTTATGTATTAACCAAGCTGTATTGAATATCTAGCCACAGAATTGCAAGAAACTCTGTAAAAAGTAAAGCAGCATAATTATATTCAAGAACTTGGTCGCCATTTCCAGCATTTCCTAGAATTTTAGATAGGCAATGCAAAATTTAGTACGGAATAAAATAAAATCATTCAATTTTCATAGTTTTCACTCATTCAACAGTTTAATAAAAAAAAAACAAATTGTACTTACATTTTATGTAGCTTTATTGAAAAGACAATTTCAGAGAAGTTTTATTTGCAACACATGACAGATTCAATATATTTCTACATGGGTACCTATTCTGCTCATTCTTGTAAACATGTTTTTCATCAACCTTGGCCTTTACTGGACAAACTGCAACGCTCCTGCTCGCATTGGTTGAGTTCATGGAAGTTTTACAGTTTACCGGTAAATGGATTTTTACCGGAAACCAAGGCATCTGTTTGGTCTATTCAAATTCATACATTAAAGATTAAACAATTCTAATAGACCCATCAGATGTCTTAGTTTCCGGTACAAATCCATACACCGGTAAACGGTATGGCGCCCATGTCACTGTAATAAAGCAGGTGGTCATCTCAAATTCTAGCACAGATTGTGCAACTACTGATGTAACAACTACAGTTGTAACAACTGATCAGTTGTTACAAGAACAGATGCGCTAATCTTTCTATACAAGCGGTAAGCAGTCCTCAATGCTCACTCTCTGAGAAACTTGTTCATTGAGAATTATTAAATTAGGTACTCTTGTATTAATGCATTAAAATTGTCATTTGTTGTAAATAAAACTGTTTGAAATTGTCTTTCTAATGAATTCACATTCACGTTGATACATTGATTTGTTATTCACCAAAGAAATGCGATAATAATTTATGCTCAACCTGTACATGTAAACTTAAATTTGATACTGCACTAGATGCATTACGTTTTACACGGGGCACACCTGTATTAGCGACATCTTCACAACACAACTTTTACACTGGATTCAAAACCTATTTCTTTGCACTACTATAACTGGGCCGATTTTAACGGAAAAAGAACTAATAATCAACTACAACACAATTCATTCAAAAAAATCCTAAGCAATGTTGTAGTAACACCACTGCAAACTGTTGAAACTGAACCATACACAACACATACACGTTAGACAACATAAATGCACGTGTGTTAATTGTATTCATGGAGGTATAAGAAAGTGGAGGAAGCTTACCACGCTCATCTTTATCGCGACTTTACACTTCGTTGTAGGTTAAAAACCCCTATAGATATACACCAATGTTGCTGTAGTGTGTGTGGGTGTACTCTCCCACGGTTATCTTCAACGATGGCCGTGATTTTACACTTCGTTGCAGGCTGAAGCCAATAAATAGCGTTAAAGTGTGATCAATACTACAACTGCTAAATCTTGATGGATATTTTCAAAAATCATTTTGAGAATTAAATCGTTTTTTACAGATGATAAGCGCGGTCCAAACAAACTGCCATGAAATCTGGTAAACAGTGAACTACTTAGTTTGAAATTCGCGGTGATATAGCCGCCTATGATATAAGATCCCGTGCAGTAGGGCCTTGTTTGCTTGTTTCCGGTTACAATTTTTCAGCATTGGGGGTAAAGTTATGCTCCTTCCGTTTTCTTATATTTCCATGATAGTGTATCGATTTGTAATAAATTATCAATCAATTTTTTGTTTGTAGAGAACACTAAAACTTTCACTCATAAACGCGTTTTGAAAATGATTTATGTTTTGAGGGCCTTGCTTCTTTCTTTCTGGTTAATTTCTCTACATTGGCGGTATACTTTACGCTCCCTCCACTTTCCTATACCTCCATGGTTGTATCAATTTAAAATAAATTATCATTATTTTTTAGAGTCTTGCTTTCTTCCATTTCCGGTTACACTTTTTCAACATTGGCGGTATACGTCAGAGCCTTATTATAAAGAAACGCTTCAGTCGCGGTCACGCGCTACAATTTAGGCTGAATTTCGTCAGCTGAGCGTCTGATCAATCTTAACAATGACAAAGTAGATGAAGGCATTAACATGTTTGGAGCCATCAACTTATTTTTTTTTAATCAAATCACCCAGCTAGTGTTATTTATCCTCGATTATGGCGCGTAACTGCAGTGGCTCTGCATAAGTGCTTTCTTAAACCAACATGATTATGTATCAATTTGTAATAAATTATCAATTTTTTTTAGGGCCATGCTTGCTTCTTTCCGGTTACACTTCATCAACATTGGTGTTGCACGTAATGTAATGCTCCCTCCACTTTCTTATAACTTCATGGTTGTATAAATCAATTTGTAATAAATTATTAATCAATTTTTTGTTTATAGAGAACACTAAAGTGATAATCACAGGCGCGTTTTGAGAATTATAAATTTTTCAGGGCCATGCTTCCATTTCCGGTTACACTTTTTCAACATTGGCGGTATACTCCTTCCACTTTCTTATACCTCCAAGGTTGTGTATAAATTTGTTATAAACTAAATTTTTTGTTTGTAGAACAACGGACGAACGGTGGTGATAGTGATGGTGGAGAGAGAGAGATATGATGAGGAGGGGAGTTGATGGGAGGGTTATGGGGGGTAGGGGTGGTTTACAATCTACTTATCCTTCTCACCAGTGTTGGCGCCAGTTGCGCCGGCATTGTCACCAGTGGCTCCAGTTGTCGAGACAGCTGGTGGCACGCCAGCTTTCTGCTTGAGCATGGTCCAGTCGAACATGTAGTCGTAGTGATGGTTGAGGGTGCGGAACAGGATGCGAAACAGCTGGCGCAGATACATGTAGTCGGGCGCCTCGTCAAAGCGCAAGCCTCGTGTGTAGTTCAGGTACATTGTGAATTCGGCTGGAAATCCCTGCAGACAAACAGAAGCAATTGAATAAAATTCACCGCCTAAGCAATAGTTATCTGTGTAACTAATGTGCAAAGTAGCACTTTGCCGCATGAGAGAAATGCATTACGCATGACCTGAAGACGATTGCGGAATGTTTTCTCTGGTAAAACAGATACTTTCTTTTTCAGCACGAGTTACACCTTACATTTTTCCTACAGTTGTCGCATCTGGAATTAGGCAAAGTAAAAGTGCAGGAATCAGCGATTTTACGTACTATAATGATTGCACAAATAGCCATTTCGTTAGATAACTGTAGGAAAACATTATTTGTAATTATTCCATCTAATGAAAAAGAATGGATATTTTGAACGAATTGAACACTAGTATTTCTGTGAACAGAAGACCTCACGTCCAAGAATAAGGGTGCTTGCAGAGAGGAGCATCCTCGATGTTCTCAATGATAATCACCATTGCAAATTAAACACCATTAAATTAAACAATCATCATACCTAACCTTTGATTCAAAATTCCATAGGCAGTCTATTTCATGTCTGTTTTCCATAAAAAGTCACTCTGTATCTCATCGCCAAGGCTGCATTTCAATTTTCATCCAGCCTGTTGTTCCAGACAGCTGATTGCTCAAATCAGATCAGATTTCACATGTCACTGAATTTATAGAACAATATTAAATAAATTTGTAAAATTATCATTTACTTAGTAATCACTTGCTAGTATACTTCATTGAAATATTACAAATTATTTGGTCCTTTTGAACAAATATGTTCAATATATAACTTAATTCAAATGGCGGCCCAAGCAGATGAATGAGAGGGCCGAGAGATTTCTTGAAATCTGATTCCAATTTGAAATGACGAAGAAGTTAATTTTAAAAATCATAAATGTTCCCAATACTATAGAAGAATGACTGAGGGTCTTTCCTTTTTTCCTTCTAATTATTCTTTAAATGCGAGTAAATTTTGAAAATCCCAACACAAAATTGCTGTGCAATACTTAAAGAAAGATCAATGCAAAATTTCATAGGATTTGGTCCACGCGTTACAAACACAAAAATACAAAACGATCGACTTGTAACGGAGATTTCTCTTCGTTCCATCTATAATACATTAACTTATACTATACTCCACACCAAGAAGTTAGTCGGCTCAAAGAAATTGCGCTGTAGCAAAAAACAAAATGACTGCGGTGGTACCACCATACGACTAGGCAACATGGTACGAGTAGTGTTGTCAATTTGTGCATTGAGGTTGGTAATTCTGTATCAGCTGCTGGATTTGTGGGTTAAGTGGTAGAGAGGACTTGTTTTGTCTCAACTTCGCCAACAGCACTTTTTCTCTGTAAAAAGCGTAAAAAATGGAGACTTCTATCGATCTATCCATCTATCTGCTGGCTTGGCCTCATATCTGGCAACACCACACTTTTTGAGCACAAGTAAGGAAAATAGGACTACTACTCACCTTACACAAGACTTCAGGAGGGGTTGACATTTTCTTTTCGCTAATTTTTTCATATTTTTGTTTTTTAGTTGCAGCCTGTAAAAAACAATAACATTAGTTTGGCCTAAAGGCAGTCATAATACAATTGCTGCATTAAAATTTGCACAATTTTAACATTAAATAGAATTTCTATGCATGGTTTGAATTCAAAGGTATTTTCAAAAAGGGGTTGAATTATTGTAAGCGGGCTTTTCAACATAATATTGGAAGTTTGAACTGAGGCCTTTTTATTTATGAAGCAACATGAAACGGCCAAGTTGGGGCATTACTAATTGTTGTCCTCTCTCAAACACTTGTCCTTTCAAATTAGAGAGAGAACAAATTTCGTAAAAATTATGATTCTGAAGAGCAAAGTCCCTAAAATGATAATTCTTTGAAATGTAAAACTGAAGGCATCAAATTCATTTAATGAATCAACAAATTTCATGCAACATGAAACAACAAATTGAATGATTAACTCATCCTATAATGAATCAATGAATTGGACCACCCCACCGGTTTTACTTGCTACTTTCATTCATTTCTGTACTTCACAAAAGGCCACGCAGTGGCTGTGTTCTATAAGCGGCAAGTCTCATATTATAGTGTAAAAAATCTTGTCAATAATTTATAATGATTGTTGGTAATTTGAGTTAGCACCTAGTTAGAGATTAATAAACTATGTATTCTTTATTAATTTTCTCAAGTATAACAATTACAAGCTAATGAAACGATGATTCAGTTTCTTCTAATCTTGTCTATTACTCATTTGATAATACTACCTATTCAAAAGTTTTAAAATTTCACAATAACCATCTACACAATAATAGACGAAATACAAATAGAAAGGGTTCATAAACATCAATCAGATCAAACATCTCCAATTATTTTAAGTAATCTTTATATAAAATAGGCAAACATGTTTTATTGTGATGACAACTCCTCCGTGGTTTCTCGACCGATTTTGTTCGTTCAGGTCTCATTTGAAAGATCTCATCGAGTAGATGTTTGATAAGGTCTTACATTTTGAAAAAAGTCATCGTGGACATGAGGAAAGTACGATCAAAGTTTCAATTTTTGCCATTGCTTTAACATAGGGATCGGTGAGCTGAAAATTTTCATATTTCAACTTATGATTTGATGATCAGCTGTTTTGAAACAAAAAGTTTATTGTTCATTGTTCATTCAGAGAGAGAGGGTGGGAGGATAGAATAAAGAGGAAGAGAAGGAAGAGGAAAGACGAAGAAGAAGAAGAAGAAGTCGGAGAAGAAGAAGAAGTCGGAGAAGAAGTAGAAAAAGAAGAAGTCTCTGAAGAGGAAGAAAAAGAAGAAGAAGAAGAAGAGGAAGAAGAAAAAGGAGAAAAAGAAGAGGAAGAAAAGAAGAAGAAGGAAAAGAGGAAGAAGAAGAAAAAGGTGAAAAAAAGAAAAAGAAGAGGAAGGAGAAAATGATGAAGAAGAAAAAGGAGAAAAAGAAGAGGAAGAAGAAAAAGAAGAAGAAGAAGAAGAAAAAGAAGAAGTGGAAGAAGCAGAAGAAAAAGAAGAAGAGGATGAAGAAGAAAAAGAGCATGAAGAAAAAGAAGAAGAAATAGGGAACGAAAAAGATGAAGAAAAAGTCGTGTAAAGTCGCACATTCGTGCGACCCGGGATAACCTAGTTGAATAAAATAATCTAATTCTAAATTATATTTTTAATTGAATCTGAAAAAAATTGAATTACCTTCAATCCTTGCCAGGGCAAACTGCCTTTATTGAAATACATCATAACATATCCTAGTGATTCCATATCATCTCTGCGACTGAAAAAACGGAAATACATAACAAATTATTCAAACATTTTATAAAATATTTTCTTTTCAAAAATGTTCCACTTCCAAAGACAATATAAAGAATAAAAAAGTAACCAAGCATCACCAGAGAGCACCCGCGTGATTACTGGATCAAAAATATTAATTATGTAGAACTTATAATTGTCTAGACACATAAATTGCAATACATATTCAATATAATACATACAATTTATGGAACATAAGTTGTGGATGTCTGGATCAAGAAAATAATCTCAGAAGGGTAGTTAAACAGTAGCAGTAAGACAAGATTCGAACGTCACCAATTAAAATTAATTTTATTTCAAATAAGCGAAATTGCAAAAAGAAATAGCCTAGAAAATAATATATTAAAAAACATAATCTTAGAACAGTGATACTAAAACAGTCGAAGTTTTGAAAATTTTATCCATACTAACATAAAAGAGGATAAACTACCTAAAAGAATTAATAAGATACACGCGATGGTATAAAGGTAAACTTAAACTGTCTTGTAACACAATGGTTGAGTTCCTGGAAGCTTTACCGATAACTGGTAAATTTTACCGGTCAAGCTCCCAGGAACTCGACTATTATCACAAACATTTCCATCAAACTACTTCAATTTTGAAAAGAGGGATTGCGCAAATCTACGCTAAAAAATAAAACAAAGTAACACTAGCTCGGCTACAAAAATAACATGGCCGATCTGCTTCCAATATTTGAGCGAAATGGATTATGTGTCAGGCAGGTATTAAAACATTAAGCCTTAATAAGCTACTAACTCCCGGCCAGCGAAAACACCATGATCTCTGCTGTAAAATTACTTCCCGGTGGTTCGAAACCCACCTAAAACTGTAGATTTTAGAAATCATAGCTGATACAAATATTCATAGCCATCTGTAAAAATTCGGTCATTATCGGATAAATATACATCACAAAGCTATCTAGTGAATGTAGGCTAGGTTATTATCCCAATATAACTATTTTTATTTGGAACTGCATTTGTTTTAAAGGCCGTTCCAAACAAAGATATTGCAAAGCTGCCTTCCACAAAGGCTGCACAGAAATATAATATTTTTATAGTTGATTTGGAATATTTAATTTATTTATTAATATCTCATTCATTTAATTAATTAACTGCTCACTTCTGAACCGCTTTATATTGTATAACAAATCCCTCCGCATTTGGCAAGAATTCCACCATTCAAAACTTTTTGTACCACATTCTCGCCTCCAAGTGTACAAGTGGCTTGAAACGGATTATCGTAGTTTTTAGCGTAAACACAGGCCTATTACCGATTCTAAATCAACAATCCCAATGGTAATACATTAATTCAATTCTTACAAAGCTCTATTCTACCGAAAACCCCATTGCGCTTACTTTGCTGCCTGGCAAAGCTTAGCTAAGAGGAAGCTCCCTTTGCATACCAAGTACCCTTAAATCGTAATAAGCAACATTACGGTATGCAAAGTGAGGCGTTGGACCACACAACTAGCTTAAAAGCCTACATGAAGCCAACTGACCTCTGTGAACAATATAATAAAACAGAACAGTAAAGCTATAACATTAAACTATAATAAACTTCTGTTTAGCTGAGTCGATTATCCACACAGAAAAACAAATAGAGAAAATATAGAGAAACAAAGAGAAAACAAGAGGGAGAAGTAACTTTTCTAAAAATACATCGAATGCAGACTATCCTTACTCAGTAGTTTGCTATAAATTATGGAAGTTGCACTACATAGTGTTTTAAGCCCATCAAAATAAATTCAAATCTCTGTAGAAGTAAGGACAAGAGCGTATTTTTGTTCAAAGATAGCGTTTCCAATAATACACACTACATTTATGAGAATGTTATTTTTTGTTTGGTAGTTTGTTCTATAGAAATTCCATTGAATAATAATGTTTTAGGGTTGAAATAGTGTAGTTTCAAGCCTCTATGATAGAAAACGTAGAATATATTGCAAAACTAGCCGGTTCACCCGTGCTTCGCTACGGAGTTCGAGGTATTTAGAGCCCTTTTATGCATGCGTTTTCGTACGGAAGATTAAAAACGGACCGTAAATTTTGTGTCGTGCGTTTTTTCAAATCAAATCAAAATTTATTCAATCAATAACATAATAATTACAAAAATCCTTTTAGTTAAACTTCATAAATACAGAATATTTTATATCAGTAATTCATCTTTAGAAACCCCACTATAAAAAACTATGTGTTGGGGTATATGAGTCTGTTAATATTATTATTTTTTTTTTTAGTTCTATATAATATATAGTTGAAATATTTTTTCAAAAATGAAGTTAGTTGTTAAAAATGTTATGTTAAATGATAAATGTAAGTGCATATTATGTAATAATTAAACAAAATTAATAAATGTGAAAAATTAAAAATTACCTAGAGTTATACAAAATAGCTACTCAATGATAATAATATATTAAAATGTCATAATAATACAAGAAAATTATATATGCAAACAAAAATATAGGCTAATAATTAATTGATATTAACTCTTACAAAATTTTCAAATTGCGTTACTTCTTGATCTATCATCCAATTTATTAATTTTCTTTTGAACCGATAAATAATTCTTTCTACTTTTATATCTACAGGAATAATGGTATACATTCTTGGTGCTATGTAAATAAACGATCTTTGCCCAAATGCCGTGTGTGATTTTGATTTTATGTCATGCGTCTTCAATTTTCTGTCGTGCGTTTGCTTAAGGATGAGGGTGGGGGTGGCAGTGCTACCAATATAGTTCTAGTATCATGGATCTGACAGAACTCCCGCAGAGCAGCCAGAACGAGTGCGGGAGGTTGACAGCACTGCGGCTTGGAGTGGGAAACGTGCGTTTGTCGTGAGTCTGCATAAACACGGCCATATGCTACCATGTACTTTGAGCAGACGTCCGTCACTGCGTTTATCGTCCGTTTCTAAAACACTGCGACATGTTTTAGAAACGGACGATAGCTGAAAACGGACGCAGTACATAAATGCGCTCATTTGTTCCAATGTATTTAAAAACGTCCGTTTTTTATCGTCCGTACGAAAACGCATGCATAAAAGGGCTCTTAGCTGATAATTCCGTTATCAACAAAATTATCTGTAATCGCATTGATTGTATTGTTACGGGTTCTCACGAAAATTATGGTGGCATAAAAGTAAGAATAGAACTAGAACTTTATTTACACAATAACAAACTTCATAGACTTATCACACAAGAAGTAACAATATTTTCAATGCAATAAAGAAGTAGTTTAAAGTCAATGGATTGAAACTTAGCCTTGAAAATACCTAAAAAATATATGCAGTCTGCGCACCGCAGTGTGAATGATCCCTAGTCATCTTCAGTACGGCTACTGGGATTTGACAAAGAATGTTCATGTTGAAAATCTATGCACAAGGCTGTCAACATCCACATTTTTTATTAGAAGACTGAGGGACCTACTGTCAACCCAGCATCTGAGGATGGTGTACTTTTCACTGGTTCAGAGTCATCTGGCTTATGGGCTGCATTTTTGGGGACACATAGCCCATCTCAAACAGCTACTGCTGTATCAAAAGAGAGCAATCATCAGAGCTGTTCATCACAAGAACCAGCGGGAGTCCTGTAGACCTCTGTTTGTCCGTCTTCAAGTATTGACAGTATTCAATTTATATATACTGTGTTCGGTCATTTTCATTAAAAAGGACAAGTCTTCTTATTTTCAACGCTGTAAGGTGCATGCCTTCAACACACGATCTAGTCAGATGCTGAATTGGCCAAGATGCAGAACACACAATACTTATAAAACATGCTTTGTGAATAGAATAAATATATTTAATAGACTAGAACGTGGAAGCCAAGGACGTATCAATTGATGGTTTTCAAAAAATATTTATTTGGTTGGTGGAAAGACCATTCTATTCATTAGAAGAATACATGAACTCTATCTGTGATATTCGATTTTTAGATAGCCTTTCTTACCTTGTCTTAGTTTATTAAAAACTGTATTTAGTTGTGTTTGTGACCTAAACAATTGAGACTCTTATATTTATGAATATGAATCCATGGATCTAATAAATGATGATGATCAATATTATTATTACAATCTTTAAGGAAGCTATATTCCGAATATCGTTGCAATCCATTTAGTAGTTTTTTAGAAATCGTAATCAGTAAATGGATGAGTGACATATTAGATATAACAATATTTAACAAGAGTTCTAAAAGTATAATACCTCTGTTCAATGCCAAGATGTGCGTTGATTGATGCATAACGGGCGGTACCAGTGAGATTTTTGTCTTCTCTGTAGGTTATATGCATTCTAGTTCGTGAATCTCTATATTTTTTGGCAAGCCCAAAATCGATTATAAAGAGCTGTTGAAAAAGAGAAAAAATTAATATTACAAATAAATATCATTACAGTATCATTATATCTACTATAAAAATTCAATAACATTGTTGACTACATTAATTAATTATTTAGGCTACAATATAGGTAGTTTTCTTTTTTCACCTCAATACTCATGTCATAATTTTCCCGGCATAAGCCCCCACATAAAATCATGAGTAATTGTACAGCCAATGAGTATTGTTACTGTCTAAATAATAACGTTTTAAAAGTGTTATTTCTATTGAAGCTCCTAGCCAACAGAGTAATTTGAGATTAGCAATTCCAATATCATTACAAAATACTGTGCAAAGTGAAAGTCTACTAAAAGTAAGAAATTTAAAACTATTAGAAAAAAAATTGAAAATCGAATAAATTTTAACAATCTACCTCACAAAATATTCTACTCCAGAGGAATATTTTCTTAATGTTAAAAATTGAATTTTTAGGCCATAAGTGCCGAAATAAGTTTGAATCCACAGTCATAACCATTCTTACAATCTTCTATGTTTTGGTGTAAGGTCAGTTTAGTTATTTTATTTCGAATAAAAATGTTCAAATGTTGTAGAAACATTTTTTTGTAGTTTGATTCAATCTTCTATTGTAAAACAATTAAAATAAGTAAAAATGAGCTGAACAGTGTGCATTTCACATGCAAAGCGCATACTAGGAAAGGTCAGTCAACGTGTTTGAAATGGCAAGCAAAACCATAATTTATTATTTCCACTACATAGACTAACTGGAAACGCCATACTTTATTTAGACTTCGGCAGTATTTGAATATATTCTCGGCTGTATAGAATTTCCACGTAGAAGTAGAAGGGATGTGACTATTGGGTGGAGCAGGCAAATCGCCGCCATTCAAACTGGACTCTACCTAGATCAACCAGTAGGCCTATTTCATCCACGGCAACTAATCACTCTCAGGCTAACATTATTGTATTTCCATGAATCTATCTAATACAAAAACTATATTATAGTATTGAATATAAATAATTTAACAATAAAATAAATAATTAGCACCAAATTCAATGGCATAACCTCATGAACTAATAATATTCCCAAGCTAACTACACATAATTTCTTGTCATGAATTTCGTTTAAAGAAATGGAGATTAGTGTTATTATAATATTGTTATGACACCAAGGAATTGAAAAAAATCAGCCTTCTGTACAGATCGGCCAATCTTTTTCGGTCCTAGGCATGAAATTAAAAAGACTAGAGGTCAGTTCCAGCTAAAATCTGTAAGAGGCGGGCAACTGATGAATTATTGAATTTAAAATAATCATGTTATCAAATGCATGTATCAGGTATTATAAATATCATGGTATCAGCTATATAAATACACAAGAGATAAACCTTTTAATGGCCAACGTTCTATTTTTGGGAAAAGGAATTAATAATGTATTTCTGTTCAACTTTCTTATAGGATTTTTAATGACTGTTTGAAACTCATATTGAAGTAAAATATGATAGTAAAGATAGAGTAAATTAAAAACTGGAAGAAATACTGATACAGCAAAAGTTAAATCTGATGAATTTAAATCAATCATCAAATACAAAGTGTTTATGCGAAAGGAGGAATCTGCCGAACTTCTCAAGCTTATTCCTTTTATCAAAACGGATGAAAGGTTTATATAAACATAGGTCCTAAACCCCATCGTTACAGAAATAAAGATAGTTGATGTTGGGTTTTAAATTATCAATTTATATCAAATCGCTACCGCCTTCATTTAGGTTAAAAAAAATTAAAAAAGTTTCCCATAAAAGCAGATGAGAAATTGAATAAAGCAGCTTAAAAGGCAATTTCATCCATCTTTATTTCGCAACGAAGAAGTTATTTTTCAAAACTATGGTTATAAGAACATATATATTTCATTATTTTGATGAGAAATAAATAATAGTTTGGCAGATTCCTCCTGAAACACCCTGTATTTTACCTAACTGTATTTTTCTAAATTTTAAATTAATAGCTTTGAGATGAAACAAATAGAACAACATTAAAATTGAATGAAACAATTTTTTTTAAAGTGAAGTTTTCAATGAATCTAAATTTTTAGAGGTCAAAGTTTCGGAGGTCAAAATTTGTGAAGTCAAAATTTGTGAAAAGAGCAGTTTTGACTCTATGCCGGTTGCATTTTTATCTCATTAAATAATTGTTCTATGTTGATTCGTCGGGCCCTTGGATACTCCGTTGTATCGGTTTATTGCGATTGAAAATGATGTCGTAATTATATTCCCCAATGATTTAATAATACAAGTAGTTTCTAGAATATCAGTATTATTCTTCATAATGTATATAGACAGCGGCAACAACCAATGTACCTTGTTGCAGTGTCGGCCGATGCCCATGAGGAAGTTGTCCGGCTTGATGTCTCGATGAATGAAGCACTTGCAGTGGACAAATTCGACGCGGCCAATCATCTGGTCTGCCAGCATTAGAACAGTCTTGATTGTGAATCTTCGCGAACAGAAATTGAATAGATCCTCCAGCGACGGCCCTAACAGGTCCATTACTAAAACGTTGTATTCCCGCTCTTGGCCGTACCATCTGCAACAACAATTTTTAATTAAAACGTCATTTTGTCATAATTATTATTGAATATAAAAAACACATACAATTTAGATTAAAACTTTAGGTAACTGTAACAGTTATTATTATTGACCGAACGAAGAGAGGTCTCTGTTTCAACTCGACCGTTTTGCATTCGTTTATTTGTTCGTCTGCTTGTTTGTAACGCACTTACGGCTAAACGCGTAGACCAAATTCAATGAAACTTAGCGTGGATCTTCCTCTAAGTGCCCAGAGATGTATGTGTAAAGGATTTTCGAAATTTGCTTGCATTTAAAGGATAATTTAAAAGTCAGGCTAATAGGCTTGTATTTAGGAATGTATTATGATTTTTAAAATGAGCATCTCCATCATATGCAACAGGAATTAGATTTTCATAGATAGCCCTCGGGCTTCAATCCCTTCTTGTCATCTCTTTCTCCTACTAATCTTTACTCTCTTTCCTCATCCGTTCTACTCTGAATTCTCTTCTCCATTGCTTGTCCTCCCTTCCTCGTCGCCAGCTACGTTTTCTACAACTTCTTCTTCTCCTCCTTCCTCTCCTCCTCATCACCACAATCATCTTTCTATCTTCTTTTTTTCACCTGTACTTTTTTACTTTCTTCGCTTCTTCTCCTTTCCCTCCTCCTCCTCCTCATCATCATTCTTCTTTCTTCTTCCATCACTTGTACTTTTTCTCGCCACTTCTTCCTCCTCCTCCTCCTTCTCGCTTTTTGAACACACAAAGAGATCAGGGAAAGTGTTTCTTTTCTTCCATGTGCCGTGTGCTCTGCTCTGGGCCTGTAATCAACTGGGTTTCCAGGTCACCACTCTCTCTTGCCGGCACTCGGATAGAAAACAAAAGTTTTCGCGCCGCGCGGCTCCCGGAAGAAAATCGGCGGCCGGGCGTGAGTGCGCGTGCGTGCGGGCCAACTGTCGAAAATTATTATTGTATCACTCTGTAGACCTGGTTCAGAGTCATAGCCACGTCATAGCTCGGCGCTAACGAGCCTAGTTAATGCCAGCTGTATAGCTACTACAAATATTACGCCCAGTGAAATAATCGAGAGAATATAAAATATGTTGAGAACAATGAAATTCAAATAAAAAAAGACTGAGCCTTATCACCACCAAAGGGTCTCTTAAAACCACCAAAGGGATCAGAGGGAGATAATGAAATTACAGATAACAATAATAACAATGTAACATATTCAAAATTTGTGAAGGGAGCAGTTTTGGACTTGAGTCTGTTGCAACTTCACATTCGTTGTGAATTTGTTACAATAAATAAATAAATAAAATAATAAGCGTATGACTTTCATTGGTTACTGGTAGTTCCACGTTCCACCTCGCCGTTTGGGCCATGTTACGGGGAACATATCTATCTCTCTTCTATATAAATAAAAATAAATCGCTAAATGTGATGCTAAGCGCAAAACTAGTTAGTCCCTAGGACTAACTTCTACCCTAATAGTCGTAGGAGATTTAAATTTGAAACGTTCCTTCAATGTTTATTGCATTTTCTCCTACCATAAGTGGTGAACCTCCACCTGGCTTACACATAAAAATACACAACCATGATATTGATACTCCTAGAAACCAAAACAATTGTCTCTGTCAAACTATAGAAAAAGTTCACTTTCTAAAATATCTGGGATTAATGGTTGATAGTAACTTAAAATGGAATTTTCATCTACAGCATCTAATATCTAAATTAAAGTATCTTATCTACATATTTTATAAAATTAATAGGTTAAATGACATCAAAATTATAAGAACCATATATCATGCCTATGGCCAATCTTTGTTTGAATATGGGATAGAGTTGTGGGGGGGCACCTTTGACACACATTTCAATAAGATATTCAATTTACAGAAACATTTGATTAGAGCAGCTTTAAGAAGACCCAGATTATATCCCAGCAAATGTCTATTTGTTGAATTTAAAGTTCCTACGCTTAGACAGGTCTTTGCTAAAAAAATTATCACTCTTATTAATAAAAATAAAGATCTTCTCACAGTAAATACTAACTTACACAATATACGTCCATCTGCATTTAATGTTTATAATAGATCATTCACCAGATTAACTATAAATAAACACCAATTCACATATTACATGGAGTACCTTGCCAATATAGTCCCCAGTCACTTCATAAATAATAGATTTACTAAGAAGCTCAGCACTGAAATAGATGAATGGATAAAAACTAAGATTTACTACAAAATAGTTTGATGTATTCTTAATAGCATGTCTCCTTTCCTTTCCTGAATTTTCTTTCTTATTTTTTCACTTTCTTGCTTTTCTGAACTTACCTAAATTTTGAGCTCACTGCTGGCGATCAAGTCCTACTTCTGCCAGTAGTGCTGTATTGCATGTATAAATAGTTATTTTTGGATTTGTTATTAACTTTAAGTATGTATGTTCTTTGTTTTGCTTCTTTGTTGATATTTTGTGTGAATATGGCCAATAAATGAATTTGAAAATGAATTTGAATGTGAGTGAGAAACAACGAAGGAGACCTCTGAACAGCTGGAAGAGCCCTAGGACTGACTTCTTCCCTAATAGTCCTTGAAAATATCTATGATACACTTTCATCGCCGTGCTATTTGATGTGATTCTCACTGTCTTCTGGGCAAACAGTTCGTGATACAGCTTTTTAATGTCTTTTTCCAAGTGATTGCCCCATTTTACAATGTTTTGAAGTTCCAAATCCAGAAAATTAGTGACTGGCAGCAAGGCATTCTTTGCCAGACCCTAGCGTTAGCGTCTGAAAATACATGAAGTCACTATGGACTCCATAAAGTTTGTTTTACTCAAATTAAGCTTTAGTGAGTTATGATCGTCTTACTATAACATTATTCCTGTAGATATATAAATAGAAATAATGATTTATCGGTTCAAATGAAAATTAATAGATTTGATGATAGATCAAGAAGTGACGCAATTTGAAAATTTAGTAAGAGCTCAAATTAATTGATAATTTTATTTTTGTTTGCATTTATAATTGTTTGTAATTATATTTTATTTTAATAATTATTGTGAAGTAGTATTCTATTTTGTATACGTCTAGTTAGTTTTCTTATTTTTTCTCACGTTTACTACTTTTGTCCACTAATTTGTGCACTAACAAATCTTACAAAATATTACAAAAAATATTATCGGGTTTATAAAGAGAATTATTGATAAATTATATTCTGTATTAATCAAGTTACACTTCAAGTATTTTGTGATTATATTTTTTATCAATAAATTTTGTTTTGATTTGATCAAACCACTGGTTCAGCTGATGCATAGTAGCCGCCCCAGCCATGTCACAAGGAAGCTCTTACAAAATCTGTTGTTATTTAATGCAATATTCAAATTAGTATTAATGAATAAAAAAAATCGAGTGTTCTAGAAGACAACACCTAGACAGAGCGCAGTCTACGGTAGCTACTGATCTCGTTTCAAAAGAGCAGTAGAAACGCATATAAGTATTAATAAGGAGGAACAGGGGCTTATAACGCCATCAAACTTGAAAACAAATCAACGAATGCATTCGAGCATTATTTCATGAGCGTGTTCAACTTTTAACGCACCACGCTGCGCCGACAAGCCTTGGCCCAGTTGTCATTGTATTTAAAAATATATGCGCATTGCGCATGCGCGCACTCTACTAATTTCACTTCCAAACAGCGCTCTCTCACACTCACTCACTCATTCTCTCTTACTCAAACTGTGCTCATCACGTAGAATGTGTTCTACGCATTTCGGGTGTCTGCTAGACAAACAGACTCTTCACAGACTCTCAACAGACACAATATTGTAAATAAAAATGTTTACAACAGATAAATGGATGTAATTTCTTTGCCATTCGTCACTAGTCATTGGCAACGTCAAAAATAAAATAAATCACAAAAAACACATCAATTACCCAAAATTAGAAGACAAATTCTTGCCTAGAGTAGAATAGAATTTTATTTGTTCAATACAAAAAATATTGTATATTTGTTGACAAAACATGTTCATAGAATACTGTCAAAATGAACTAGTATTAAATAGAAGTAAACAAAAATCTTCAACAAACTCCCAGAAAATATAAGAGATGCTCCCTCCCTGAATAATTTTAAAGTTAGAATCAGATATTTCCTTGTTGAAGGATCTTCTTATAGCATTGATGCATTTTATGATAGGTAAAGGAAGTTACCATCTTAGTTTATAGGAACAAATGTATGTATTTTACTAGTTTAATCCTGTATGAAACAAGTAAAATACATCTTTCTCTTGAAACTGAGATGCTAACTTCCTTTACCTAGTATAAAACTCATTCATTCTATAAAAAGATCCTTCAACAAGGAAGGATCTGAGTCTAGCATTAAAATATTCAGGGGAGGAAATCTCTTATATTTTCTTGGAGATTGCTAAATGGCTGATGGAATCGGGTCCCATTGGTGGCACAATATTAGGTGCGTATGGGTGCGAGTGTGTGTAGAATTTTTATTTATATCCCTATTTTTTCCTACATTCTTTCTATCAAGTTTTAAAAGTTATTTTTTCCTTCCATCTCATTGTTAGATTGCTTTTTTTAGTTTAAATTATTTCTTATTTAAACTAATTTCATTTTAGTTTAAATTCTACACACACTCGCACTTTTTTTGTTGTTTTTTTGCTAGTAACATTTTCATACTTTTAATTATTATTAATTATGCTTTGTTATATTTCTAGTTTTTATATTGATCCTATATTTTCTTATATTCTCTCTATCAAGTTTTAATAGTTTTCCCCTTATATTTTCTTTGTTAGATTGCTTTCTCAGTTTAAATCAAATGTTTTACTTTTTTCTGTCTTCTTAATGATTTTCAAATTAGTAGTTAGTAAGTTAGTATTGTTTTGAAGTGTAAGAGAGGACCGGCTGCGCCCTAACTTCGCCCTCCTAGGCCAAAAGCAAAAGCAGTCATTCTATACTATTCTATTCTAAAGACTTTTGAATCTAGACAACCAATAAATAATTGAATTCTGGAAAAAAGATGTTCTGTAAGCGCCCAACAGAATTTCAAAAAGAGGCTTTCTGAATTGAGTGGGGAGGAAAAGTCGTCAACAATCCTGGCAGACTATCAAGACATTTCAATTCTCAACAAGTGGGAATTCTAAACTAGAGCTTACCCCGGAGATATAAAGTTTTCTCCTTTCACAAGTTTCATAGCCATGGATAGCATTTCTTACAATGCAGCCCCACTTAGATACAGTGCAGCCCGGAAATAACAGATAGATAGAATGTCTTTATTAAGAGCGGAGTTAGGACTCAAGGTCCTCTCTTCCACTCCACCCATTATATCTTTGAATAATACCTAATATTACTATCAAACACGATTTGGAGATACAGTGTACAGTGTAATCTACAGAACTGTACTCTGTTCTAGCTTTCAAGTAAATTATTTAAATTTACTAGCAAAATAACATAAATAAACATCTGACATAAGTACATACAAATAAGGCTATACATACATACATAAATACGTTACACAGGGTGTCTCTGAACTCTCTACCGACCTTTTCAGGTATTATTCCTGGACCATAGACAAGCCAAAATATTCAAAATTTCGAAAACTCAAAAGTTACTCAAAAAAAGTTACAAAAAAAAGACTAGCCGCCATTTTGTTTTTTTCACATAAGAAATTTCAATTCGAGAACGGCTAGTTATAATTAAATGAAATTTGGTATTTAGCTTTATTACCTAAAGATCTAAATACAGGAAAAAAATATTTTTTTACAATCATTATTTTCAAAATGGCGACTGCCTAAACATTTCAAACGTAAATATCTTAAAAACCGCTTATAATAAAAAAATTACATTTATCACGTTTTATTTAGAGAATTTAATTGGAAATCTAATGACATCAAATTTACGGAAATCGGTTCATAAATAACGGATCGACGAGGCTCACTAGCAGCGATGTCACATGATAACAGTTGATATTGACAAGAATTCAATATCTTGAAAATTGATTTTTTCAGTTATTTATAAACCGATTTCCGTAGATTTGGTGTCATTAGATTTGCAATTAAATTCTCTAAATAAAACGTGATATATGTAATTTTTTATTGAGTGGTTTTTAAGATATTTACGTTTGAAATGTTTAGGCAGCCGCCATTTTGAAAATGATTGTAAAATTTTTTCCTGTATTTAGATCTTTAGGTAATAAAGCTAAATACCAAATTTAATTTAATTATAACTAGCCGTACTCGAATTAAAATTTCCTATGTGAAAAAACAAAATGGCGGCTATACGAGTAACTTTTGAGTTTTCGAAATTTTGAATATATATTGGCTAGTCTATGGTCCAGGAATTTTTCCTGAAAACGTCAGTAGAGAGTTCAGAGAAACCCTGAATATATAAATATATCAGCAGGTTTCCCCAATCAACTGAATCCGGATTTCCAGAATGTGTAATACTCTACAAATTCAATTCAATCGCCTCTTTTTTCTTATTTCTCTTCTCCATCTTCTTTTCATTTTATCAATTTTTTCTTCTTCATATTTCTCCTCACTCTTCTTCCTATCCAACTCCTCCTTCAATCCCTCACTCCCCAGCGTTAGTTTCGTCGACAGATAACAGCAATTAGCTGTATATTATATACAGGATAAAACGTAGAGAATTCAACTGCATATTACAATCAATTCATTTGGAAACCAATCTGCCATACACCAACCATTCCACTTCCACCGAATGTGATTTTGCGATAGCAATTATCATAGAGTGCTAGACCAAGACATCAGCCAATCACATTCAATCAACAGAAGTAGCAAATCAAATCACTGAATTGTCCAACCAGCATTGACGTGGGCTAGAGCTGTTAATAATTTCTATTGCATCATGCGTCATACCTTGTTATAAAGACCGAAATTAAGGTCCATATTTATTGTGACAAATTTACAACGAATGTGAAGGCGCAACAGACTCAAGTCCAAAACTGCTCCCTTCACAAATTTTCAATAAATGTTACATTGTCCAAAACAATGAGGTTAACACAGACTAAAAATTTAAGATTTGCGAAAAACCACCACTAAAAAATAACAGAATGAATCTTCTCACTTAACCACATCAATTTAAAAGTTCACTTGAAACGAGACACTAAAAATGTTAAAAATAAAGATCAATAAAGATAGATTGAATAAAAACTATTTGATGATCAAACTTATCAAACTACTAAGAAACAAAGCACTAATCTGATATTTCTAAATTTCACAAAGTTTATTTTTTGTATGTATGGAACCAAACCCGATTTCCACTGTAGGTGACTCTTAAGACCACAACATTATGTTTATGTGCAAAAGAGCGTTACACGCAAACGAGGAGTGAGGTAGGTTACGATTGCTTTTTACACTAAGTGAAGAGTTGTATCTATACCAAGCCCATCGAAAAAAATTCTGAAGCTGTATGCTCAACACTCCAATCAACAGTCTGGCTGCACAGGTGAGTGTGTATAATATCCAGCACACCTCTGAGCTATAAAACAGCATCCAATCCACCATTCGACAGAGACGTTTGGAAGACGTAGTTTGTAAGGTGTAGTTTTTTTGCATCTGAGACGAACAAAACTTATTTCACCTCAAGCCACAATAAGGCATTTTTGGTCTAATTTTATTTAGAAAAAAATAAGGTCAATTAACAGTAGCAGATGTTGTAATATTTTTTCAAATTATTTCATTCTCCAAAAATAATGGCAAATGCATACTACAATGTAACTTATTGGAGAAAGGTGCTTCATAGATGGACATAGGAAATAGAAGGATTTTTGTAATATTTGTACAAGTGTCTTTATATAGATAGATAGAACCCCTACAGTAAAACACAAAGTATTGTGAAACATGACTCCCTAAATAATTCTAGATAAGTGACAAAGCTTAGCAATTTATTGTTTTACAAATAGAATTATTTTGGAAGGCATATTTCACATTGGTTAAAAATACTTGTGTTTTACTGTAGGGTTTTTTCTATCTATATAACGACACTTGTGAAATATTACAAACACCTTTCATTTCCTATATCTATCTATGAAGCATCTTTCTCCAATAAGTTATATTACAGTACGGATAAAAATATCACATTATTAACGTAATATCATAATATCACGGTTATATCACATTGGTTAAAAATACTTGTGTTTTAATGTAGGGTTTTTTCTATCAATATAAAGACACTTGCAAAATATTACAATGACCGTTTCATTTCCTATGTCCATCTATTAAGCATCTTTCTCCAATAAGTTCCATTACAGTACGGACACACACACACACGCGCGCATATTTACAAGGCCAGATATTAAATTAGACAGACCAACAAAAAAGTACTGTTTTTTTACATTAATGGATAAATGTGATAACAAATCAAAATAAAAACCGAGTGTTGACAATAAATTATTCCATAGCGGAAATCGAATGCAAGCTGACGCAAGCATTCACAAAATTAATATAGCCAGCCTATCAAATTACAGTGCTGCATCAATTTACAATTTGATAAAGCTGTGAATAATTATTATTTATCAATCGATGGCATCAGAGCTCAACCTCCAATTATGAGATATTGTTATGCAGCTCTTGAGATATCTTTGAAAACTTTATAGGTTCATCAATATTAGAGGTTGCACAAATTTACCCAAAAAATCCGTTTCCGCTAAAAATACGATAATCAATTCAAAGACACACTTGCCCTTCTACAAAAAATAAACATGGCTGATATGCTTCCCATGTTTGAGCGAAATGACATATACATATGACGAAATTTGACATATACCAGGTATTAAAACACTAAAAAATTGTATTAATATACTTAATACAATAATTAATATAATTAATTGTATTGATAAAAGATATAGATCAAAAAAGGTATTAAAAAATGTAACTAAACATTAGCCATAATAAAGCAGCTGATAGACTAAAATATTCAAGAAGTAACTTTTCATATATTATCGGCCATAATTGAATTCATATCTACGAGGATTGTAGGGATGTTGAAGATCAGTCACAAAATGATACACAGCTTTATAACGACGTTTCGCCTTTATTTTAAGGCATCTTCAGGGCTCAAGCAGTGTAATTTCAATACATGAGCACAACTAAACACACATTTTTCACTACTTCTTCAAATTACAGTGCTTCCACTATTGGGCTTACTAAAAATGTTGCTATTACTATTATGACTATACACAAGTAATGCAAGACACATGGCAATCGAACCGCTATACCACATGGTTGACAACAATAATGTCAGTAACAAATTGAACTAGTGGGAGAGTGTATTCAAGGATTTGAATATACTCTTCCTCTTGTAGGCTAAAATCCTTAAATTTAATAAACCCTGAAAAAATCAATAGTACAATAGTTTTAGTACCCAAGGTGGGAGTAGACTGTTAAGCATAACGCTTCAGAATAATTTGTTCCGGTGGTCTTGGCATACTGATACAGTTTTGTTAGCTCAGTGAGGAAAGCAATCACAAACTACCTCAATCCTCGTTTGTGTAGTACGTTCTTTAGACTAAAACATAAAAATCTAAACAGCTGAAATCGGCTATGGAACTATAACATATAATAGTGTCAATGAAGAAAAAATGAAAATTGTTCTGTTAAGCCCATGAATTGAAATTCTACTGCTTAAGCCCTGAAGATGTCTTAAAATAAATGCGAAACGTCGGTATAAACCTGTGTCATTTCGTGACCGATCCACAGCATCCCTACAATCTTTTTAGATTCAACGGTCGATATCTACTCATTCAATAAAATCTACATAAATCACAAATCTACCTATTGAATGTAGACTATGATTCCAATATTTTATTTGCAACTGTATCTATATAATGGCCGACGGCAAACAAAGAGAAGCTGCCTTCCACAGAAATATGGTTATTTTTGAATGTTTCATTCATTTATTGAATTAACTGCATCATTTATAAACCTTTGAATACGGTACCTTATTACATAACCCTCTGAATTCAATCATTCTAACCTCTCTGTACCGCATTCTCACCACAGTGTACACGTGGCTTGAAACTAATTATAGTTTTTAGCGTAGATTTGTGCAAACTCTGACAATTTTTCTCACACATTTTCAGCTGACAAAATTTTTTTGAGGAACCTTTTTAGATGACAGCTCCCCAAATATTTTTCTAACTTGATACCCCCAAAAATTTCTGAATACTGCTATATTTGTGACAAGCTGACGAAAATTCAACACTTCTTTGAAAAGTCATGAATCTGATAGCAACATTACAATAATTCCGCCTAATTTGGTGTCATAAGAAAAACCAATGGAAATTTACATCATTAATCGCAATACAGTGTCACATTTTATAAATATTTCCTCATTTGACAGGTTGTGTTCATATTGTGTGCTGCATCTTGATTTCTAACAACCTCATTATGTTAGCTATTGCTGTATTTGTTGTATGATGTACATTTAATTACTATTTTTTTATTACTGTTTTTGTTGTTGTATTTATTAAGTTCTGTATTTAATTAAAAGCTGGCAAAAGTATGTGAGCTAAGGAATACAACGGCGAGACTACAAGGCATCTTGATTCCTTATCCAAATAGATTATGCCTTATTGTGGCTCAAGGTGAATTAAGTATTGTTCATCTCAGATACATTAATTATGTTGCTTTACAAGCGCCTCTGTCGAATAAAGCTTGGACGCAGGAAGCAGCTCAGAGGTGTGCTGGGTAGTGTAAACACTCACCTATGCAGTCAGACTCTGTCTAGTGGTGAGAGTAGACTATCAAGCATTTAGTTTCATATTTTGTCTCGGTGGGCTTGGCAAACTGATACGTTTTTGATGGTGTCTCAAACAATTGTAAATGGGGTCATCTAACCACTTTTTCCAAAGTTTTTTTTTCAATTTAATCTTCTGAAAATTGTATGTGTAAATAGAAATATATAGTAAATTTGATGTGTGTAAATAGAAATATGGACTACACTTGATAAACAATTGTAAATGTACATCTAACCACTTTTTCCAAGATGTTTTTAAAATTTTGTCTTTTGAAAACTGTGTGTGTGTAAATAGAAATATAGACTAATTTTAACGGTATTTCAAACAATAATTGTAAATGGGGTCACATAACCACTTTTTCCAATGTGTTTTTAAATAATGTTGTTCTTTGAACATTGTGTGTGCAAATATAAACAAAATACAAAAAAACTAATTTAAAAAAAATAATTTAGTGGCAGGTAAGCAGCAGCAATTGACGAGTATGATGTGCACATCTCTTTAAAAATTTTGCGGTTACGCAAGAAGAAATTGATGGAAGCGGAAGGGAGGTTTGGTGGTGGAGGGGGGGGGAGGGGTTTAAAGGTAAAAGGAGAAATGGGAGGAGGAGGAAAGTTAAGCTGTTGTTTCATGTTCCATTGCCTTAGCAGTTTTGAATAGAAGCTAACGGTAAAGCCGAACCATCAACACAGTACACCGACTGTGCTTGGCTGGGCTGGCCGGCTGCTTCAACTCAGTAAACTGGTTGGTCTGTTGCCTTCTTATTTCACTACTGAACTACAGACAGCCCTCGCCGATGCAAAGAAAAAGGTTGCGTCTCTCAGTAATAACCTCAGCCAAAGTGATAAGACACCAATTATGATAATAACACCAAAGGTGTTCAATTGTTCTTTAGTTTGTATCTATATACAAATTCACTTTATATGATCAAGTTTTTTATTGGGGGGTCAAGTGGAAGAGAGGGCCAGCTGTGCCCTTACTTCGCAATTCAAAGGCTTTTGTTTATCCGTGGCCATGAAGCTATTGTACATGGTGTTTCAGGAGAATCTGCCATACATCTTAAGCTTATACTTCTCATGAGAATAAAAAATATTCATAATATATAAAACATAGATCTGGAAACGCTTCATAAATATGACTTAAGATTGCTATCAATTTACTCAATTAAAAAACAATTCATTTTTGAAGCGCTTTTCAATTTATAAACTCTGTACGTCAGGGTTCTGTTTCTCAATATTATTGTAGATAGTATTTTCGTATTATTTTTGTGGATGCTGAATTCAATAGCTAATAATGAATATTCAACTATTCATAAAGATTCCAAATCTAACGAATATAATTCATAAGCTCTGACAGTTACCTTTTGTACCTTGTGGTACCTAGGTAATGAAGAGACGAAGATGATTAAGGATCATAACATAACTGAAGTTGAAGTGAGGAGGCCATTTAGTTCACTTCATCTAGTCAGAGGTTTTAGAAAACTGTTCACATGTAGACGCTTTACTTTTTTCATATCCTAATATCATTATCATAGAAGCATGCTACGTGAAAAGCGAGTAGAGTAGTAGTGTCATCTACAATAGAGCTTTAAGCTAAAAATGGACTGGAGAGCGACTCAGCAACACAAACAAATTTAAAATTTCAATTGTTAGATTTTATCAATCGACTCTGCAAACTGGAATTACTGCAACAAATATACAAATAAGCATATTAAGCCGTTGTAATACGACAGCGAGTTCGTCACAGAGGTTAGTTATGAGTGTGCGTTGGGCAAGGTCGAAGGGTGAGAGAAGTCAGCTGTTGTAGTGTGGTCACCGCTATGTCTGCCCCATAGACTTTTCTTATGAGAAAGTGCTTGTTGTGCTTTTGGAAGTAACTGGAGAGTCTAGGCATTATTCAGGTTCGACGTAAACACAGAAAAATCATGACTTTTTCAAGTCACTTTCTAGAAATGCACATTCATTTGAATCGGGCAACCAGCTAGTACCGACATTATCTACTTCTAGATAAGCAAGGTTATTAAACGCTTTGAAGCAATTTATTTTAAATTTATCGTTAATTAGTTGACAGACGGACAGACCCAAAAGAAACGCTAGTCCTTGTCTTCAGATTAACAAATTCCCGGTGGCATTCACGCTTTTTGCACCACGCGCAAATAAATAATACTGTTAGCGGAGTGAGGAGTACACGCACGCGCACCTGTGCGTGCGTTAGAGCATGTGCGACCGTGAGGAGGGAGGGGTTCAGTCTTCACACAACAGGAAGCAGACAGCTATCGGTGGATTCAGACCAACTTCCGGAGGAAGAAGTGTAGTCGGTGGAGGAGTATGATAAGGAGGAGGGGGAGGAGTAGAGCTAGTTTTTCGGGTGCACGACACAAACAGGTGTGACAACCTGACGATTCATTAGACACAAAATAATACACAACATGAAAGCCTAAAAATGCTGCGATCAATCTCTTCAAAATTCAGTGAGCGTGGGGAAGCTCTCGACATTGAATACTGCTGCTGTGTTTGATTAGCATTAGTACAGTAGCAGTGGTTTAATATAGCACTACACTGCAACTACTACAGTAATAATACAACCAAACAGTGTGTGATAGATAGTATGGAAAACAGTGAAAGTTTAAACATTAGCTGGAGTGTAGCCAACCTACCAACCACATTCCGAAAAAAGACTTGCTCTAAAAATAGACACACGCATACACACACACACACACACAACACTACAACAATAAGCCGATAAAACTGAGTATCCAAGGATCCGACGAATTTAAATAAAATAATAATTTTTTTATTGCTGATGATGCCCACATGAGCCCGAGACTTATGCGTGAGTAATGAGGTGAATGATAACACATAGATGCCAGACGGAGGAGCGGGATTCGAACCCACGACCTCTGAAACGACAGCAAGCTGAAGTTGCGACGCCCAAACCAACTGCGGGCTAAGCGGCCCGCCAATAATTATTATTATTATCATCAGTTGTGCTGATAGGCTCTAAATCATATGCACCATTCAACTGTTTCAATTTATATTTACGCCATATGCTTCCCAATTCACAAAAAATATACATCGGCCGTTCTTGAAAGAGTTTCATGTTCAAGAGATATCATAATACATCATGCTTCTATATGTTCTGGGTTTTTTTTTCAATTCGAAGATTTGAAATAATTTGAGAAATAGATTTCAACACAATGAAAAATGAAAACGTCAAAGCTTGCACTGTAAAATAATAAAGTGGATAATAATTAATTGAGCTAAGCATCAGTCTTTGTAATGACCAATGTTTTGATTTTCACTAGCCAAAACCAACCTAGTCTATTGTGGAAATCTGTTTTCCATGAATTATTTTTAAATTTGACCCCCTCACTCCAAAATAAAAAGCAATCTCACTTGGACTATAACTATAAGAAAGCTATATGCCAAGTTTCAAGAGACTAGAATCTCCCTTTCAAGCGCTAGGGTACGGACAGACGGACAAAGGCACGATTTCAATTAAGCCCTGTCAGGTCCTTAACAATTAAAAAACAACAATGTTCTGTTTATAATATTTTATAGAATACAATATTTTTCAAACACAATGTCATAAGAATTATTCTAAATATGATCAAAAATTAGCAGCCGCAGTGGTGTAATCGTTTGAAGCGTATTATCTCTGATAAGAATGAGCAGTAGTTTGGAGACATCATTCCACCATGGTTTGGAGCGTTATCCGACTGCCTGCTAATCATGCGGTCACGGGTTTTATTCCCGTTCAGCCTTGGCATGTTTCATTTACTTCACTACCAACGCACAAGTCTGAGACATGTGAAATCGTTAAAAAACTGGAATTGCTTGGTACATATTGTAAATACGCAATAGGTATCAGGACAAGGAATAACCCAAATCAACGATTTTCCAGGGGAAATCAGATTAATTCCTGTAAGCCTCTGGGGCCTGCTTATTTTACAATTAACAAAAGAATTTTATTAGTACTTGTAGTTACAGTTACTGCTAAGTCGTGTGAAAGTGTTTCCTAGTATATTGTAAAGGTAAAAAGGTATTAAATGTTTCTTAATTAAAATTGGTATTACAGAAAGCAATGTATTTTTATGTATTATATACTTATTTTTTTTAAGTTTCTATTCTCAACTTTTTCATCTATATTCATTTTGTTTGTTATTTTATGTTATTTGATTAATTATAGATTGGAGCAATTAATATTTTGGTTGGTAGGCTTATATTCAGGTCCAAACACATAGTTTCTATAGTGGGATGCTACAATTAATTACCAATAGAACAGCATTTATTAATTTTTTTGAGCTCAATAAATTCTTGGGTTACAGGACTGATAAATGAATGAAATTAAAAAACTAGTAAATTATGAAGCAACAGGCTCCAGAAAGCTTCAATAGAGAAAATTGCGCAGAAAATGTTGAGTTAGAGATAGCGCGTGTGTGTGTGACTGGGGAGGGAAGAAAGAGATGTAAACAATTCGGCTATTCTGTTCTAAACTGTTTCTAAGCAGCAAACAAAAAAATAAGAAAGAATCAATATTGTTTATCAGATCTAGTCGTTATCTCAAAACAAACATCATTAACCAGTCTCTGATTCACTACAATCAGAAGTGCATACTAAATTATTTTGTTGGTACAAATAGCTACAACTGTCTAAGATAGTCAATACTGCTTCAAAAGTATTCAAAATTTATTACATTCTCCAAGATCTTTCTGTATGCTCAATTCAACTGAATGCAGGAGTCGGCGTAGCCGAGTTGGCTTATCGCTGGTCTGATAAGCCAAAGGTCCTGGGTTCGATCCCAGGGGCCCGTTTCACGAAAGTCACAAGTTACATATTCACCGGTGAATTTCGGTGAACTTGTTACTATTCTGAGTTACAAGTGTTTCACGAACGAAATTCACCAGTCTTTTAGTCACAAGTGAAAATTCACCTATTCACTAGTAAAAAGTCACAAGTTCACTATAGTGAATATTCATGTTTTCACAAGTAACAAGTAAACACTTGTGAATATTAGCCAAAATTTTAACCTATCGTAATACATGGGTAACTTTTTTCACAAGTGCTTTTGTGGTTATGTTATTTGAAAATAGTTTTGTCGTCGATGTCATTACCGTTCTTTCGAGGTTATTCGTCATTGAAGTTTTATTAGTTTTGTTATTGATTTAGCCTACAATACCAAAGGTTCCGTATTTGAAAAGGAAATTCTGTGAGGATAATATTTATTAAGGAGAATGAATAAAACAAACAACATTTCTGAATCAAGTGTGAATTTTAATATTTATTAGTTTAGAAGCAGTAAACTTGAATTGTCTTTTAGCCTTCAAAAATTTAATTGAAGCCTACTCGAAAGTAATTGACACTGGCCTAAGATTATACGGTGAATCATGGACTATAAAAAATGTTTTATTTTTATTTATGTAAAGCATAAGTGTTTTATAAACAATTCTCTAACCGTTTAATTCCAAGAAAAGAGGTCTCTTGTTGAGTACAGTCTAGGTCTCCGTAATGCAGCTTGTACAATATTTTTCTGAATTACAAAAATCTTCCTAAAATGTGAATTCATAGGTCCATCCTAAGCCCTGATCCCATATTGCAAGACTGATTGAGTATAAGCGAAGTAGATCAGCCTGCAAATATTTTAAATATTCATATTTTTTTAAATATAGTTTATGGAATTTGAAAATGAAATAAGTTATTTCAGCCTTTGACACAATCATGTTATTGTCAAATCACTGTCTCTTTTTTTGCTTAATGTATCAGAGAAGGCCTAAACAATATTTCTCTATTTTCTAAAATTGCTTTTAGCACTGTTGTTTTGCCCTCGCGTTTTTTTTCCGAATAATACTGACCTAACCAAAATTCAGGAATAGACCTAACCTATATTAAGAATAGATTCCGATTACAAATCGGGGAGAGAAAGAAGAAGAAGAAGATTACAACATTTTCTTGTAACAGATGATCTAAAAAGTAACAAGTAAACGCTTGTACCAGTGAAATTGTTACTTTGTAACTTGTGACTCGTGAAACGGGCCCCTGTTGAGTACAAGATCTTTTTCTCGAGCCACTCCCGTGTTTCGGAGGACACGTTAAGCCGTCGGTCCCGGTTGCATATAAAAAAAGCAGTCTTAAAAAAAGCGGCGAGGTGGAACTACCCGTAAGGGTCTCCCCACCACGAAAAGCCATACGAATTTACTTTATCTGAATGCAGCGGCTTTCTTTACTGAAAAGAAGAACCAAGCACTACATAACTCTCATGAAAAATATCAGCATCATCACAAAGTTCGTCTTAATTCAAACGTTCCAATTCCTAGAACTTCACAAATCAAACAAACTAGACCTTCATTCGATCTTCCATGAATTTAAAGAGCATAAGCTTTGTTCTTCAGTCAAGATGTATGTGAGACAAATATCGCCAACTGATTTGAATCTGCTTCCCGGCAGCAAACAGTCTAAAAATAAAACCCTAAACAGACAAAAAAAGGAGAAGGCTGGACTGGATAACAGACCGATATGAATTGCTAAACAATTCAGATGAGATACAATTTTTCTACTGGGACAAAATCAGTGTTCGAAAAAATTGTTTCGTAATACCGACACAGAGCTTTTTTTTTTTGTTAGGCTTGGCATACTGAATCAGTGAGGAAAGCAATCACAAAATATCTCACTCCTTGTTTGTGTAGTAATTTCTTTGGACTAAATCATAGGTGAGAGGGGACTATCAAGAATAGAGCTTGATGGGCTTCGATGGGCTTGGCATACTGATAAAATGAATAATGAATTTTATTTCCAACCAAGAAACATAAATAATACAAATTTATAAAACAATATCTGGGAAATTAAATGGCCACTACCTCCAGTACATGTGACCAGTGTGCAACTAAGCTTAGAACTTATACAAAAAAGTTTGAGTCTAGTCAGCATATACAGTACAAGGTTTCAATACTGCCTGCAGCGCAACAGAGTAAATTAATTTCTAGTTCGTCTTATTCATTTTTCAACATAAAAATTATACCAGAAATCAATTTTTTGCAAGAGAATACAGTTAAATTACTCTAAACCTAAACATTACAACTTAAAATTTCAATCCATTTTAAAAAATAGTGGATTGGATTATTGATTTTGATATTATAGTCAAATATTATATTACAGTATTTTTATCGTCATATATTTCTCACAAGCCAAGTGTCGCTCAATTCGAATAACCATAAACCAGTCAGGAAAGCAATTATAAACTACACTTCTCTAGAGGTAAGTTATTGGGACTATAACAACGTTCAGGCTTGAAGTCATATTTAGTCGAAATCGGCAATGGTACTATGGATGAAGCCCACATAGGTCTGAAACCTGTGCGTGGGTAATGAATTAGATGATGGTAAATGATAAGTTGAGCCTACAGTTTTAGGTGGGTTCCGAACCACCGTGAAGTGATTTTTACAGCAAAGTATTTTTTGTTGACCAATCCAATCGGTCACCCATACAAAGAGGGCCCAAGAGTTCGCAGCTTATTTCCATCTGACTGAACAGATACACCTGCTATATGGCTCACGGCTATCACTTCCCTTACAAGCTTTCCATTTATACATATTAATAAATTCTAGTTACAATAAAGTTCTGATAATTTATGACATGACCGTTTCCCATGCCTCAAATTATATGATTTCAAGATACTAATTCAAACTGTTCAAAATATCGCAAGCTATTTTATTCCCACTCATAAAAATATCGAATCACACAATTCTCCAACAATTCGGGCATCTATTCAACAACATTGAAAACCTATCGAACAATAAAAAATCCGTTCACAATATGCTCAATGAACGTAGCCTAATTTCATTAGAAGCCAGTTAAGAATGAGACCGGTCCTTGAGACTTCAAACAAGGACTTCGCAGCCAAAACACGAAATAATTTGACCTCTGAATCTTGATACAGAATTAAATAGGTCAGGTGAAACGATCAATGGTGGCTGATACAAATCCTTCATTTCAAACTAATCCTAATCCTTCGTGTCCCAGAGTGGGCAGGGAGTGTTGTGACGGTACCAGCACGAAACCTAGAGCTAGTAAATATTTACAATAAATAAAATATAGCAAAGAATCAATATAGATGCAAGTTTGACTTCGTTTCAAATGTATAAGTAAAGGCACAACAAAACCCCTACTGTCTTATGAGACAAGGCGAACCGTTTTATCAAGTCGATTATGATTATAGTCGGCAGCCGAGGTGGTGTAATCGGTTAGAATTTGATTGTGAAAAGACTCTGACGGTCATTGCTACTATTGTGGTCACAAGTTCTATTCCTTTGTACATTCTGTGTAATCATTCACCTCATTACACACGCACAAGTTTCAGACTCATGTGGGCATCATCGAGAAAAAGGTCTAGCCTACGATCGCCATAAATAACAGATTATGGTTAACAACTAGCAGGGAGCCCGATTCAATTGAATCGGAATATCTTCATTACCATTTCATCCTTCTCCTCCTCTTTTTTTTTGATCCCTCTCCTTCACCTTCACCGATCGTTTTCTCTTTCCAAGTTTTTCTTCTTATGTACTGCTCCTACAACTTTCTCCTCCTCTTTTCTGGCTTATTCCTCTTCTTCATCATCTTATTATCATACTTCTTATTCTTCCAATCCTTCTTCTTTCTCTTTTCATAATCATCTTCTTCCAACCCTTCTTACTCTTTTCATTATCATCATTTTACTTTTTTCATCATCATCATCTTCTTTTTCTTCTTCTTATTCTTCAATCCGTTCTTCTCCAGAGCTATTTTCGTCGATAGAGGACAACACCTAGATACATGAACGAACCAAATTATACAACACAGATTCGGTTAAGATTCTACAGTTTTATACTGAGAAAAGGTTTGTTTACATTGACATGAATGTCCGATATTTTGTAAGTTGTTTTTGTTTATTACACATTGAAAACTGGGTTTTCCTAGTCTACAGTTTCCAACAGTAACCAATAGGACAGCGTAAACGGACAATTTTCATATTTCATTTTCCATTCCCAACTTGCCACAAATACGCTCCTGAAGTGGAAAATAGATAATAAAAAATGGAAACAATAACAATAGGCTTTTCCGAATACGCTCCCCATCAGCATGTCCTTTAAAACCGCAGGCAAAGAAAAGACCAATTTTTTATTGCTTCAACGTTTTGATACTTCAGTAAAGCACAGAGACTAGACAACATTCCACAAAAATAATTCTCTTAAATGCAAAACCAACAAATTACTCATTGTCAACAAACATTTAGAATAAATAGATCATTTTTATTACTCGAATCAATATTTTTATCTTCGTCGATATCAACAAAGTTCACCTTCAAACGAATAATCAAGTTTTTGTGGTAACTTTTCAAGGCTTTTTTGTGGTCACTACTACTCATAGAGGGCTGTAAAAGGACAACACTGGGGAACCGGCCTTCTAATGTTACTAGAATTCAAACAACGGTTAAAACCAAATACTAGATAAACTTTGGAGAGAATTAATCTACATTATTTCATCCTGTAAAAACTCTAACAAGCATTTAAAACTAATGTAACTCATATTGGATTCTTTAACCTCCAGATACCAGTTAATATAAATAAAGGTTTAAATAACTGCGTTTTGGTATCCATTAATTACTGTATTCACTACCGGTTTCAACCCTTCTATGGGGTCATCATCAGGTGGAGTAGAGAAGGGGTTCAATCCATTCAATCCAAGGACCTGCGTTTATAGAAGGGTTGAAACCGGTAGTAAATACAATAATTATTGGAAACCAAAACGCAGGTATTTAAACCTTTATTTATAATGAAACTCAATTTCTTGACCCAATAAAACTCAAAAAATAATTTAAAGAATATCACTATACAATTAGAAGTGAGGTTGTTCATAAATAATTCGATTGAATGAATTCATCAGGTGGTTCGGAACCCACCTAAAATAGTAGGTCCGCCATGTTTCCCATAACATGGCTCAAACGGCGAGGTTAAACTACCAGTAAAGGGTCTCCCAACCTTACGCTTTTTATTAGCCTTATGCTTAGTCATACGCTTATTATTATTTTTAATGAATTCAGCTATATACTTAGCAAGCTGAATATTTTATCAATATGGTTAGGTTTAAAGTTCTCATTTCAATTGCAATCTTTATCAACTTGTAGACTTTGATTGCTTTTTTCGTAAGAGCATACTAATGCCACAAATTCAATATTTTGTCAATCAATAATCTAACCTTATGGCATAAGGAGATTATTTTTGAGAAGACACTAATCTATAGTAGGATGAGGCTGCCATTTAAAAATTAATTTATTGTTATCAACTGTTATCTTCAAAATTATAGACCAATGAAAAAAATCATTCTAATAATAAAAAAATAAAAATTATTGAAAAAGTTAGTCATTAGAAAGTAATGTCATAAAAGCTGACTTTATCCATGCCTGAACAATGAAGATACTACAGCACTGTTTTCATATAATGTGCAATAAGTCACATGATTGGCGGCTCTGGTAGCGCAGTTGGTTGGAGCGCTTGTCTGTGATAAGATAAGGCTTAGTTTCCTGCAGCCTTGGGTTCAAATCCCATTCAGCCATTGATGTTTCACATCATTCACCTCATTACCCACGCACAAGTCTTCAGACTCATGTGGGCACCATCCGCAATAAAAAATTCACATCGGCTGATTTAAATATTAAATCAAAATAGGTTTGAATTGATTTCCATTTTGAACCCACAACCGATCGCTACCACTAAAGCATTCTAGGGAAGAAACTAATATACAGTAGGATAAGGGTCTCATTTGGAAATTAATTTATTGTTATCAAATACTACTTTCAAAATTGTAGACCATTGAAAAATTCGTTATCTACGACTACGTTATAGAGTATTATATGTAAAAGTCAATAGAGGTCGGAAAATAAACAACTGACTTGATTCATGCCTGATGAAGCGCGTTGCATAATGAAGCTATTATAACACTGCTGTCACATATTACGCAATAGACACATCAGCTGATTTCGAAATCAAATTGAGTTTGAATTGATTTTAAACCCACAAACATTCCAACATCACTAAACACTAGTCAACACTAAAGCATGCTAGGTTATTGTTGTGGACATGGAAAGAAAGAAAGAACAGTGCAATATTGCTGTGTCAATATTGATTTCTGGAAGCAATTATTTACTCTCCTCCTCGCCTTGTAGTTTATCTGTGACACATGTAGAATGTTTAATAAAAATTGTATCTTATCTTTTTATTTTAGAATTCGATAGAATTTTATAGAGAACTTGAGGACCTTCTCTGTCTTTCTGGATCATGATAAAACCTATTTAAAGCGAGCGCTCAGGTAAACATTAGTTCATTTCGTGTTTGAATTTCGTCGACATAACAAGTAGTGGCAGTTTCATTCATAGTACAAACGATTGTTGTTAGTGATAATCGCCGTATATTGTGAATTTTTAAGTGAGAATTCTTTTACATTTTATACGAGTGGACTCTACTCTTAGCTATTATTGTATTACGGACTAGTGCTACGTAAATTGATTGTTCTTTTTAGACGTTCTTCTTGAATAGTTTATTGAATAGTTATTATTTAATATTTGATCGGCCTTTTAACAGTTAGTGATTGATTTTTGTACATTAATATAGCAAATCTTTGTTAGCTGAACATTATCGATTTATCTGTTCTGATTGCTTTATTTTGTGTAAGATACAACTGATTAGTGCGTGTTATGGATTATTTGTGTAAATAAAGTGTGAGTGTTAAATTCATGTGTTGCCAGCGTTATTTTAGAGATAGAACCCGTATCATTATGTTAGTATGTGTAAGTTATTCAAGCGATCATTAAGTAAAACTATAAGTAAGTTATGGGTAGGCGTAAATAAAATAAAGTAGGCAACGATTGTATTTAGCCTTTCATCCACTGCAGAGATAATGTAGTGACTGCACACTGCACTACAGTAGGCACTGTAATGTACCTCCTGCCTCCTTTCCCTCGTGTCCTAACTTAAATTTACAATATATCACTTGTGGTTTGAAACGGCAGTCATAATACAATATTGCGTAAACTATTAATTAATTTATCGGATTCATAATTAGTTTTAAAAGGTCTGATTATGCGGATTTATAAGCAAAATTTTATATTTTATAGGAGGGTTTCAAGTACAATGGGAAGTGATAGCCGTGAGTCGTAGCAGGTATCTGTTAAATCAGATGGACCTGTTTGTAACGGTGACCGATTAGATTGGCCAGCAAAAAAGACACTGTTCTCTGCTGTAAAATCACTTCCCGGTGGTTCGGAACCCACCTAAAACTGAAAGTCCAGCTCATCAATCACCATCATCCAACTCATTACCCACGCACATGTATCAGACCTATGTGAGTTTTATCCTAAAAAAATAATTGGTCAATTGCTGAAAAACCAAACAGTAAAAAGAAATGCGTATGACTTATATTGGTGGGGAGACCTTTACGGGTAGTTCAACCACGCCGCTTGAGCCATGCTATTGGAAACATGGTGGACCTACAACTTCAAGTGGGTTCCGAACAACACAGTACAACAAAGGCCATCACTGGAGTTCAATTGGTAGGGTTCTACTATAAAAATAGTAGAACCCTATGAATACATTCAATTCATTTGTATGTACTTGCATTGACACAAAATAAATAAAATTAAAATGAATTTCACATCTGAAAGAATACTTTTTCAACCCTACCATTCATACAAGAGAGCTACTAGTATTCAGTAAACTCCATTCATTCATTCCTTGTGCCCTTTCATTTAATAATATAGAATAATGTATTAATGATTGTAAGTAGGCCACTGTGAATGAAGCAATTTACTCCAAGTAAATTTTACTACAAAACTGCCCTTCAATTAAACATATTCACCGAAAACTGCATTCAATACGTGCACAAATTTATAGCTGACTCACATGCAAGCCATTCTATGAATGAATTGACTTTTAGTGCCCGTTCATAAAAACTTAAAACAGCCATGAATGACCCAAATAATTCAAGGAAATTCAATAAATATATATTCACTAAAACGTTGCAAGGTGATGGTTGTTGGTCATTTACTATTGATGTCTCGTCTAAACAGTATTATTTGTACTTGACACAAATCCTGGCATTGAGCGAGCCTTCAGGAAAAATTACATATTATTAATGTATTGGGGGAAAAATTTCACTCTGTATTCAATGTCAATTTTTCCCAAACTATTTACAGAAAGTAATTTATTGATTACCACTCAAATGCTACTGATAAGTTAGTTTTGGATCGATGTTGATTTGAATAAATGTTTTGAACGAAGTTTAATTTGGCAACATTGTAATTTTATATAAAAAGTTTTTATTCATATCACAATTAACCATAGTAGTTATAAAATTGAGAGTTATTGGTTGACATTATTATAAATAATAATAATACAGTTTTTATTAGTGGGGAGACCCTTACGGATAGTACCACACTGCCACGTTATGGGGAACATGGTGAACCTACTATTTTATGTGGGTTCTGAACCACCGGGAAGTGATAATAAAGCTTATAACATCAAGTCATTGAAGCACAGATTATTATAAAAATTATAATATATTGGTTTATTTTAAATAAGACCCAGTGTTTAAGACAATTATTTCAAGTGCTATGTAGTACTATGAGCAGTGCTAAAGCGCAGCATTCGATGCGGGATCAGTGATTTATCTTTTGAAAATTGGCCGTTTTTGCTCAATAGAAAAATGACATCGAATAAAAAGCAATTGAATAAATGAATACAATGAAAATACTAGAAAAAAACAATCAAATCGAACAGGCAACAACTCTAGTAATAATCAATGCCATCAACCGGAATTAAAATAAACCTATTTCTTCAATGAGATAGACATAAAAAAACTACAGTTCAAAATCAAAGCAAGGCTGTTCCGGAATGAAAATTGATCGAAAAAAGTAACTAGAGCTATTAGCATCTTTTTCTAAGACTTGTTTCAGAGTTGGAAAAAGTGCAAAGCCAAATTGTTAACAATCTACCATTTATATAAATGTCTTGACGCTGTCCTCTGTCGACGAAACTCAACCGTTGGAGGATAATGGATCAAAGGAGGAGTGGGAGAAGAATGAGGAGAAAAATTGAGGAGAAAAATTGAGAAGAAGGAAATGAAAAAGATAAAGAAGAAGTGGAGGAGGGAGAAGGAGTAGAAGAAGAATGAAAAAAGGTGAGAAAAAAGAAGAAGAAATAGAACAGGGAGAAGAAAAAATAAGTAGTAGAAGTAGGAGAGGAAGTAGCGGAAAAAGAAGAAGATGAAGCAGGAGAAGAATAGGAAAAAGTAGGAGGTGAAGAAGAAAAAGGAGAGAAAGATGAGATAGAAGGAGCGGAAGAAGAAGAAGAAAACAAAAGCGTAATAGATGAAGAAAAGCGAAAAAAAGAAGGTGGAAAATAATATTAGAAGAAAAAGAAGAATAATGGCACATTCTACAAATGCAGATTCAATATTGAATACGGCAGCAAGCTAGGTTGTAAATATTTTAGTAGTTTTAAAGCAAACTAAATTATCAAATCAGTAATTACCTGACATGTGGAATTCCGACTCCGCCATGGAGAATTCTATATAGTTTACTTTCATACAATAGCTGTGGATGTCTGGCGTGAGCGTGCTCCATTTTGACTGCCACTTCCTGAAATCAAACAATAAAAACAGCAGTTGAGCGACACAGCAAACTCGCAACTTCCACCATTTTTTTGCCTAGTAAAAGGAAGATTTAAAGGATAATTACCCAACAAAATGTTAGTAAACTAGTACGCTCAAGAATAAGGGTGCTTGCACAGAGGAACATAGGCTACTCTATGTACTCAATGATAATAACCATTTCAAAAGTGGCCGTAGCCTAGTGGGTTAAGTGCTTGTTTGCTAACCCAAAGAAAAAAAGAAAAACAAGTAAAGGAAAGAAGTTGTGCTGGTTCAATCCCGGTTCGACCGAAAGATTTTACCTCGGGTAACTTCCGTGTTTCGGAGGACACGTTAAGCCTGTCGGTCCCTGTTGCCTAAAAACAGCCGTTAATTCACGTCAGAGGCCCTGAACTTATTCAGGTGCGGCCTGATAACTCTGACACCAGACCTGAACAGCCATGTCACACGATATTATTATTATTATTATCACCTTCGCAAAATTAAATACAATCATCAGACCTAACCCTTGATGCACTTTGCATGGACTATTTCATGTATGTTTTCCACTAAAAATCACTCTGTATCAGATTACCAAAGCTGCAGTTCTATTTTCCAGACAGATCAGATCAGTCATTACATGTCTGATGAATGTATTTATTAATTAACAATATTAATTAAATCTGTATATTATCATTTTTACTTAGTAATCACTTATTATAATTAGTTGAAATATTAGAAATGTTGCTTCTCTCAAATATTTATTTTTATGAATGATAACTTAATTGACCGAACGAAGAGAGGTCCCTGTTTCAAGTCAACCGCTTTGTATTCTGTCTGTAACGCATTTCAACTTTAACCCCCCCCCCCCATATTTCACAAAATAATTATTGAAGAAAGAGATTTTTCCTCCCACCAATAAATAACATTTCGAAGCCGAATTAATATCCAATACAACAATCTTCGACAAAAATTATGACCAAAAACCCTGTGCACAGCCTTAAATCCGAATCAAATTACACATGATGGAGCTCATTTTAAAATCATATGTTCCGATAGAAGTAGGCCTTACTTTTTTCCTTTTAAATATCCTTTAAATGCAAGCAAATTTCGAAAATCCTTACGCATAGATCGCTGAGCATTCCTTAAAGGAAGATCCATGCAGTTTCATTGAATTTGATCCACGCATTTAGCTGTAAATGCGTTACAAACAAAGACAGAATGCAAAACGGTCGACTTGAAACAGAGACCTTTCTTCGTTCGGTCAATAAAATTCTACATATCGAGAATTCCTCAATCGAAAAAATTAAGACCAACACGAGAAAAAGATGACAGTGAAATGAAACCGCATGATGACAAATTTGCTAGACCATTATTAAAAGCGCTAAAAACATCACTATAGATGGTAATAATTTTTTAATTCTCATTCAAACAACATCAAATGTACAGAAGACTTTCAATTTACGAATAGAAACAACAGAAACAGATAGTTGTGCAAAAATTCGACGGATGCTATCAGCCAAAAATCATGTTAACGTCGGGATCCAAACCCAGGACCTTCTCTTTCGCAGAGAATGCTCTTACACCAACTAAGGTACGGTAGTTCTTCTGACAGAGCATTTATTTAATTATTAGAGCCGGCTGGCCAAAAATATCTCGACTTTTGGCTGATAACAGTGATGTGAATTTGCACTTCCTTAAGCGTTAATATTATTTTTTCATTATTACATACCGTACTTGACACGAATAGTAAGTAATAAATACCACATTGGCTATAATTTTCACACTACACTAAAACAAATAACTACATAGATATACATGTTTAACAACAATAATCTTCAAACAATATTCTTAAATTATTGTCAAAACTAACAGACATATTATCTATACAACTTTACAGGTTTAACATTCATAAAGGTTATGCCAAATATAAAAACATTTCTCTATAAGCTATTCTTTCAACCCATTCCTGAACAAGTCGAGAGATTCAGCAATCCTTAAATTACTAGTTAGTAAATAGAATACAGGGTGACTAGCAAAGTAAGCTACAAAAATTCCCTGACTTTCAATAACATTTTCCCTGACCAGTATAAGGTACTAGATGGCAGGCTCGCTTCGCTCGCCTTAACCGGCTAGCCAGGGGGGAATTTCCCCCCTGGACCCCAGGGGGGTGGTTTAAAATTCGTACAAAATCGTGAATCGAACCAGCACTTTTGTTTATTGACAATCTGTAGTCATGGATACGGGCACAGTTATTCAATTCACAACTCCATATTTCTTATATATAATTTTTTTAATTTTCACTTTTGACCGTATTTTCTGGATTTTTCAAAATTCTTTCTTAGCATGCATCTAGAGCCCCAATGGGCTACTAAATGTGTACTAAATTTCAACTTAATTGGCCTTGTGGTTTTCGGGAAACGCTCATGAATGAGTCTGTGAATCAGGAGTATTTGGTTTTTATATAGATGAAAAACAAAAAGACCTTACCGAATAATCAAACAATTTTATGTTTGTTAACATAAGCTAGTTTATTTGTCTGGTTGCCCATCTAAAAACGCATTTCAAGTTCGATATTTGAGCATTTCATAAGAGGGTTTCTATAATTGAACGAGCGTAGCGATTTCTTAGTTTTTAATTGTGACTCGTGACTGGAGGCTCGCGGCTTTTTCTGTATGTTTTTGGGTTTGTGTGTATGTTTGACGATAACTTTCGAACGCTTTGACCAATCAACTTCAAATTTTAAACACATATTCTTGGAACCTTAATACAGATCAAGTTCGTTTGCCAATGGGATTGACCCACTCCTTTATCCTTTTTGAAGCGAAACAAAAGGATAGGTTCACAGCCCTTCATTAATATATCTATATATTACTATATATTATAGAAAATAGTTGTTTCCACCATATGAAATTCGCAATAGATTTCAAAATATATTAATTTTGAGTTATCATCAGCTGTGGGTGAATAAATGCGTTCAGGCTTTCTATAGAATCTCTATCAGCTGATATACCAATTTCATTGCCCTGATAAATGAATATATAAACAGCTGTTTACTACTCTATAGATACACTAATTCAATTGCCCTGATATGCAATCCCTACTCTCTCAGCTCTTGTCCCTTAGACACTAATTCTTGTGGGTTTGTGAAAGTTTTTTACAATTTTCATGCATTTGCAAATCACCAATTTATAAAAATTTTGTCTCATTTTATATTTTGAGAAATGAAGTTTTTCTTGTAAAATGTTTATTATATCACCCTAAAAAAATTGAGAAAAATCGCTTTAAAATTTCAGTGAGATTTAGAAAACCCCCTTTTTATGTACTTTGACCCATAAAAAAAAACACCCTCAATGATTGGGTTACATATTGAAAATACGTGTATCTTCAGCGAAATATTGTGCTCTTTCCAACAATGTCATCATAATTCCAATCCGATCAGAAGTTTTTGAGTTATTGAGCATTTAATGGCGGGAAGTGAGCGTATCTCGAAAAAGTAATAATACCGAGATATCTAGAAAACAAAGGCCTCATTTCAAAAACGTCACTGAACATTTTTTGTCAGAAATTTGATGTAGAATCCTTGGTAACCGTTTTTACACCTTACATGGGACACATGTATATGAGTACGGTAGGTATTTTTGTGGAAAATAAATCTGTGTATCAGAGCAACGATAAACTTGAACTTCAAGTGATAGATGTCTTGTGAATTTTATCTAAATCAGTATTTTCAAAACAGCCTTTTTTCATTCCCTCCTTCCCCTACGATAAGCTTCCCAAATGAGTTTCCCTTTCCAAAATTAGTTGTTTGGAAGCGAGTTCTCCGTAGTGCTCACTAGTATAATTATTATCAGGTATATAATTACTGCGAAGTTTTCCCGATATTTTTTTATATTCCCTGACTTTTCCAGAATTTAAAAATTCCCTAACTTTTCCCGATTTTCCCGGTCGCTAATTACCCTGAGAATACCTTCTCACTAATATAGATGGGATTCAGTTCATAAAAGTTACTTCGGTGCTGTTCTAATGTAATTGAATCCCTATATCTCGTATTATGATTATAAATATCTGTTTCTGTTGTCATCCTTCGATTTGTATGCAAAAATTCACAGATTGTAAATATATAGACTAGGAACTGTCAACATTCTATAGTCCTTGAATAGCCTAGAGACCTAGACTACATGTAAATCTTGATACTTTCTGAACTCTTTTATTGAGCTCGAAATATGGACATTGAATATCTATTATCTAGAGAATCCGCACAACAATATCCCATATGAGAGCAATGACTAATATTGGGCGAGTTTACTAGCCAACAAGCCAGCGAGTAGCAACACTACAAGCCGACCTAGCTCCTCCCACCAAAGGTCTGAATCCTGAGACTTGACACTGAGGGCCGTTTTTATGAACGTTTTTTTTTGTTTTTTTTTTTAGATTACGTCTTGGAGACTCCAGTTAAGGAGTATAAGACAAGTCAGATCAACAATATTATACACTAGATACCATAATTACTTCAATTAGTTGAGGTGAGGCTTAATTTTGATGTGAAAGGAACTCTTGTACACTATAAAAAGCTTCATCAAATAATTATTTCCTCTATTGTTTTTTTAATATTTCTATATTTTCAAGACTCTTCAAAAACTGCGGTAGCTTGTTGTAGAGTTTCCTACCAATATAACTAGGTTTTTGTTTGAATAAGCTACTATTGTGACTCACCAAGTGATAATCTCCTCGGCTTCTTGTATTATAATCATGTACTGTACGTCAAGATTTTGGTTAATATCATTCGTTTTTACATATAAAGTAGCTTCATACACATATAAGCAGGGTACAGTTAGGAGACCAAGTCTCTTGAACAACGGCCTACGTGAATCTAATCCATTTACTCTTTCTATACACCTAACCGCTTTCTTTTGGATCTTAAACACCCTATCAAGATTTTGTTTTGATGAATTACCCCATACTAAGATAGCATACCTAATATGTGACAGTAAGAGCCCATGGTAAGCTGTAAAAAGTAACTTTTTGTCATTCAATCTAGCGAGCTGTCGCAGGACAAATACCCCAGATGAAATTTTACAACATACTTTCTCAATGTATGGAGTCCAGGTCAATCGTCTATCCAACATAACTCCTAGAAATGCAATTTTTTCTTCCTGGTCTAATTGATTATCGTTTACAAACACGTTTATAGTCCTATCTTCATTTGAATTATGTTTGTTTTTGAATTGAAGGTATTGGTATTTTTTACTATTTATAGTTAATTTCAACTGATTTAAAAATTGGACAATGGACTGCACGCCTATATGGGCACTTATTTCTAAATTATCTAGAATGGAATTGCTGAAGATGAGTGATGTATCGTCTGCAAATAAGAGGGCTCTACCACTAATTAATTCTTTAGGTAAACGGTTGACATATAACAAAAAAAGCAATGGACCTAGTATTGACCCCTGAGGCACTCCAGCTTGCACCTCTAATTTATTAGATTTATTCTTTACTATACTATTACCAACTACTGTAGTTAGTTCTACACATTGTTTTCTCCCAATAAGATATGATTCAAATCATTTCAGTTCAACCCCATTTACGCCTACATTTTGCAGTATTTCCAATAAAGTTCTATGATTAACACAATCAAATGCCTTTGACAGATCTAAGAAGATTGCAGTTGCTTTATCACCTGAATCTATTATATCTATTAGTTTTTCAACTAGAGAAACTATGGCTGTCTTTGTTGATCTCCCTTTCTGGAAGCCATGCTGTTCATCACATCACAGATAAAGTTAGCTTCTTGAAGATGCAGAAGTAACCTATTTAGAACTACTCTTTAAAAAATTTTACTTATTACATTTAAAATACTAATGGGCCTATAGTTTTCTACCTTTTCTCTATCACCACTTTTGAAGATTGGCAAGATCTTCCCCTCTTTTAAATTATCTGGAAAAACACCTTGTTCTAATGAATGATTGATCAGATGAATCAAAGGGTCTAACAATTGATCTTTACATTCTTTCAGAATTTTACTGGATTCCTCATCCATTCCTACAGTTTTTTTATTATTTAAACTATCAATGATATTTGACAACTCGACTTGGGATACTGGGTGGAATTTTAATTCGTTCTGAATCCCCTCAGTATTCCTCATGTCACTAATACCTGTATTAAGAGATTTTTGAAGATTCTTAGCAACCAGTTGATAATATCTGTTAAAGAAATTACAAATGTCTACACTATCATCAATATATTTGTCATTTTCGTTAATTATTCTGGGGACACTAGTATAAGCATCTACATGAGCTACTTGCCTATTTTTGTTTATTACATCCCACACTGCTGTGTTAAAGTACACACTATTATTCAAAATTTCAGCTGTTTTCTTACATTTCGCTCTTTTCACTTCTTTCGTATAGTTTTTCTTTAGAGCTTTGTAATTATCTTCACTTAACATATTTCTAGATAGTTTGAATTCATCATATGCATCTTTAACCCTATTTCTTTCTGCAAGGATATCATCAGTTATCCACTCTTCAATTTTGTCTAAATTGTTTTTTACAGGGACTTTTTAAACTGGACAACTCATAGTAATATGAAACCTTAGAATATTAATGAAACTATCATATTTGTTATTCAAACTATTGCTATTGTAAACCCTACTCCAGTTTTCAAACAATCGATATTCCCCTGTTCACATTGCTGAATTTCTTTCATTACTCTACTCTTTTTAATTGATTTATGACCTTGCAACCCCACCTCTAAGATTTGATAGTCATGATCAGATAGTTCCGAGCCGCCTAATCTTGTTTTAGAGTAATCTATATTAGTAAGGATGTTATGAATTATTGTTTGTGATGTTCTTGTGACTCTGGTATATTCATGAACTTTTATTTCCAAGTTATTCATGTAAGTTATATAATATTCCTTAAATCTTCTGTCATTTTATTCTGTGTTGCAAAGTCTGTATTGAAATCTCCCGCTACAATAACGTTTGTAAAACGAGTAGTAGTAATCTCTAAAATCCTATTGAATAGTTCACAAAAATTGTTCCATTCCCCATTTGGTGACCTATAAATATCTAACACCGCTACTTCGAAAGTATTGTCGATTTTAACTCTCAGCCCAGTAACTTCTAGATCCATTTCCAAAGCAAATTTCTCTACATATTCTAAATTAAATGTTTGCATATTCTTAGCATTTTTAGTGAAGATAGCTACCCCCCCCCCCCCCCCCCCCACTTTGATGAGATGTCCTGCAATACGACGTTTTCAATGAATAGTTTGGAATATTAAGTTGTGACAATTCATCTTCTTTTAAACCATGCTCTGTGAAAATAGCTATATCAGGAGCCTCTTCTTTAAAAAATACTTCGATTCTATCTATTTTGTTACGAATGTATTGAATATTCTGATGGAACACAGTGAGTACCGGTACTTCCCTATCATCCCTTATTACTTTATCGTTGCTTTTGCATATTGAAGTAGATTTACTTAATCTCTTAGAATCTTGAGAGCCTTTCAGATAGCTACAAGAGTTCCTTCCACTAATGCTATCCTGATTTTTTGATCGATTAACGTCTTTTAATACACTTGAAGATATGAATTTATCATTTGAAAATAGTTTCCCTTCCCGGTTTTGAGCCACTTTACTAAAAAAGGTTCGTTAGATGATTGTTTAGGAGAATTATTGACAGTAGATTGCAAACGACTTTCAATCAGCTCTGCCAGCCTATTACAAAATATTACTTTGCCAGATTGATTTAGATGCAGACCATGATTAGTGAAGTTTTGTTTTTTCAGCCTTTCGTTTAGAAAATAAATCCCCAACTGCTTAGAATTCTTATTTTTTAGGCTGTTGATTGTATTATGAATTGATTCTGTTTCTCTTGACTCGAAGGACTTGCTTAAATGGCTTTTATTGGAGGGGAGACCCTTACGGTTAGTTCCCCCTCACCGTTTGAGCCATTTTAGGAAGGACATGGTGAACCTTTAATTTTAGGTGGGTTCCGAACCACCGGGTAAGTGATAATCTCTATATATAAAAATGAATGTCTGTCTGTATGTATGTATGTATGTTCCCTATAGACTTCAAAACTACTTGAAAGATTGGCATGAAACTTTGGGAATATGTTGTGTGAATATTGAGGATGGTTTCTGACCATAAATTTTAATAGGGGAGCAAAATATTATTATTAATTAATCCATTTTATAGACCTAACCTACTGAACTTGCCGGCCAAACAGCTTAAAGGAACAGCTGATAGAAGTCAACAGTTTTTAATCATATGGCAGGCCCCTTAGCGGCGTTATTTACGCTGTCTTTGAACAGCAAAAGACTTTGCACTTTGCATGTAGGCTACCGTTCAGTAGGAGCCTTGCAATATGTAGGAAACATACGACTGTGTATGATGAAATTTAATTATGCCAGGTTGATGACATCTGTTAACCAATGCAGCTAGAAATTTGACATGCAGCCTCAGCGAGAGGTGGCGAATAATAAAATCAAGGAGAATTTTTATGAGAACGCAGCAACGCGTGTCGGGCCAGCTAGTAATGCTTATAAAATCAAGTCATAGAAATCATTGAAATTCACTTTGATAATGTCTTTTTCAAACATAACCTGACATATTTAAAAAAACTAGAACTTTATCAAACTTATCCTTAGACAGCCGATAATTGGTAAGTTCACTTTATTCTATTGTTTTTGCAATGGATAAAATGTTCAAACTACATAGGATTCAAAAGAAATAGGCTAAATTCAAGTCATTTATATCTACGGTTTTATTAGTTCTTATGATGAATTTGCCCGATACCAACAAGTAGGTTAGTTTTACATCTTCACAGTATTGCATCTGCATCTGGTTTGATCTGCATTTACATAGAAAATACATTGCAAAAGGAATCATTAAGTAAGTTAAACACAAATCTTTCATGTTTTCTACATGATAAGTTATTTTTAGGTTAATTGCGACATATTGCTTGGAACAATAGCTAGTTTTAAAATTGGAGTGTTAAAAGGATCGAGATCAAGTTCAAGAATAATAGTTTTGAAGAAGTAAAGTCACAATTATTTACAGAGTTTATAAATGAAGGAACTAGCTGAATTCTTCGTTTGAGAAATAAAATACAAGGACAAAGTTGTATGAAGAACTACCACTACCACGGTCTGGCGATCAACAGATAAGTTGCAAAAGTTATTATCTATGATAATATTTGGCAGAAAAAAACACAACATAATGAGTAAGATGTGAAGTGCAGTTTATTAAGTAATCCTTATACTGCATTTGAAATACATACAGAACAAACGAACAAGTAATTTGAATTTGGTACGTTATAAATTGTTAGGAAAAATGAATCATTTTTCAAAGTTAGGTTTCTATGCTGCCTGGTATTATTGATCAACAGACACCAAACGAATACAGAAGAGCGAAAGTCGAGGGTTCTAGGTAAATGAATAATTATTATGAAAGAGCTAACAGGATTTCAGGTTAACAACAAGAGATAACGACGCCATTTTGAAATCGCATTCAATAAGGTTTTATTATTGGTAGCCTACAACCTTTACAACAATGCTTAAGTTTTTATTTTGGTAATTAAGGTTTCAAATTTATCTTGTTTTTCCAAATGTTGGGTTTTTAGATCATCAGGTAAACGTTAACACAATATTATGCAACTACAGATGATAAAACCATAGCGAATCACGAACCAGCAGCAAGGGACTTTCCCAAGACTAGATTGAAAATAATTGAAAAATAGAATAATCTTACCTCTCCATGACCAAGATTGATTCCTAGGTATATGTCACCAAAAGAACCACTACCGATTTTACGAACTAAACGGTATTTTCCCCCGACCACATACTCGCTACTTTGTACACACTTTTGTAAAGACATTTTTTATTGAAATTCTATAACATTTGATTATTGAAAGTCTTTATAATTTAGAATTTGGAAATGTTACTAAGGACTAATAACAGCGATGATTAATCCACTTCACGAATTACGGGACACCAACATGGCCAAGTGGGTTCAATCCTCACTAGACCTCATCAGCTCATCTATACAAAGCAGAAACCAGAGAGGCCATATTGTGACGTTGCTTGTTTGCTGCATACGGAAACCAATCGCAGCACAGTTTCACAGCACAATCGATACAAAATGTCAGATGACTTCACTGCAAGAAAGAAAAGTAAAGCAGCTAATATCTATATATGTAAATAAAAATCACATATATTTACTTATTGAAAATCATAAATTGATCGGAAACTAATTATAAAAATGAGAAATATGCACTCAAAATTGTAGTTTTGCACAATAATATTATTTTTGTTATTTTTGTACGAAGCCATGCGAACGGCGTTGTGATTACTGACACCGTGAAATCATGAATTGGTATTAGTTTGAAATCCCATTTAGAGGTGATGCTGTATTCACGAAAAGAAATGGCAAGAAAAATAAAGTTAATAAGGTAAAATATACACAGTGACATTAAAACAAATTCGCACGAATCAAGTTTCAAAGATTTCATGTTCCTTTCTTCCAATTGCTGTTGTATTCCAGTATTTTCCAGAAAATTCTATTGAAGTATATTCTGTAAATAGAAAGTGGTTCATATAATTAATTTTAATTGTCACCATCAATTTCATGCATTACACTTTTTAAAGCATAAAAATTGAAAAAAATTAAGTTGCATCTGTAATATTTCCACTTAAAAATAGATTTCACCTGGCATGTCGCATTTCATGCAGTCTGGAATAAAGTTGACTTGTAGAATGTTCTCGAATCAAGCTAGATTTTTTAGAAATTCAGCACGAGCTAAAACTTGAGAACTATTGAGATCCTTACAAAAGTTACCATAAACTAGAATTCATTAACTAGATTATCTGCTTATCCAAATGTTTCACTATCAATAAATTATTAGCCACAATTTTTTGAAATGTTTTCAAGGAAAATGAGATAAGTTTTTACTATTAGGTACTCGGTTGTAACAGACAATTCACATTTCAAAGCATAGGCCTACTATTAAGGAGGAAATGAGACATTTTCTAAATTTTAGATTGATAATTAAATTTGTATTGTACAAAGCAAAACAAATAGGTACCCAACTCGTAATCATTATTTTTAAACCAGTATTTTAATTTTGTGCAGTTGCTAGATTTTTGTACTTCTTCAACATAGCTAAGTTTTTTGCCTCTAAAAAATAATGATAAAAATCAATAATTATTTTTCCTGCAAGTTCGCAGTTTTGTGGATTCTACGAGTAAGTTATTTCGTGATGGAAACATACAAGACTTTCATGAAAACTGCAGGTTTAAGTTGCGATCGCAAAATCAAACCGATGCTGTGGAATAGTGTATGACAGATAGCTTCTCCAAACCCACAAGTCTCGTTAATGACAATTTTTGAAAACAAGCTCATGCAATTACAAATTGTCAACAACAAGCATTTAACAGATAATAAACATAATAAATAAATTTAACAAATAATAAACATTAATAAATAATAAATAGGGAAGTGATAGCCGCGAGCCGTAGCAGGTACTAAACATTTTTTTGGATACGTAGCAGCTACTAGTATCTGTTCAATCAGATAGAGATAAGCTGCGTTCTCGTAGGTCCTGTTTGTAACGATGACCGATTAGATTGGCCAGCAAAAAAGACACTGTTCTCTGCTGTAAAATCACTTCCCGCTGGTTCGGAACCCACCTAAAACTGTAGGTCCAACTCATCAATCACCATCATCTAACTCATTACCCACGCACAGGTCTCAGACCTATGCGGGCTTCATCCTCAAGAAAAACATAAACTTTTAGTGGAATACTTGTTAGTGACAAGTGTCATAAATGACAAGAACTGATATTACAAAATTTAATAGTCACGGCTTCAAAACATAAAAATACGTTTGAATCGAAAGTCACACTCTTTCTCCCTCAACTTGTACGAAGGAGAAAGAGCCGTGAATCTAACAATCAGATCGAATAGTCAGCATTTAAAAAAATTGATTTTCAATTTCCTAATGGCTGGACCAAGGACATTTTTCACTTCTCATCCAGACCTGCCTGACGGAGCGAGCGGTCAACGATGGTCTGAGATTTCCCGATCTCTCCATATTGGTAATCAGGTATTGTAACAATTTTTTTATATTTGTAATGTAAACCAAAAAATCTTTTCAATCCTTATAAAAAATAAATATAAATGTTAGCTGGAAGAATAATTTAAAACTACATAATGTCACTTTTCTCACTTTTTATTTTCATTTTAAATCGAAATTTCTGTCTTTCATCACCATTAATAGTTTATTAAAAATAAATAAAATTAATAAATGATGTTGATTCTAAAAAAGGGACATTAAATAATAATTGAATCTGTTCACAATAGAAAATAAATTAAAATTCTGTATTTAATATTGACCAAATAAAAGAAAAATTAATTTAATAGCTGTATTTTATTTGATTTACAAAAACCTTTTATAAGTTAGAATAATAATCAAATATTTAATAATATAAGTTCACCATCAAAAGCTATGCTGAGCCTTGAAATATGAATTAGTGAAATATTATTGTCGCATCCTGTCTTTCATGATTATCAAATTCATAGGGTAAGGTTGGATGTGATAATTGAGGGGGAATAGGTGCAATAATAATATTACACCAAAACCATTCATTGCAGAATCCCTACCTGGTGGAGGCTACAAATGGTAAAGGCGCCGTCCTTCAACTATATTCAATCATTACAAATAGTAGAGGATCACTACAAAAGATAGTGATGCTATCATTACAAATGGTGGATGATATCATTATACAACTAAAACACTTTCAACAACAATTCATTAAAACAGTTTCAGATACTTGTTATAACAAGTGTATGCGTGACAAACTGACCACCTCAGTGTGCTTGTACAGTGAAGCATTTAATACTCGAGGGCAATCACCGTCGCAAAATCAAACAAATGCTGTGTAATGATAGTGTTCACACGGCTCCAATCATCATACATCATTCCACAACATGTGTTTGATTTTGCGATGGTGATTACCCTCGAGTATTGGATGCTCCACTGTTCAAGCACCCTGAGGTAGTTTCCACTTCTGTCTGTTCCAGATTAGGTTGGTAGCAACTCTTCATTGCTTCTGGTTTTCTTTTTTTTAGCTGGCAATATGTAATTTTATGGAAATTTACTTGAAATAAATTTGGAAAGAGATACGAGGATTCAATGAGCCTTACTATATCATATACTGTAAAATTACAATTACACATATAAGTATCCATTTATTATAAACTTTCTATTATTTAATTTTCGTTATCTTCACATTTACTTTTCAATTCTATTTCATTTTAATTAAATAATTCACCACCTTTATTATTTTTCCATTGTTAATTCGCAAACTTGGTAATTATAGTATATGCTACATCTCAATTATTTACTTATTTTGCATGATATAATTTTATTGTAAGCTACAAAATATATTCTGTGTTACAGAGGCAAAATAGGTTGCTTCCCTAGAATGTATACCTTTTCGTATAAATAAATAAAAACATTACACACAGATTTAAAACTGATTCTAATATTTATTAAATAAATAAATATACTTACATCAACATTATGAAACGAGCTTCTAAATAAAAATTCATTAAGAGTTGGTTATAATGTCATAACAATCAGAAAAACCGAATTAAAGTACAGAATCACAACATCGAACAATCCAATAGGGGACTAATTTGGTTCAAATCTAAGGTACTTTCAATTTTATCTAATAAAAAATATGAATTTTTCTATCTACGGTATGTACAATGAATTGAGCTTTATAATGGATGTGAAAACTAGTTCAAAATGTTGCATATTTGCATAATTAATTGAATTTCAAGTTTAAAAAATCGAGACTATGATTGATTGATTGGAGTTAAATATTCAAACGCTGACACGCACGGTATTTTCAATGAAAGCAAATTCATTTACAAGCTACTTCAACTAAAAAGTCACGGTAAAGCAGCTTACTAGCACCTACTTAATACTTTTGCATTAAATGAATTTAAATATTTTCCTAAAGCAATCAACGTAGATTGTTTATAATTGCATAAGTAAACTCGTTGGTTGTGGATTGGCCCCCTAGATCCTTTGTTTTGATCTGAAATCGAAAAACAAAATTAGTTAATTAAACGAACCAGTTAGATGAGTACCTAGGAAATCCGTTGTGAAGCCTCATTGAATCGGGCAAAACTTTATTGTATTAATGGGAAAGAAACATAATAGGTCTAGTAAAACGTAATCCTTTATTTTTGCAATAGATGGCTGTAGTAATCTGTATCTCGCGTTGTATATGATTGCTTGACTCAGTGTTTGATCACGCGTCATAGATGGACACTAGCAAAGAGAAAATTCGCTATATTCTACAATTTCTCTTCGATAAAGGCGAAAACGCAAGTCAGGCAGCTGAAGATGTGAATAGTGTTTATGGTCCTGATACTGTAAGAGCCAATCACGCACAACTTTGGCTTTGTCAATTTCGTTCCAGTAATTTTGACATCAAAGATGTCATGCTGCGGAAGGCCAATTATCAAAAATGTCAATGAAATAATGGAAATCGTCAAGTCTGACCGTCATGTAAGCATTGTTTCGATTGCCCAGAAGCTAAACATTGCACAAAAGACCGCTTGGAACCACTTGAAAAAGGCTGGATACACAAAGAAGCTCGATGTATGGGTGCCACACAAGTTAACAGAAAAACCCTTCATGGACCAAATTTCTATCTGCGAATCCCTGCTGAATCGGAACAATATCGACCCATTTCTGAAGCAGATGGTGACCGGTGATGAAAGGTGGGTCGCTTACAACAACTTCAAGCGAAAATGGTCGTGGTCAAAGGGCAGTGAGCCGGCAAAAACGTTGGCCAAGCCAGGATTGATGGCCAGGAAGGTTTTGCTGTGTGTTTGATGGGATTGGCACGGAATCATCCACCATGAGCTGCTCCTCTACAGTCAAACTCTTGATTCGGACCCGTCTATTTTTATCTTGAATCTTGTTTTCATTTCTTCAAGTGTCTCAGCTTTGTTTTCCAAATCGTCCAAGGTTGGTTTATTCCCTAATCCATCCTACATACTGCTCAGTAATTGGACCGTATGAAGGAAGCAATCGCCCAGAAGCGTCAGCTTTGGCCAAAAGGAGGAATTGTGTTTCATCAGGACAACGCCAGCTCAAACACATCAATAGTGACTCCCCAGGAGTTCCGAGAGCTTGGTTGGGATCCACCTCATAGCCCGGACCTCGCACCAAGTGATTACCACCTGTTCCTGCCTATGGCCAATGATTTGGCTGGTGAAAATTTGGCCTCGAGAGAAGCTTGTGAAAATCGACTGTCTCAGGTGTTTGCCAATAGGGACGAGGGCTTCTATGAGAGAGGCATTACCTTCAAAATGGCAACAAGTTATCGAGCAAAACGGTGTATAATTGACCTAAATCGGATTATTCTCACTATGCTAAATAAAGCCTTCAATTTCATGCAAAAATAATGGATTTCTTTTTACTACACCTACTATGTTGCAATATTTTTTTCATATAAGAATCTGTATTGGCATTTTCTCGATTTTATCTGGATTCACAATTTGAAGATTAAGAGTTACTCATCTTGTAGTATTTATGTACATTTAAACTTGAATAATTATTGAAAATAACTTCACTAGTGAATTCAACAATTTCTTATTCGTGTGATGACAAATTCGAATTGTTGCAATGTTTCCTTGGACACGGAGGTCTACTCCACAAGTAGGCCTCCAGCCGTGTCTGAAGAAGCATTACAACAATGGGTTGTAATCCACCAATAAAGTTTATTTTCAATAATAATTAGTTATGTTTAAATATAAAAATAATAAATATATGTTTAAATAAAAGGCTGGAGGCCTACTCAGCCTCTTCCGTGTCTGAGGAAGCATTCCAACATTGCGAAATGGCCATCACACGATTAAGTAAGTGTCGAAGTAAAGTATACTAGTAAAGTATATTTTCAATAGTTATTTATGTTGAAATATCAAGTGGAAAAGCAATATGGAACTACAACATCAAATGTATATGTATTTAAGCTGATGCAAGTTCCAGCTAAAAGTATGTTATAAATAAAAACATGATTCAAACCAAAAATAGACAAACTATAGACTGTACAAAGGGGATCAACAGATGAAGAACGACGAGAAGATAAGAACGGATGAAAAGGTACCGGACAATGTGGACAGAGAAGTGGCCAAGGAGGACCAGGAAATCAATTGGTCCAATGAGGCCGTAAAAGCAAAATAAAACAATTACAACGAAAACGATTACGCAGTAATCTAGAAGGTTGGAATTGGTGTATGTTGCTTTGAAATGATAGAGAATTATTGAAAAAAGACCGACTGTTATTCATTCTTTGCTTCACTGAATAGCTTAGCTTAGACTGCGTTCTATTTGCGCCACCCACCAATCTGCGCACTGCAATTAATTTCTATACTATAGGAAAAAAACACAAAGCCTTTGTTTTTTTGCGCCGGACTTCAGACTTGAGTGTGATACAGATATCTAATATATAGAATAATAATGCTATACCTGTACATTGAAATAAATTATTGATTTATTTTGCTTTTACGGCCTCATTGGACCACACAAGTCAATCATTTCCTGGTCCTCCTTGATGAGTTCTCTTTCCGCACTGTCTAGTACCTTTTCATTCGTTCTGACCTCTGTCGCTCTTCATCTGTAAATACTCTTTGTCTGTTGTCTATTTTTTTCTTGAATCTTGTTTTCATTTCTTCAAGTGTTTCAGCTTTGTTTTCCAAATCGTTCAGGGTTGGTTGTTTCCCCAATCCATCCTACTTGCTGATTCATATACCACAATTTCTCTATGATAATATGGTTTCTGGAGTCCTTGGAATGTGAACAACAAAATATATCCTTTTCTTACGCATAGTATATGTAATGTGTTCAAGTCTGTAAACTATTTCATTCAGCACTATCAACCATTATCCATCTTTTTGATATTATAATTTATAACAAATAAAATGAATACAATAATTACCTTTCCTTCCTCTAGTACACTGTTTACAGCATTACGTATCATAGTTCCGTAATAGCTAAGATTCACATGATGCAACATTTTGGCAGAGCATAGTAGCATAGCAGTGGGATTGGCTACATTTTTGCCAACCGCTTCAGAGAACGTATGTCTTGCACCCTGAAATAATTAAATAAATCAAAAATATTTGTCGGAAGCTTTACATAATGTATTTCAATGAATAGAAAGTATTGTGGTAGATATCTAAAATAAATTAATATAAGACTTATGACACAAACATTTTTATTATTAAATAGTACTTTATGCAAATGTAGTTGACTGTCTTCAAGATTAGATTAGATTATTTAGCTAGTCACGTTCAGTCTCAGCTATCGAGCTAGGCTCGCAAAGCATGTGAGACATCAATTCACTCAAACTAAACCACTTTATCAGCTCTTTATCAGGCGATCATTCATCTATAAAAACATAAAACAGATACACTCAACATATTGTCTCCAAAAAACCTCAAAACAGTCAGCCGGCGAGTAAAGACAGGCAGCAATTAGCAAGTTCCTGAGCTCCTTCAAGATTTTGTCTTGACAGTACCCCTTTAAAACTTTGGGTAAACAATTTAACACCTTTATACCAGAGTAGTATGGCGCCTTCTCGACTAAAGTCAGTCTATGGACGAGGTACCGAAGTGTTGACTCTCCATGTTTTGTATTATACAGGTGAGCGATTATGTTATTGCGATAATTACCCTGGTTAATATGCGAATACATAAAAAAATACAGTGCCGGTATCGTGAGCATCCTTAATTTTCTGAAAATAGGTCGGCATGACTGCCTTGCACTAAATCATTCGATTACTCGCAATGCTTTCTTCTGTAATTTGAATATTAAATTAATATTTCCCTCACTACCACCTCAGAATATCACGCCATAACGAACCTGAGACATAAAATATCCATGATAGACCGCTTAAGTTTTCATTCGAAACATTTTTTAGTTTTCAAAGCAAGAATCGCATGGGATAACTTTTTCCTAAGACTTTTAATTTCATTGTCCCATTTAAAATTGGGCTGCAGCTCCAGACCCAAAAACTTAGTTCCAATTGTCGAATGGCATTCCACACCTGCATCTAGCATGAACGTTTGATGGAATTCATTGTTTATAGTTGTAAATTTGATAGAGTTAGTCTTTTTGAAATTCAGCTTCAATTTGTTGTTATGAAACCAACCAGTAAGCTGCTTTGAAATTTCTTGAGTTTTCAAGAGGACGAGAAATAATCAAGAGATAATTGCTGATCTGGCTTGTCTTATACTCTTCAACTGGAGTCTCAAAGACGCAATCTACAAAAAAATTCTTGGAATTAACTATTTTCATATTTCAACAAATTACATAAATGTACAGTGTTCTTGATTGTATTCTCTGTAATATTCAATTCATTAAAACCAAGTTGAACTTGTTTGAACCAGTTACATTCCAGTCATTCCGTTTTTGAAAAAGTCAAATACTTGATTAATGAGTCTATTTTCATTCATTCTGAATATGTGACAACTTTTCTTTTTTATACTATGGTTTTTTTCAATATAAGAAATAAATATTAATTGTTGTACATACGGGCTCGAAGACAACACACTCGGGACTGTATGATGCGCCGGCCACCACCCCCGCTCCGCCCACAATACCCGAGAATATGTTGTCGATGATGTTGCCGTAGAGATTGGGAGTCACCATCACGTCGAACTGCTGCGGCTTGCTCACCATCTGCATAGTGCAGTTGTCCACTATCATCGCCTCAAACTCTATTTTCGGGTACAATTTCGCCATCTTTAAATCACATGCGAAAATAAAACAAATTACAATGTTAATAAATGACGGTCAGGTTGATATACACTGTTTTTTTTTTTTTTTGAGGATGAAGCCCACATAGGTCTTAGACATGTGCGTGGGTAATGAGTTGGATGATGGTGATTTATGAGTTGGACCTACAGTTTTAGGTGGGTTCCGAACCACCGGGAAGTGATTTTCAGCAGAGAACAGTGTATTTTTTGCTGGCCAATCTAATCGGTCACCGTTACAAACGGGACCTACGAGAACGCAGCTTATCTATCTGATTGAACAGATACTTGCTACGGCTCGCGGCTATCACTTCCCTATGTATATGAATTTTTTACATGTTTTATAAAATATGAATTCCATTCTATCCATTAATTTCTATTTTTTACATGTATCATAAGAAATAGATGGGTGGTTCGGAACACACCTAAAATTGTAGGTCTACCATGTTCTCCATAACATGGCTCAAAAGGCGAGGTGGAACTATAATATATAAATATGAGAACATGCAAAAAAGAAGATAATTTATTAAAAAATATATAGCCTACTTCTAGTAAATTATATAAATTCTATAAATTTTATATAAATTCTAATGTAACAGCATAATTTACTTGCCATGAATTTTCACAAAAGGAGAGAGCCATAGTTGTTTTTTTCAAGCTCATCCTCTCAGGTAATTCTTGATAACCTCATTAGCGGTTATTTCATTATTTTTATTATTACTATCAAATAAATGTAAATTCTTTTTCTGAACTCACTCTAAATTCATTTAGTGGTAGCACCTTTTCTAGTGAGATTAGATTAGTACCTGATACACCTCTCAATTGCCAAGCGTTACTCCTTTAGAATTTTAATTTATATTTTTAATAGAATTTTTACATACTGATATCAATATCTAAATTCATCAGCCATTCTCTGGCCTCGTCAGCTACATGAAACAGTTCTTTATAACCACCTTCTGTGGGAGATCGGTAGCAGTCTCCAACTATGTGGCCAATAGTTTGACTTCAGCACCACAGTCACAGGATGGGGAGGATATCCACCCCTACTTGTACAGCAGATCCCCACATTTGCCGAGTCTTGTATTTATAAGGTTTATCGGTTGGCGTCTGCCAAGCGATACAGACGACATGAATTAATGTCAGACATTGGCTGAGCACAGTTAATGGGTGGTGTGAATAGAGTTGAGTACGTTGAGTAAATGGACTCTATTGAGTGACTGGAGTTCGCTCGGAAAGCGTGAGATACAGCTGTGATTGACTCACGTTTTACTCACATCACATAACAAGAGTCCTAACCACCAAAACAATAAAAAAATCAACAAAAAAGAAACCGACTTAATTAATATTAAATACTCACGTACGGTACTAAAATGTTTAAAATAATAATAATAATAATAATATCGTGTGACCTGGCTGGCTCAGGTCTGGTGTCAGAGTTATCAGGTCGCACCTGAATAAGTTCAGGGCCTCTGACGAGACTTAACGACTGTTTTTTAGGCAGCCGGGACCGACAGCTTAACGTGTCCTCCGAAACACGGGAGTGGCCCGAGGTAAAAACTTTCGGTCAGAACTGGGATCGAACCCGGGACCTTTGGGCTAGCAAACCAGCACTTAACCCACTCGGCTACGGCCACTTATGTTTAAAATAAAGCATCCACTATAAACCGAGAAAACTTCAAATTTAAAGTTTATAGTGAATGCTTCATTTTAAACTTTTTGGTACCGTACGTAAGTATTTAGTATTTATAGACTAAAAGTCTGCTTCTTTTTTGTTTTGTTTTTTTATTTTAAGCTTTTTGCTTCGATATTTAAATTTTGAAAACAAGAGAAATTTCTCATACATTATTAAATATTTAGCAAATCAATATGATCAATATCTCTATCTATAAAAGGATGATACCCTGACTCACTCATCAACGCAGAGCCAAAAGTACTAGGCCTATGAACTTGAAATTTCGTATGAACAATCCTTATAGGATTTCACCGTGCAATAAGAAAGGATTTTTCAAAATTCGCAATTTTAGGGGTGTTTTTAGGGGGTTAAAGTTTTGCCTATGCATGGCTAGCTAGCTTACTGGGATCTTTTAATCATATGGAAAATAATTTGAAATTTTTCGATCTGCTGTACACGCTGTTTCGATGGACAAGCTGTTTGTGTGTTTTGCAAATCATCATTCACCTAACCTACTGAACTTGCCGGCCAAACAGCTTAAAGGAACAGCTGATAGAAGTCAACAGTTTTTAATCATATGGCAGGGCCCGTAGCGGCGTTATTTACGCTGTCTGGAACGCAAAAACTTTGCATGTAGGATACCGTGCACTCGGAGCATGATGAAATGTAATTATGCCGGGTTGATGACATCTGTTAACCAATGCAGCTAGAAATTTGAAATGTATTCTCAGTAGGAGATGGCGAATAATAAAATAAAAAACCTAGCTTCTACCCTAATAGTCGTGGAAGGCTGAAATTTGAAATGTAACCTCAATGGGAGGTGACAAATAATAAAATAAAGAATTTTTTATGAGAACGCAGCAACGCGCGTCGGGCCAGCTAGTAACATATAAAGTAACTATAAGAAAAGTTAATAAACTAAGTAAAATTCTACAACTCTTTAATGAACGAATAATATTTTATTAAGAAAAAATAATAATTATAATAGCAAAAAGCTTCATAAAAGTGAAATGGCCTTTGATTTGACGTTTAAATCAGTCCCTTTTAATTAAAGTATACCTAAACTGAAAAATGTATCATTTTTCAAAAACGATTCCCAAAACATTTTTTACTCCAACCCTTGATTGAAACTACACAAACTTATTCCTACTACTCTATAACATCAACAAAATATTATTTACAATGTTTATATAAACAGAAATATTATATTCTTCTTATTCTTAATTCAAATTGCCATGAGTACCTTTCAGGCTTTCACAGAGCATAGAATAAAATTATTATATGCTCTGTGGTACCTTTTAGTTTGTACAGTTCACCTGATTGACCAAAAAGGGAAATTTCAGGCTTGCTTCACATATAACGGCTTTAGTTTTCGTTTACCCAGCATAATTACATTGCATCATACGATTTCAAAAATCGTGTTAGTATAAAGCGCTCCATATCATTCAACAATCGGCCTGGTAAACAACACAGATTATCCGTCTGCCGGTTATGTGTGAAACTATCCTATTCAAATGAAGATACCGATGAATGCTCCTTTTTGCTTGATATTAGGCTATTGGGTCGATCCTTGCAGAACTTGGATGAGACCACCACTGAATGATGCTCTTTCAATAAAAATGTTTTATCGAAATCGGGTCAATAGTGCTCAAGTAGTCGATGTATAAACATTTAAAAAAAACAGGTAGAATTGAGAACTTCCTCCTTTTTGGAAATCTATTAAAAATATGAGTTACTCAACAGACTCAACTTTATTCACACCACCAAGTCAATGGTAGCCATTTATTCGCAACACTAATTACTCAAGTGTAATCTCAATAATTATAATTTGATTATGATAGATCTCAATTGAAGCTGAATCTTCATGAAATACAGTATAAACAAAATATTATAAAACAAATATTATTAATTCATCTTTGAACTTACCTCCTGACAACTTTTCAAGAAAAGACCGTCGCCTAGCTTCATTATATTAGCCTTATGAATGGCAGTAACCTTCTTCCTATTATTTCTAGTGGCATAATCGAATGCAAACTTGGCTATCCGCTGCGATTTTGCAGCTGTGATGATTTTCAGACATTCAACAACTCCCTGCAAACCGAGACATTGATGTGAACAAATTAAAGTGAAAATGTTATAAAAAACTATTATTTTAAAGAAGAATGATCACAAAAATTTGAAAAAGAGTGCTTAATCTAGAAAACCCCTACATCTAGATGTCAATAGGTATGTAGAGGTCAACGAAAGGTCATAACTATACGGGTTTCATCCTCAAAAAAATGTTACACTGGAACGCTTGGTGTCAGATTTTCATAACTGTGTTTCTTTGTTAACAAATAAATAATTATTATTAGACAAACGAATTTAAAATAAGTAAAGATTTCGGCATAGAAAACATCAAACTTGAAATTATTCATGTTCGGATTATTATTAAAATTTTATATAGAGTAGCTTTGGATTGACAGACCTCACGCCCAAGAATAAGAGTGCTTGCAGAAAGGAAAATATTCGATGTGCTCAATGAGAAACACTTACAAAATTAAACACAATTATCAGACCTACACTTGAATCAATTTTTATAGTTTATTTCATGTCTGTTTTCCAGTAAAATCACTGTATCACGCCACCCAGCCTGTACAATACAGTTGAACAATACAGCTAATTTCTCAAATCAGATTTTGCATGTTTGATGACTGAATTCATAGAATAATAAAAATTAAATCTGTATAACTATCATATAACTAAATATGTATAACTTAGTAATAACTTATTCTACTTAATTCTAATATTAGAAAGGTTTGTTTCTAGCAAACAAACTCATGCCATTCTTATGAATGATAATTTAATTCATATGAAGGCTCAACCAGATGAATTAGAGGTCCCGAGGGCTTTCTTGAAATCTGATTCCAATTTCATATGATGGAGAAGCTAATTTTAAAAATCATATGTTTCCTGTAGAAGAAGGCCTGAGTGCCTTTCCTTTTTTCCTTCTAAAAATATTTTAAATGAAAACGAATTTTTAAAATCATTATACATCGATGGGCATTCCTTACAGGAAGATCTATGCATAATTTCATAGAATTTGGTCCACGTGTTTAGCCGTAAATGCATTACAAACAGACGACAGACAAATGCAAAACGGTCGAATTGAAACAGAGACCTCTCTTCGTTCGGTCAGTTAATCAGAGAATATAACTTGAAAGTACGATGATACCAAGTAATGCAATAAATTGTAGTACTCTAAGGCCCGTATTTGTGAACGTGACTTACGTTGATCTAAGCACAAGTTATCTAAGACCGAGTTGTAAAGGCTCTATTACATTAAGCGTGGTCACAAGCTAACCTAAAATTGTGTTGTCTCATCAGGCACTAATAAACATAAAATAACATACATGAAAAGATAAAGATGTAAATTTACAGTTACTGTTAAGTAATTAAAACCACACTAATATATTTAAAGTTATAATTTTCTGTTTTTCGAATTTGAATATTGAGCATTCAATGCAGTGTATTGAACGCTATCTGCCAGCAGATCCACGAACTTCATCCATTCTATTTTAGAAAGAGAATCCTATCCTAGTGCCAAAAAATGTAAGGTTAGAACTATAAAATAAGTAGAAATAATTTCAAAAAGTCAAATAAACAGTGAATTACATTGCAATGGTACAAAAATTGAATATGATGATTTTATTTTATTATTATGAGCCGATGCTATACTAAAAAATGAAATCAAAATATGATGCAACACAACAATCTAAGAACGGCTTCAAGACAGCTCTGTACCACAGACAAACCCAGACTGCTCACGCTAAGTTCCAAAAACATGCGCTAGAATGCGTAGGTATAGCGCCTAGAGAGTAGAGTGTTTCCCTCTCTACTTTCTCTGTTCTGTTCGCTCTCACTCATCATCACTCCCTCCATCCATCACTTCTTCATTCCTGCAACATCATCTACACGCGTCCTTCGCATAATAATTATGCATGCTCACCCTACAGCACTGTTGCCGGATCAAGCGTTGCCAGATTTCATTACATTTTACGTTTTTCTCTGCTACTGCGTGACAGATCTGCCGGCTACAATAATAATGACGATTGGGTTGACTGCCTCTAAAGTATACTGCTATTGCGAATCCCGTTTCATTTCATTTTGTCAAAATATTAATAAGCCTCTATAACTAAATTATTTAGATTATGTGATAAAATATTATTTAAAATAAAAATAAATTTGAATTCATGTAAAAATGTTAAATAGAAAAATAAATAGAATACGTTTCTACAATGTTTTTCCCGTAATTTAACATTTTGAGGAAGTTTCATTTCCATCTATGTGTTTACTTCCGTTAACTTTTTCTAGGAATAATTTTATGTTAATGTTTAGGCTGACTGAACAAAAAAAAAAAAATGAAAAAAAAATGTTAAACTGTTTCGAGAAACAAATAAACCGATTCAATGGAGCATTGAAGGACCCGATATTCCATACCTATTCTATAGTAAATAAATAATAATACATGGATTTTTATTTTGAAAATTTATACGGACTTTTCCCCCTACAAAACCCGCCCGCGGATTATTGATTGAAATAATTGACATGAAATAATTTTTTAAAATTATTAAAAAAATTATCCAAGACGGTGCATCGAAATTTTCTTAATGTCCCCTACGTCCAACGTCAATCCCAAAAACCTATAAAATTTATAAACTTAAAAAACACTTTTGAATGGAAATTGACTCACGTTATGGCGTGACGGCCGTTTCGCTCTGCTTTTGTGGAAACAAGATGGGTCTTCAACATCATATAAAATGTATTCAACAGAAAGTCAGAATATTTTCCATATTGTCACTTTTTATTTTAAGCACCTCTCCTCTACGAGAGGATGATTTCTTGATAAAACTTCACATACATATTTTGCTCACTTTTCAATGCTTTTTGCCAATATTATTTATTTATCCTCTACAAAATAATTTAAAAATAAAAAACATTTCTTAAAGTTTTCGAAATTTTCTCCAACCCCTTTGACTTTTCTAGCGGTAACAAGGCATATTGAACTTCTGCACCTACTTACCTTACACTTCCAATCAAAAAAGCTAAAATTACTCACAAACAAAAAGTTTAAAATTTCTATGCCCCCCCCCCCCCCACGTTTTTGAACGAAATTTTGTTTTTCACCTCCCCCCCAAACACCAGTGAATTACGGTATCAAAAAGCATTCAAATTACATTTAGTACAAATTTGTCGGTTTCTATCTGATAGAAAAAAGAATTTTCCAAAACTATTAACATTTAAAAAAATGAAAATGTTGACCCTGTTGAAATAGAAAAAAACTAAAATTTCCCCCCAAAAAATGTGGAAATCGGGGGGAAAAAATCTCGATTTTTGCTCGCGAACTGCTCGCCTACGAGAACAGTTGGGCACCCCAGTACCCAGAGGCTTGTAATTCAGTTTTTAGTAATCCGCCAATGTTAACTGTCACCGGTCAAAACTACTCGGTATATAGTAAATTGATCCAAACTAGATTTTTCCACACTTTTGTCTGAATTCAAGATTTTCTCAATTCGAATTAATGCTTTTTAATAGAGAATAAATTGGGTGGAAGAAGGTTCATGTTGAATACATATTAGGTTATACATTTTATTTGTCTCTGGTTCGCAAGCCATCCCTATGAGGTTCAAAGACCAATAAACCCCTCCTCCACCTCTTATGAGATATAGGCTAACTACAATATTCTTTAAAATAGTAGGTACTATATCAGTAATAATTATCTTAAGACAATTGGCGACCCCAAGCAAAACGCATTTGACGTCCCTTCCGTTTGTAATATTGTGAATTTAATAATGGTGTAAGCCTGTCAAAATATCACAACAGGCTTTTCTTACATTGAATAATAAAAACAAATTCTAGTATGAAATGTTTTACAATGAAATATCAATGAATAAATAATTCAATTGAATTATAAAATAATATAATAAATTGTCATAGTATTCAGTAGGCTATATATTCGAAGCAACTGTGATTTAGTAACAATTTATTTATTTATTTGATTAATATGTTTCAATACAAATAATACTGACCTTAATGATATTGATACAAATTATACTGATCAAAAGAAACATTGATTAATGATTATCACCATCACATCATATCAAAATAATATAAAGTGAAATATAACTTTTATTTTTAGTAGCAAAATCGTTGGTAAGTTTGGAGAAGTTAAGACGGGCAATGCTGTTTTTGATGAAAATAATTTTTTTTTTTTATTTTGTTGTGCAAAAACATCGTAACTGTGCAGTGACTTTTGTATTTCTATCGGTCACCGCTACAGATTCTGTCAACGAGCGCCGTGACTTATCTTATCTGAGTTACAGATAGCGGCGCTAACCGTTCGGACGTATCACTTCCCATAGTTATTTATGATGTATGTATTTTCCCCCTTGGAAAATACTTTATCCGCCATTGATTTTACACAAATGTTTTTTTTTTAATTCTTGCTTGTAGGGTATTCCATATTCGTTTCAGCCCCCCCCCCCCCTTGGAGAGATCATGGTTCCACCACAGGGTGATAGCGTAGGGTTAGCGTAGGTTTATGAAATCTATTATCTTATATTATTATGATTATTTCTAATGTTTTTGTGAGTTATTTGAGAGTTGATCAATAATAACCTTATAATGTAATAACTTGGCAGCCCCAGGAGCCAGCCTTATTCGCAAGCCTATAAAGCCGGCCCTGACTATATATCAAAACCTGATGAAGAAAAATCTTACGTCTGTGGAAGCATATTTTAAACATATATATACATACTGTTAAATATAACTAATATAAATATAATATTAGTTAAATATAACTAACTTACTGCTGAAAATAACTAATCAAGCTCTGCCAGCTTAAGCTTTCTGTTTCTTTTTTATTCTGTACTTCAACTCAAAATGGGGTGATTTTTTCAACAAGAGTTGAATACGCCTTTTGCTCAACTGTTCAAAGTTATGCCTATATCTCAGAAAGGGGTTATTTATTCAAACAGCGTTGAATACGCCTTTTGAAGTTTTAAAAGGCTCAAACAAATTTCCGCCAAAAATCCCAACTTTCAATTTTTCCCTAAATTTTGCACCCCTACAATAATAGCCCTCGCATTCAAATCAAGGGGTGGCATAGCATTGTTCGTAATGTGTCCTCAACTTACCTTTAACCTCCAATTACAAAACCCTTGAAAAATCATTTAACAAAAAAAAAAAATCATTTTTTCAACATGTTCCATTTCAAGCGACCCTCTTTTTCTAGGGGATTATTTCACAAATGCATGTTCTGCTGACTTTCTAATGCCTTAGGGGTGACTTTTAAAAATTATTCCACATCGCATTTAATACAGATTTTTTCATTATATATGATACAAGAAACAAATTTTCAAACATATTAATATTTAAGAAGTCCACAATTTCAACCCCCTCATTTCTTTTGAAGAGAATCCATTTGTGACGCACATATCCCAATAGATTGTCTTGCGCTTAAAAATGAAAAATCAAGAAGCTTTTCATTAAAAAAAATTAACAAATTTGTACAAATTTCCAGTTTTAAACCACTTTCACCCCCTTAAACGATATATTTTTCCAAATCGCACACATATCATTTCGTTTAACACAAAAATCACTATAGAATAAAAAAAAAAAATTTCAAAAACATCAATGTCCAGCTTTTTCAAAAATTTTTATCCCAACCTAAACTCCCCAAAAACCAAATTTTCCAAAAACGTTTCACAACAACTTATAAACAATCACCCAATTCTGATTTTAAACTATTTTCAAAAAAAACATTTATCAAATTTTCAACCCCCCCTTTACCTGGTAACTTGGGGCACTTTTTGGAAATGTCAGATTCCTCCCTATGGTTTTGAGCCCAACCGAGAATAAACCACTCACCTACAATCGAACCCCCATCATTGAATCTTCAATATCAATAAGTGAATGAGTAATTCCAGAGTTGCTAATTTAATTACTTTGAAGAACTTTTACATGAAGCGATAACTCAAATATTCCCGCATTGCAACATGTGCTGCTCCCCGTGGACGAGTTTTCTATCCGTAGAGTGCCGACAATTCAAGTATTCCCGCACTGCAACAGTGCTGCTCCCCGTGTTGAAATCATTGACGCGTGGCGCTATCTCTGAATTAAATCATTAACTAGGAAATCCGCAAGCGACGTGATCGATCTGGTTCTTTAATCTGTGTCTGTACCTAGCTTGGCTAAGAACGGATTTGAGACTCCAATTATAAGCATGTCTTGGCTTTCAAGTTAAGAAGATGTTTAAGAAAGGTTCATGAAGACGAACTTTATTCTAAGTTTTACTTATACTAGGTGAGTTTACTAGCTGAAAAGTGAGGTTATAAGTTGACCCAGTTGTCCCTGCAACATTTACGTAGTGTAAATTCTCATATTAGTGTAAATTAGAGTTGTTTAATGTAAATTATTAATGTTAAATTATTTATCAGGAGTCAGATCTTTGTTGTGGGAGCTGGGTTGGCTTTTAAAGTTCCAGCTGTTTGCTGGCTTGAACCTGTTAGTGTAAGTAAGCCTTATTGCCGCTAAGTCTGACTTAACCGATCTGACTTAAGTCGATCTTTGATAAGTCACGTTCATAAATACGGGCCTAGGAAATGACAGTAACTTATTCAAAAACCAAGCTTTTAATATCGTTTCCATGCTCGAAATGTAAATGGTGATAATAATAAGCGTATGGCTTTTAATGGTGGGGAGACCCTTACGGGTAGTTCCACCTCGCCGTTTGTGCCATGTTACGGGGAACATGGTGGACCTACTATTTTAGGTGGGTTCCGAACCACCGGGTAAATGGTGATGGTAGGTAATGACTTCTTTGTGAAGAAGTGATTATAGTGACATTGTTTATATATGATAGAATATAGACAGTTCATAACGATGAAAATTGATTTAAAAAAATTGTTTAATAGATAATTATTTGATCTGATGCATAAATATGTATATCAGATATTTAAACTTGCTAAACATACCGTCACACTCTCGTGTTCAAGAGCCGAGTATTCGCCTTCGGTTTGTTCTCGAATGATGATGGTATCGATGTTATCGTGTCGACACTTGATGCCGGGCAGCGATTTGACGTGAACCACGTTGGCGTACAGATCCAGCACGCGGCGCAGTTTCATGTTCAGCGTTTGCAGTTCGCCCGTGTGACTGTAGTCCGGTGTCGCCAGAATGCCCTGTCAGGCACGAGCAAACGAAGACAGAAAATGAGAAACTTATGGGACAAAGAAGTATGGAAAGAAAGAGAGGAAGTAAAGAGAAATAAAAACGATGAAGCTGTTGTTGTTACACTTGGTTGTAACAGGCTGTCACCATCTAATTTAGGAGCGCCATTTGGGAAGGGCAGGGAGCTACCAAGTTATTCAAAAAATGTGTACGTATTGATATTATTATATTGAACAGAACTTCCCCATTGGAATAGTATATTAACTTGATAACATAGTAATAAGGAACATAATTGAGCCAACATTCAAGTAATTTAGATAGATTTTTCAACAAATCTAACCGATTTTTCCCGCTTAGCCCCCGCTTAGGTTGGACTGAAATGGCGTTCCTGATCTAATCCGATATAATAAACAGCTACTTGTTATCCTCTGTCGAAGAAGCTATAATTCTGGAGAATAATGGATTGGAGGAGGAGAGGAAAGAGAATGACGAGAAAAAAGAAAAGGAGATGAAAATAAGTAGAGGGAGAAGAAGAAGGACACGAAGGAGGAAATGAAGATAGAGAAGAAAAAATAGAAGATGAAGGAGAAGAAAGAGAAAGAGGAGGAGTAGGAAGAGGATGAGGAGTTTCGACAAACAAAAACTGATTTTATGATCTTGGGTGTGTTTTGAGTATTAAGGTGATTCAAAAATTCATTTTCTGAGTTGAATTATGAACAAGTTAGGCAAAAAATATTGGTTTATCGTTAGATAATTATGAAGAGCTTACCTTGAGGCATATACCATTTTTCTTTATCGAATCAGACACTTCCTCGAGCGGTGCACTGATGTGATGATGCACTTCTGACAAGAAAAACATTTCAAAGTCGATCGGAACATTCGCAGCCTGTTGAAAAATTTAATTGAATTAGAGGCTGTGATGTTTTCCATGACGAAATACTTCTAATACAATCTAATATCAAAACTCACACAGTATTAATATTTAAATTATGATTTTCACTCACAAAGCTTCTCTTTAGAAGTGAAACAGCCAGGCTGATCTCTAGTATAAGTGAGTGAAAATCATAATTTAAATAGAAATACAGTTTCAGTTTTGATATTAGATTGAATTAGAGCATTAAATGCTACTACACAACATGTATGTTAGCCATTTTATCAACAAAGAATAAGAATAAGAATACTTTTATTCCGTCAATACACATATACGTGCTATTGGAAACGTCTCAATACACAAAGTATACAGTACACAGTACAATGCAAATGTCACAATAAACATGAAAAAGTCAAAACAGGATTAAATTGGATAGAAGCTATTGAGTACTATTAAAATTTGGAAAATAATTCTCTACTGGTAACTGGAGGAAATCTGAGAGTGGATGTTTAAAAAGAAGTCTCTCTAGGTTCTGTTTGAATACTTTCATCGGCAAGTTCCTGGCAGAGTTGGGTAGTATATTAAATAGTCTCAAGGATTGATGATTAGGACCAGTGTCAATAATCTTTTCAGTCTGGTGTATGGTAGATCTATTTTAGTTTTATTTCTAGTATTATGGCTGTGAATGTCTACTCTGCAGCTATATGAGCCAATATTCTTCTTTACCTGAAGCAGGAGTTTGAAGGCTACCATACTATAAACGGTCATAATTTTTTTCTTTTATAAATAGTGGCTTGCAATGTTCCAGGTATGCAGCACCAGAGATAATTCTTATAGCCTTTTTCTGAAGCAAAAACATTTTTTGAACATCTGGGGCACAACCCCATAAAACCAGTCCATACAGAAAACTACTCTGAAAAAATGCAAAATAGCACATTCTTAAATATTGAGTGGGCACACAATCCTTGAGACTTCGAAGCAGGTATATAACCCTACAAAGTTTAGAGCAGACACCTTCTATATGAGGGATCCATGTAAGTTTTTGATCCAACGTGATGCCAAGAAGCTTTGCACTATCTGCGTCCTGACTGACCTGTCTCAGGTCAAGCACCAATGTTTGTGTCTTGGTGGTATTTAAAAACAGCCGGTTTGCTCTAAACCAAGCCGCTGCCTCATCCTGACATCTGGACATTTTATGTTCCAGAACACTTAGATCCATGTCGACAGTAACTAATGATGAATCGTCTGCATAACACACCACCTTGGATCCAATACCCAATTCAATGTCATTCATCATTACTAGAAACAGTAGAGGCCACAGAATGGATCCCTGAGGAACACCATGTGGGACAGCCACTGGGTTAGAAAGACTTGAGTTCACACTCACTGTCTGAGTAAGGCCATGTAAATAGGATTCCAACAGTACCAGAGCATTGTTCTGGATACCAAGGAATTGTAATTTCTTTAATAAGATGCTGTGATCCACTACATCAGCTACCACAGAACCAACAGCATCAATAGTTGACCTACCTTTCCTGAACCCATATTGGGTCCTAGAAATTCTATTTAATTCTAGAAATTCATAAAGTTGCATGGAAATAATATATTCAAAGATTTTTCCAAAGATTGGTGGGACAGACAGATATAGGTCTAAAATTTTCTGGTGAATTTTTGTCCCCCTTCTTGTGAATTGGTACTGTTCTTGAATGTTTGAGTATGGAAGGAAAAACTGATTCTTTTATGCAGGCATTTAAAACGGTTGTTAGTGGCAATACAATGAATACAATGTCAGAGACCTGATTGCATGTTACTTCTTTTATTACAAATAAGGCCTGCGTTTTGGGGGAGGAGAATAGAAACTCGTCAGCAGGAAAATCTGATGGCTCAATATCTTTGTGAATTTTTTCTACAGCACTTATAAAGTAATGGTTGAATTCTTCGGGAGAAACAGATGTAACAGTTGACTGAGTAGGCTTGGAATTCCTGCGAATAATTTTCCAGGCTGCCGAGCATTTATTGTTAGCTTGTTCAATAAATTTGGCATTATGGTTTAGTCGAGCCAATTTCAATTCACATCTGTATAACTTCTTAATATTATTGTACGTCAACCTAGCTAAGTCTGTACCATCTTTTTTCAATTTATCATAAGCTATGAGAACATAGTTTTTCAAGTCATTCAGAGAAGGTGAATCAAAATATTTTGTGTTTGTTTTATTAGTATGCTTGAGTGTACGTTTAATAACAGGAAAATAATCCAAAAATAACCCTTGGAACCTTTAAAAAAATGCATTAAAATTTCATTCAGCACTATCATGTATGGTCACACTGGTCCAATCAACCTGACTAAGTCTATAGCAAAACCAGTTCAACGCACTTGAAGTAATGGGCCTGAAACTTTGTCCTTTGCTAGGATGCCTACCTAATAATATATAATTCGATTTTATGTAAAAACATAGTGCATCATGATCTCCTAATGCAACTGGGTCTACTTTAACAGAGAATAATTCGGGATTTAAATCAGTTGCAATATTATCTAATACTGATTCAAGTCTTGTTGCCTCAAAATTTGTTAGATATAGGTCAACGGACTTTAAAATATTGATTAATTCTGGTCTTCTAGAGTCCATAGATCGGATATTTATGTTAAAGTCTCCACCGATTATAAACTTATACTTGTGCCTATATTTATTTAGAGATAAAATAAGCCTTTCCAAGAAATAATTCTAGATTACCATTTAGCGATCTATAGACTACTATGATTAAAATTTTCAATTGTTTTACAATAACACCTGCAAATTCATGATGCATTTCATGACAATGAGATGACCGCCACCGTACATGGCGAAGAACAAAAAATTAAATAGGGAATTTACCTTGAAGACCTCTTGTACTGAGTACACAAGCTCCGGTCCAACACCATCTCCAGGAATTAGAGTACATTTGGTACGACCTTCTGGAATCTAAGAATTGGAAAAAATAAATTTACTTAACTAATTTTTTAGATAAAGAAGAACCAAACCAATCCAATCTGAGCACTCGATTGAAATATACGTATTATAAGATGAAATCTAATAAATTGTTAAGTGTATATAAACAATAATAATCTCAATTTCTACCACAATCAATATTTCAACGAATCTTTAAAGAAACATTCAAAGACTTAAAATAAAACTTATTCATAGAATCGGTAAGCAGAGTTGTACATATCCATTTCCTAGAAATGGACAATGCTCAACTTGATGTGATCAATGGAGGGGAAAAATTATTGCTCAGCATAGTTTCAAAATCTAGGCATGAAGATGAAATGTTTCGATACACATTATTAATCAGTTATGTTTATGATTGAGCCAAGAATTAATAATTTTTACAAAAAATCAAGTTGAAAAAGATTGAATTATTCAAATTGATTAAAACCTTTAGTAGAATTTAGTAACTTATGCTATTAATTTTGTATGGATTTTTGTAATACACTGAATGAATATGCTTAGAATTCAATTTATTGGTATCATAAGATAGACACAATGTGTAACTAATACAAAAAATGTGAAGAATTGTGATTAAAACTGTGAAAAATAATTCACAAGTAAGTTAACTTACGTTTTCTCCCGAGCATTGGGAAAATTTAACCGATGTAGAAGCTGTGATTGGATGAAATTTTAAACCCTGAAACAGAGAATATATTCATCAATAGATTCTTTATATGTAAGAAACATAATAAAGAGCAAATAATAATTAATAATTAATACTTACTTTAGAGAAAAGGTTAAAAATGTTCTTCGTAGCTAGAGCCATTTTCAACGAGAGAGGTTAAAACGGTTCAAGCACCACGGATACAGGTCAGGTTATTCAATTAGTAGGTACCAATCCCACCTAAATCTTGAAAGGAAGATTATAACATCATTGTTGTCTTTTATAACAGAGAAACATGTGAATTTATTTTTTTAAATTATAAAAACTATTCGATGTAAACAAACATTAAGATTTCTATAGAAAAATATATATAAAGAATTAAAATTTATGAAAACAAGCTGTTCTCATGATAGGATCCGCTTCATAATATTTTGGTCACGAGACAACGTAAACTTAGTCATCTGATCTTTGAGCGCGACATATGACTACTTCTCATCGATCTTCGATCGATGACTACATTGACTACATTATAGCTATAGCTATATAGCATATAGTTATAGCTACATTATAGCTAAATGACTACATCATTATAGCTCTTCAATTTCACGGGAAATTTGCCCACAATAAAAACCTTCCTCATAGACTTGCGATATCAATCTATAATTACGACACTTCCACATTGTACAAAAATTTACATTACTGTAACAAAAATTCTCAATTGATTTTTTTTGTCAGATAATGTCCACCAATACCAATCCAGGATCTTCCTAAAAATGAAGACTGGCCTACCAGTGGATCAGTGCCTGGAATTCGAGGGAGATTCTGTCAGAGAATCTCACACTGAATTTATTCATAATTCACTTTCACTCTTGGAAAAGCACTCACACTGCTGGCAGCTAACTTTTTGAGAAGTAAGGGCGGCTGTACTGGGGCTATTTAAAAATAAAAACATTTTACAGATCATTGAAATGTTTGGGTTGTCTAAATATAAATTTAAAATAAGTATGTGACCGTCAATTATTGTCATGTTATAAATTTTCTTTACAATCATTTTCTTAAAAATCATTATAATTTTTATGTTACTCTTTTTTAGAATGACTTAGGCCTACTAATATACTTTAATGAGTGCATGGGTGTGTACATCAAAAAAATTAAATTTGAATCTTATTAAAATATCAAGAATTGAGCCTATTGTGAAAATTGAAATAAAAACATGAAAATAAACCAATAGTGTAAAAACTAACAAATCAATTGTCATTATCGTCATTTTAATTCATTGAAACATTTTTTGAAAGTAAATGTATATAATTTATTATTTTATAATATTTTCTTTGCTTATGCGCCTACAAATAATAAAATGTGTCGTTATTTTATTTTTTCAACTTGGAAGCACATACGGTACTCTTTTTTAGAATGACTACCTCAAGTGCTTTTGCATGTACTACGCACGCCATATGTAGCCTAATACCTTAAAAAAAATGATAGATTGAAAAAATAAATGATGATACTTTATAATCTATTATGTGTATGTAAAATGAATTATTTTAATTTTTTCAGAAAAAGAGAACATGACAAAGAAGAAACGTGGAAGAAGAACATTATATGTATTATGAACATGTAAAAGAAGAACATGATTCAGCTAAATTGGTAATTTTAAATAGTTTTGGTATGCTTATTTTCAAATTTTAATTTTGGTAATTTTAAATAATCATTTGTTATAAAATAAATTATTTTTATAAATATATTTCAATTTTTCTATTATCGTTGTACTATTCAAAACATCCTCAATAATTATTGAAATGTTGTTTTTCTGTTTCACTTATTTAAAAAAGTGGATATTCTGTAAAAAATGTTTAAAATTTACAAATATGGTATAATAAAAATGTGAATTTCACATAATATTTCAACATTATTTTGACGTGAAAAGTTTTGAAACGTTAATGTTATATTCACGGGAAAATAACGTGATTTTTCCATTTCTTACACGCAACTATAAAAACGTGATTTTTACGCGAAAATAATGTTTTTGTGTTGTCTGTGGAACTACAGAAATTACTCATGAAATTCAACAGTTTTGACTTTCAAATTCAACAAGTTGGTTGACTGCCATGGAAGTCTTCAAAGTTTCCGTTCAGACCATTGATGAACTAAGTTTTATTAGTCTTATATAAACATTTTTGAATGATTTTCTGAATTTTGCGTCATTTATAGTTATAGTTATAGAAATCTGTGATATTTCAATTGAATACAGTTGACAGTTGAAACTGTATATTCAATTGAAATACAGTGTCAGTTTTTATATTAGATTATTTGTAATGAGTTTTGAGGCGTCGGCCATAATGACCGACTCGGCGATGAACGAAAGGAACTGTATTATACAGGGCAGTCTCTCTCCGGCCGCTTGGATCATGTTCCCGTTCATACAAACCGCTATTTAGCACCTGATTCCACTTCTCTGTTAGTGAAGACAGTTCTTATTACTACTGTATTATTATTTACTCTTATGCTCATTTTGCACAATTATCCTATTATTATACCGGATTTAATTCTAGGAACTTCAACCAACAGTATATCAATGTAGCCCACACACACATACCATATACTCACTTTATTATTTATTATTGTTTCACTGATTAGTTAATTTCTCTAATATTACCACATAGGACTTTATTGCATTCCAATTAACACAAAAGGGTTCGGAAGGGAAGACAAAATTTTAAATAACAATATTCAGTGTATAGAAATACCATTCATAAGTGGTACCAATCTCATTCAGCCATGGATGTTTCTAATCATTCACCCATTCACCTCATTACCCACACACAAGTCTCCAGACTCATGTGGGTATCATCCACATTTAGGCATAAGTCACATTATAATTTAATAATAATATTATTAATAATAATAATATTTCACATTATAATTTTAAATGCAAAATTTAAAGCTCCTATAAGTTGGCACAAATTAATTCATGTAAAAGCAGCTATTATAAATATTTGTTACTCAGATCCAGACTCAGAATATTTTGTATGAGCCGCCAATCAGAGAAGAGCCATTGAGAGCCACTCCAATGTTGCCAAACGTCACACATAAATTTAGGCAATGTCAGTGAAGGATGCCGCTAGGGATTATTTTAGCAAGCCGTAAACAGTTGATCTCAGCCAGTGTCTGGACTTAGTCATTGGCTGTAGGTACATTTCTGCAATCTATCAAATTGTACGGAGAGAGAGGGAATGAACTGTGCGAGAGATACCGTTCCGTTCACACTTTCACCGTTTGAGGGGCGAAGGCTCATCACTAAAAGCGCGGCCTCTACTATACACACATGCATACTTACAAAAGTATAAAACAATTTATTTTAAAGAATTTGATTTGCATTTGTAAGTAAGGTGATAGGTAAATAGAAAGTTAAATAGTAAGTTGGGGATAGTTGGCGAGTCAGGATTCTAGTTTACGCTAAGGGTTAACATTAAGGGATTCAGATACGTTTATCACGTTCGTGTAGCCGGGCCCTGTTTATCTGATAAGGGGAAATAATTGACAACCGAATTGCCGGATAGAAGAGCGCAGCGGCACCAAACGTCGATTCTGAATCAATGCGCATGCGCGAACCAGCAAGGAAGGGAAAAGGAGCCAATCCAGAGCGCACCACTTGCATTCCAGATTTCCAGTTCCAGTTTTCCGGGAACCGTTCTCCCTGGAAGGTGGTTCCAGTTGCAGAATAGCACTGATATAATCCTTCGCAGCAAGGTAGGAGTCCCGTTCAGTAGGCCAGTTCTGTTTTCAGCGTACATTTTGATTCTTACAGTTTGTTTATAGCTGATTACATTATTTTTAGTTTAATATACATCCTTATGAATCTTTCCTACCTACTCGGGATTATAAGTACTTTCAATGATATTATTTTGATGTTGTAGTTCCATACTACTTTTCCACTTAATATTTAAACATAAAATAACATTAAAATAATTTTTTTCCAGTGAATTTCATATTTTCAATTTAATATACATCCTTACGAAATTCTCGGGATGAAATCTTCTTCAATAATATTATTTTGATGTTGTAGTTCGATATTACTGTTTCACTTGATATTCAAGCATGAATAATTTAAAACTCAATTTATTGTTACATTCTAAAACATTTGTTATCAACCGAAACAAAGAATGAGTCAACATAATAGTACATAACAATAAGTGATACACATTTGCTTAGTACACTATCATAGAACTACAAAACTAAAAATATATCAATTATCCATGTAGAAACTCAGTCACTGAGTAATCATTTAAACTGAACTTTCCTAGCAATTTTTTTTTTGAGGATGAAGCCCACATAGGTCTGAGACCTGTGCGTGGGTAATGGGTTGGATTATGGTGATTTATGAGTTGGACCTACAGTTTTAGGTGGGTTCCGAACCACCGGGAAGTGATTTAACACTTACTTTTTCGTGTGTAGGGCCAGTTTACAAGAGGGAGCATTAGGAGTACGAAATGGCAATCACCGGAGTAAGAAATTGTTAAATTCACTGGAATAGTTTAGTTTAAATGATTATTTATGTTGAAATAGTTTTGCTGTGATGTCTTCCATGACGAAATACTTGATGAACAATGTTTATATCAAAACTGGCACTGTATTTCTATTTAATTTATGATTTTTACTCATACTGAATGTATGCATTTCACTTCTAAAGAAAAGCTTCATCAGCCTCTGGTATATTGCTTGTTTTACTATGGTGTTGAATTTTTGTATGTTGGTCTCTAGAAGTGAAATGCATCCCTCCAGTATAAGTGAGTAAAAATCATAATTTAAATAGAGATACAGAGTCAGTTTTGATATTCGATTGTTCATCAAGTATTTCGTCATGGAAAAAATAACAGAAAAATATATTAAATAGAGAAATAATAATTTAAACTAAACTATACTAGAGAATTTACCAATTTCTTACTCAGGTGATTGCCATTTGGCACTCCTAATGCTTCCTCTTGTAAACTGGCCCTGCGAAGTGGCCATCATACGAAAAAGATAGTAAGTATAAAATTTACTACGACAGTTCATTTATTTATGGACGATGGATTATTTTATTTATTCTATTCCATAAAGATTCACAATATCATAATATGACAAAGAACTAAGATAAAATACAAATCGACAATATTTTTATTTTCTCTAAACATATATGATGAAATGAAAGATAAAATACTGTTTTGTATTCCCAGGATTTGACCCCTTGCTCGTTCGTTGGTAACCATTACTGCACTTGCAGCTCTTAACATAAAAAAATAAAAAGTTACTGGTTGAGCTGGTTCTATTTGAAAATCATAAAAACTGAATTAAACACATAAAATCAACAAAAGGCAAAAGTTGCCGGTGAAGAACACTTTGAATAATAATAATAATAATAATAATGATTATTATTATTATTATTATCGTGCTTATATTGACTATGAATGTATTGTATTATCAAATCACCCGCATTTTAAATTCATACTGTGAAAAATAAAAATAAAATCACAACATATATAGCTTTTATATTCTCTATGGAAGTAAGATTTCATTACAACAAATAATAAGTTATTTTCATTGATTTTCAGACAATGAGGACGAACACCAACAATTCATAACCAGACGACAGAGACGTAGATGTCGTTTGCAATGTTGCCGTTGACACCTGTCACCTTCTACCTGTGCGCCATACTGAGCTCGTCACTTGCACAACATGGCACCACTGGAACACCACCAGCTACCAACACACTGACACCAACTGGCACCACAACAGTCATACCAACCATAACCACCATCGCAACCACTGCTGGCCCAGCTACAACCACTGAAGTTGGCACCACTGGCATAACAGCCACTGGCACGACAGCTGGCTCGCCGACAGTGGTGACTGGGGACAGTGGACAGCAAACGTGTCTGCTGTGGCCAGCACCAGGCGCCACACTGTGGCGGACAAATCAAACGCTGCAGCTGTCTCTACCCTCCATGGTGAGTTGGCTCAAATAATAATAATAATAATCTATTGAAATTACAATACTGGTACCATATATTTTTATACATATATATATTTTGATACAATTTCAAAAACAATAAATATGAAAGAGTTGAAAAGTAAACCTCACTTCCCCCACCATTAAATGCTCAATAACTGAAAAACTACTAATCGGATTGGATTTATGACGACATTTTGTTGGAAAGAGCACAACATTTCGCTAAAGATACATATGCATTTTCAATAATATGTAACCCGATCATTTATGGTGTTTATTTAAGGGCCAAAGTACAAAAAAGTGGATTTTCCGAAATCTCACTGAAATTTCAAAGTGATTTTTCTTGATTTGATTTTGGGTGACATAATGTTAGGTTACTCAATGGTGGCTGAAAGAATTGTATCGAGGCCGGTATCCGGACAAACGGCATCCGTCATATATTACTTTTCTGAGGTTAGAGCAGGGATGCATAGCTACTGGGCATCTTGTAACCCCATCGAAATGTGAGAAACCGGCCTTAATTATTATTGCTGGCTATGTCGTAGAAAGGATTATACCTTATTTTGAGCGCAATCGCAGATGTAGTATTCGCAGGGCAGCTGGAGCATTAAATATTACCAGAATGCTTATTCAGCGAACATTGAAAAAGAACAATTTTCTCCCGTATCATGATACTCTGGTTCAAGAACTATCGGAACACGATGCAAGAGCAAGGGCGCAGTTCTGCAATAAATTGGTTCCTAGCATACGATTTATTAGTCACAAACATTTTGTGGACGGATGAGAGGACCTTCACAAGAAGAGGTGCTGTCAATTTTCATAAAACACATACTTGGGCAACTGAAAATCCTCACATAATGAGACCAAACAGGTTTCAGCAACAATTTTTGGATAATGTGTGTGGGCTGCAATAATCGATAACCATATCTTGGGCCATATTTTTTTTAACGAAAATTTAAATGGGGAAGTTTTTTTTAATCATCTTTTTGATCTTATGGAAGATTTGCCTCTTGCCTTGAGGCAGGGAATGTGGATCAAGGTTGACCGGCGCATTTTGCTGGAAATGATTTTTATTTATATGGTAGCCTATCTGCTGATTCTTTAGTCAATGCTCTAAAAATCAAAAACTCTATCTTCAATCTATTGTGAAATGGAATGCATTCTATACATGAATAGATAGAAAATAAATAAACAAATAGGCAAATTCGAGTACACCATATAGCGCTTGAATAAACTGATATCAGCGTGCTTTAGTCATCAGAAATGAATATGTTACACACTCATTTTTCTTCAGTTGATTCTGATTTTCAATCTCATACAATGGATTGTATGAAATCTTAGAAATATTCAACTAAATTAAGGAATTATGTTGTGAATAATCACTTCATTTTCCAACGATGAATTCAGAGCTGTGATTCGATAAGAAGTTTCTGATTACTGCAATACAGTAGGACTACTTATTGTAGATCAGTATTTTTATGTAGTGTGTCTTGTTACTTGAATTAATTTGCCTTCAACGGCTTCCTGTGGTCACTCGGGGACCACAGTGATTAATAATTTATTTTGGAAAAACATCATTCTGATTACAAGATTTTGAAATGAAATTTCTACTCTTTCAGCTCTTGTCCCTTAAACACTAATTCTTGAGGGTTTTGAGTTTTTTACAATTTTAAAGCATTTGCAATTCACCAATTTGAAAAATGTTAGAAACATTTTAAAGCTTGAGAAGTGAGGAAGTGTTTCATGTAAAAGTTTCATTATGTCACCCTAAAAACAAATCGGGAAAACTGCTTTGAAATTTCAGTGAGATTTTTGAAAATCCACTTTTTTTTACTTTGACCCCTAAAAGTCACCCGGATTACATATTGAAAATACGTGTATCTTTAGCGAAATCTTGTGCTCTTTTCAACAAAGTCGTCATAAGTCCAATTTGGTCAGTAGTTTTTGGGTTATTAAGCATTTAATGGCGGGAAGTTAGCGTATCTCGAAAAAGTCATTAAATCGAGATATCTGGAAAACAAATGCCCCATTTCAAAAACGTCAATGAAATTTTTTCGTCAAAAATTTGATGTAGAATCTCTGGTAACGGAGTGTTTATGAACGGTATGTTTCCGGGTACATCCGATTAGAAAGATAAAAATGATTTAAATCGTTACTCACGTGACGTTTCGTTGCCATCGAAGGCAACATCTTCTGACTTTGAGAGTGGTCGGTAGGCTACCACACTTTCAAACTTCAGAGGGTTGTCGGAAGTTGGGCATTTCTTCGGGGGCGTCGAGCTCTCCTGCACAGGTAGACGTTCTTGAAGGCCTAGTACCACAATTTCGTTGACCTCTTCTGGTATAGTTAAATTTATTTTTGTCATTAATGGCTCGTGATTTAGAACTACTTTCCATACTGGAGAAATATTAAGACAGTCATGTCTTTTGTTGAGTTCTCCTCGTTTTTCGATTTCCAGCGCCTCCCGAATTATTCTGACCTTTGACCTCTTAAATATCTTGCACGTTCGTACATACCTTTAAAAATTTACTAAAACATCCAAACAATTCGCTTGAACGTGCCACTATCAGACCTGTTGATCTTATGACCGTCATCACTGTATAATACTAGTATTTGCACTTGAAAGACTGAAGTAATACAATTCGGCTCTCATTTCTATAATGAATCTAATTTTTATTAAAAATGTCATTTATGACATATGTTTACTATTTAGCACAATTGAAATTAATTTTATGGCCGGTTGAACTTTCATGCTGGAATAAAGCAGAGGTGAGTTGTTTGTTGCGGATGCTTATAGCTTATGCTCGCATAGAACAGTGATATGTGATATGAATAATAATTTTGTTATTACTCACTGGCTTAATTTGTAAATTTAAATGAATATGATGTTGAATAACCATCTTGTTTCCACTAATATAAGTGGAAATCAACTCACGTTATGGCATGACGGCCGTTTCACTCTGTTGACAAGACCATCGTCACACGTGTACACATGTGTGCTGTGGGTCATCTGACGATGCTCTTGACAACAGAGTGAAACGGCCGTCACGCCATAATGTGAGTTAATTTCCACTTGAAAGTGTTTTTAAGATTTTATTGAATGAATAAACTAATCTAACAACCTAAAAAAATTAATTAAGCTGCATTGTACAACATTTTGTAAGCATTCAATCTCCAACTTCTACCAGGATAGCGGCTGCTGAAAATAGCGCCTCAAAAATGAAGACATCACTGTTACAGGGGTATGGAACAAAGCTGAACGCTAAAGTACATTGTGAAGCCAAAACAAATACGCCGACAAAAACAGGGGGGAGGGGCGCAGTAGTTGGGAGGGGGTCAGTTCACTGCTGCAGAGAGAAAATGTTCAATGCAGAAGAGGGTCCTGGAAATACTGCATCACCTTTCAAACACAGCTTCCCAATATTATTCTTGCCGCTTTGTAATCGCCTCTCTAGCCCGGACCCGGACCGAGCCAGTATCCAAATATTTTTCTTGCTCAGTAAACAACATAAAGAAGGCTTTGTTGCTCCCAATCACCCAATTAATACATGCAATGCCTATTTTACATATTTTCCCTGAAAGCGTTTACCGCGTACGGTGCTAATTGAGATGAACATACACAATGTTTTCGAACCCAACACATGCGATGAGAAAGTGGCATGGATCGCTTACAAATTTGATTAGGTTAAAGGAGTTGAACTTTTTTTCAAGTTTTAATTCAATCTAATATTAAAACTGACAGTGTATTTCACTTTTATATATTGTTTTACTAACTTATATTGGATATGCTAGAGTGATGCATTTCACTTCTGAAAAGAAGCTTCGCCAGTCTTTTCAGAAGTGAAATGCATCCCTCTAGCATCTCCAATATAAGTGAGTATAACAATATATAAAAGTGAAATACAGTGTCAGTTTTAATATTAGATTGTTCATTAAGTATTTCGTCATAGAAAACATCACAGATTTTAATTCAATCTCAATGTGAAAGTGTTAATTAAAATCAGATTTCCTTGACTTGCTGACTATTTTTTGCCGAATTTGTTGTGAGTTTCAATTCAGCGCACAAGCATACTATATGGCTTATGAAAAGAAATGATCAAAACTGACCCAGCATTTATTTTTAAATTATGATTCTTACGCACTTACACTAGAGGAATGCATTTCGTTTCCAAGGAGAAGCTTCATCAGCCTTAGAAGTGAAATGCATGCCTCCGGTATAAGTGAGTAGAAGTCATGATTTAAATACAAATAATACATTGTCAGTTTTGGTATTAAATTGTTCATGAAGTAATTCGTCATGGAAAACATCACAGAAAAGATCAAATTATAATACACAATAATTTGATTATTAAAATTATGTAGAATGATTCCAACACCATCATTTATTTATACAGACAATAGATTTTGCTGGGGTGTTGCATGGGGTGTTGGGGCGTAAATCAAGTTATTTGATTTATTTCTCTATATGATATAGTATAGTATGAATTTTACTACCGCTAGAGACTGCGTTTGGATGGGTGACCATGGATGCGTGGATTACTAGTGTTCATCCTCAATTCTTCTTCATCCAATTATTATTATCATTATATTAGACTAGACTAAAAATTGGGATGATTTGCCATTTTTATCAAATTAATTCGCATACCTCAAAAATATTTATTTTCAAGATAATATTTATTTATTTTATCTATTACACAAAACAATCAAGGAGAAATGCAGATTCGAGACCTTTTTCTTACAAATAATAATTTTAATTTTAAAAAATAAAATTTTATTGGTATGATAATAATCTTCACGAAGTGTATTGGTAGTTGTGGAGCTACAGTTTCATTAAAATTATATTCATTACATAATATTCATATATAATTTGCATTATGATAAATATTATTGTTTCCTTTATGTCAGTTACTCTTCTATGGTGATGTTTTCAAAGACGAAATACTTGAACAATCTACCATAGGCGTGCGCAGGGCTTGACTCCTATGGGTGCCGGCGACGAAAATGCCCCCCCCCCCCTGTATTTAAAATATTGATACTTATACATTTCCCCACCCTCGTACCGTTAAATCACGTTGAACTATTTAGTGAAAACACTCCATAGAGGGAAAAAAGGACTCTTGTTCTTCTCTACCCGTTTTCCAGGAATATATAGATTCTCTAATTTTCAAAATGATATTCTTATTTTATCGCATTAACATATTGTATTTACGTGTATATTTCACAGATTATAAGTTGATAATTATAGGCGATGACTTCGTAAATTCTCTAAAGATTTTTTCAGAGGATACAATTATATTCCAACCCCCAAATCGGGGCCCTCTTGAAACCCATCTTGCCGTGGCAACCATATGGCACCCATGTGCGAACGCCTATGCAATCTACTAATAAAACTCCCACTGTATTTCCATTTAAATTTTGAGTTTTTATCTCGCTTCTCCTCATGCATCAGAATGCGCCAGCCTTCTCCTTAGAAACGAAATGCATTCTTTCAGACTAAGTGAGTTAAAAAATCATAATTTATATAGAAATACAGTGTCAGTTTTGATAGTAGATTATTATACTTCAAGGCACTAAAGTACTGGTTAATTATGGTGAACATGATGTGTTTTCAACGGTTTGAACGTAAAGGTTTTTATAAATGATTTATTTTGCGATTTGTGAGCACGTATAGTTGGGCTTTACTTAGAAAAAATTGAACAAAGTAGGAGCTATATAAACGTCTTTAAGTAGGTGCTATATAAACGTCTTTAATATGTCCTCTGTCAAAGAAACTTTAGCGCAGGAGAATGTGTCATTGAAGAAGGAGAAGGAGAAGGAAAAGGGGAAGGGGAAGGAGAAGGATTAGGAGAAAAAGGAGAAAGATGGTGCAGGAAGAGGAGGAAGGAGAGGAGGAGGATGAGAAGGAGGAAGAGGAGGAGGAGAAGATGGACTAAGAAGAAGAAGAAGGAGGAGGAGGAGGAAACGGATGAAAAAGGGGTGGAGGAGTAAGAGGTGGTGAAGAAGGAGAAAAGGAGAAAAATGAGGAGAAGGAGGAGGAGAATAAAAAGGAGAGAGAGGAGGAGGAGGAGGAGGAGGAGGAGGAAGAGAAAGAGAATAAGAAGAATAAAAAGAATATTCAGAAGAAAAGAAAGCAGGAGTAGGAGGTGAAAAATGATGAAGAGGAAAAGGAGAAGAATGCGGAAGAGGAGGAGAAGAAGAAAAAAAATTAATAAGGAAAAAAGAGTAGGAAGAGGAGGAGGAGGAGGGGGGGAGGATGAGGAAGAGGAGGTGGAGGAGGAGAATGATGAAGAGGAGGATGAGAAGAAGAAGAAAAAGGAGGTGGGAAAAGGGGGGAGGAGGAGGGGGAGAAGAAGGAGAACAAGGAGAAGAAAGAGGAGACAAATGATGAGGAGGAGGAGGATGATAACGAGAAGAAAAAGGAGAAAATGAGGAGGAAAAGAAAAAAGAGACGAAGAAGGAGAAAAATGAGGGGATAGAGAAGAAGAAAAAATAATTAAGAGGGTTAAGAAAAATACCATTACAATTAATTTGTAAATAGGTGATGTATCTTTATATAAAATAGGCGAACATGTTTTTTTGTGATGACAACTCCTCCGTGGTTTCTCGACCGATTTTGTTCGTTCACGTCTCATTTGAAAGATTTCATCGAGTAGATGTTTGATAAGGTCTTACATTTTGAAAAAAGTCATCATGGACATGAGGAATGAACGATCAAAGTTTCAATTTTTGCCATTGCTTTAACATAGGGATCGGTGAGCTGAAAATTTTCACATTTCAATTTATGATTTGATGATCAGCTGTTTTGAAAAAAAAAGTTTATTTTTCATTGTTCATTCAGAGAGAGAGGGTGGGAGGATAGGATAAAGAGGAAGAGAGAGAGGAAAGAGAGAGAAAAGAAGAAGAAGGGGAAGAAGGAGAAGAAGAAGAAAAAGAAAAAGTGGAAGAAGCAGAAGAAAAAGAAGAAGAGGAAAAGAAGTGGAAGAAGAAAAAGAAGATGAAGAAAAACAATAAGAAAAAGAAGATTAAGAAGTAGAAAAAGAAGATGAAGAAGAAAAAGGAGAAAAAGAAGAGGAAGAAGAAAAAGGAGAAGAAAAAAAAGAAGAAGTGGAAGAAGAGGAAGAAGAAAAAAAGAAGAAGTGGAAGAAGAAGAAGGAGAAGAAGAAGAGGAAGAAAACGAAGAAGAGGAAGAAAACGAAGAAGAAATAGGGAACGAAAAAGAAGAACTCATAGCATGATAGGTATGTTTGATACCCACTTAGAAATGGAGCAACTCATACTGTGCTTAAACTTATCATCATAGGCAATGCTGTCGTTCAGTATGTAGAAAATCTACATTTGGAATGTATTTTACAAAGTTTAATAAAGTCACACATTCGTACGACCCGGGATAACCTAGTTGTTCTATAATATACACCTACCTATTCAAGTGAATCTGGCAACCTTCTAGTAAGTACGGTACAGTCGTACTTATAACGAGAACATACGCTATCTTCACTAATCCTACACTGTATGATTGCGTCATTAAGTTCTGTTCTGTTCAGAGCCAAAAGGATTAAAAAATGGGATTAAAATGTTTGGAAAAAGGGAACAGGACAAAAAAGGGGGAATAGAGGGAACTTGTGTGACAAGAAAGGGGAAAGAGACTGCGGGAACAATGGAAGGGATTCAATTCGGCTCGCAGAAGTGAATTCCTCTTGTTGGATTCACAACTAAGCCGCGTTTCTCATTTTTCAGTGGACATAAATTTCATAGCTCTAACTTGTCAAAGAAATTTCGAATTAGTCTGGCAATATTAACTGAAATGTAAGGGAGAAAAGGAAAAGATCCATTATATAAACGTCTAGCTCAGACATGGGCAAACTTTTCAAGGAGAGAGGGCCAAGGAGAAAATGAGAATTGATGTGGGCGGGTGAGATAAACTTACACATTTTATTACTCCCCCGGAAAATTGCTGTAAAATTGAAAATTGGCATTTGAAAGTGGTATTTCTAGCAGTTCTAGACATATTGTTTCAATCACTTTGATGAAAATTAATTTCAAATCTGACTCAAGTGGATGAAACTCATTTAGCGAGTAAAATGCCTATGTCTTTTATTAGTGGTGAGACCCTCACGGGTCGTTCCACCTCGCCGCTTGAGCCATAGTATTGGATACAATGACTCATTTAGTGCTTATGCTTATGCCTTGATAATCATGATAATGATAACGATAAATTTCAAGGGATGACTTCAGTGGCGTACCGAGGTTTCAAGCGCCCTGGAGCGAAGTAACTTCCGGCGCCCCCCCCCTCAACAAAATTACAGTCTCCACAATCCCCCCTCCCCAAACCAAAAAAATATAGCACTCACATTCAACCACCAGATTGACTGCTCACAGCAGACCATTCTCGACAGCTCGACTCATAAACTGAATTCAATAACTTATAAGAAATCCTATGAATACATAATACACTTGTAATAGAATGTCAGTGTATCTTTTCTTATCAATGTAGTTTATTCAAGTGTGAGTGGAGCTGGTAGTCGACATTGACAAACAAATAAACTACTAATTTTCATGCAAATATACTAATAAACATATTCATATTAAAAATAACAACATAGAAATTTCTCAAATTTACTCACATTTTTGGAAGTTTAGGAGATCTTCTTCCGTGACTTGGCTTTTGCAAACTCGGAGATGGTGTCATCCAAGTTTATACTCCTAGCCCTTGCACGCTCTATAGATATTGTTGCTAATGAACTCAACCGCTCTTGTGACATTTTACTCCGAAGATAGTTTTTTATGATTTTTAATTTCGAAAAAGATCTCTCCGCACTTGCTGTTGTTACCGGCAATGTTAAAAAAATTAAGCACGCATTTACAACATCAGGAAAGCTGGAACCAACTTGTGCGCGCACTATCAGAGTATCTGCGAGATCTCTAATCCCTTTCATTTTTTCGATGTGACTTGAGAAGCAGGTTTTTAGTCTTAAAAGCTGTGGACCTAGGTGAGGTGAGACGTCATCTGGGTAGCTGGATATTAACACTTTTGATGATTGTATTATATCTTCATCACTCGATTGAATCAGAAATGAGGGTTTCAAACATTTAAAACTTTCACAGATGTCATTCACAACGTTGAACCGCTCTGTCACTTGAGTTAATATTATGTCGAGAGTACGGTTAAACACTTCAACTTCGAAACGTTTTTCTCTATCTACAATTGGGTCATCAGCTTGAACTTCGTCAATCATTCTTTTCCTTATTTTCATTCTTTTCTCGGGAAAATTGGGCAAGACATTCCATTTCATACAAAGCTGGCGTGCATCATCTCTTACAGTTTTCCACTCCTTTCTTAGCCGAGAGATATTTATTTTGAGATCCGAAAGCGTTTTCGTTGCATTCTCCAAATCTTCTTCTTCACTCTGAAGTTTCTTTGATATCGTATCAATAGACCCTAGTAAAACACTTTCTACTACAATCAAAATTACTGTGGGGAACTGTTCAAAGTATTTGAGAAGAGATTTCGCGTGGTCTACCTCTTCTTGATTCTTACCATCTAAGCTCAAGAGAGTAAGAGTTTTCATTATATGAAAATATCCAGATCGAAGAGCATCGATGGCTTGATTTCTCGACGACCATCTGGTTGGACAAACTTTCTTTAAAGTTTTCTCTAACATATTCGATTTTGTCAATAATGCCCACTTTGATACTGATTTGAAAAATACATATAGTTTTTCAATATTTTCAAAAAAAATCTTATCTCTGGAATTTTTTTTACCGAATCGTTGATAATTGGATTAAGTGCATGAGCACAGCAATGAATATATTTGGCGGAATGATTTTTATTTCTAATTCTCGCTTGGAGTCCCGAATAAATTCCACTCATATTTGCGGCCCCATCATATCCTTGGCCTCTAACTTTAGAAATATCCCCAAATTCTTCAACTATACTCAGAACAGTTCTCTCCAAGTACTCAGATCTCTGGCTTTCCACCTCAGTGAATCCACAAAACGCTTCCTCAATGATCAACTCTTTTGGCTTATCTGCATCATCAGTCTTGATTCTCACATACCGAAATACTGTGCTCAACTGATCGATTTTTGCTATGTCTTTAGTTGTGTCAAATATTATTGTTATGAAAGGACTCTCTTTAATTTCACATTTTATTTGTTTCCTTATTTCTTTGGCGATTAATTCAATCAATTCGTTCTGAATTTTAGGACTAAGATATTTAACACTTCGTTTAGGTAGTTCAATTAGATCAGCCAGGACATGGTCATATCTTGCTAACATATGAATTATTTCAAGAAAATTCCCCTTGGACTCATTATTGTCATTGGAAATCCTGTGCTCTCTCAACGGTAAGTCGATAGTAGCTAAAGTTATAATTACATCTACTACTCGTCGTAACACTTGTCTCCAGAAGTCTGTAGCTTTTTTCATGTTTTCAATACTTTCAGAGTCTACAGTTAGGCCCATTTGCCAACGGAAATAAGCTTCACTTGACATTATATGGCTTTGCGATTGTTCATGGTTTAGTATGTTTCGTCCCAAATGCGCCCAATCAGACGTACCTTTCGTGAACCCTACTTCATTACATGATATATCAAACAGCCAGCAAGGCTGACAATAGCAAATATTTTGCACATTAGAGTAGCATAACCAGTTACGTTTCATTTTCAATTGATTATCTTTATTTTTCTGGTAATACCATTTCTCATCAAATCCTCTATTTTTGTTCCTACCGTCAGTGTCTTTTGGGAATGGACCTTTAGGTTGGTGAGGACCTAATTGTATTACTATTTTTTTTTGTTCTGCTGTAAGAGCTTCTCCATAATTACCTTTGTCAGAACTGATGTCTTCGCCCTCCCGTTTTTCATTAGACTGTTCTAACTCTGTTATTCCATTTTCAACCTTACTCGCGTTTAAACTTGTTGATGGAGGAAACGGGTTTGAAGTAATTTCATCAAGGTGGAGGTCGTCTTCAAAAGATTGACTGCTACAAGGTTCCTGTACAAGAAATGAATTTGAATTTGAATTTGAATTTATTTCGTTTCCAGCATAATTGATACAAAACATAGTTGAAGTATAAATACACAATAAAATAAATAAAATACAAACATTATTAAATAGACTTCATAATAAAAATGAAACATCCCTCACATGGACCTGCTGGTCTGTTTGTGAGATTTGAGCTCGTTTTAATTCTCTTAACATATGTCTATACATATATGTATGTATTACACTATATAACACATGATCATCTATGTATACACTATATAAACAATAAAATAAATTAAATCAGAATCTGGAAGTAATTATAAATAATTGACATTCAACTTGAATAATTTATAAGTTTAAAAGAAGTTAACACACACTCCCACACATTCATACAAGAGGAGGGGGGCATTCATACAACGCACGCACAACCACACACACACACACACACACACACACACACACACACACACAATCATACATACACGTATTACAGAAAAAAAACCATAATTCAGCCTTATTTATGCTGAAAAAATTACGTGTACATTGATCTCAGCATTTGAGAGCACTCCGAGTCACTAAGAGCGGATAACCACCTCTGCAATATACTCTTGTAGTGGACCACGGAACATTCACCTGGCTTACTAATCCCTGGAGGCGCATTTCGTAGGATCACGTGTGTTAGATATGACACGTTCCTGTCGCAGGCAGATCGTGAATTTCGAGATAGTCCGGAATGATGGAGAAATGAACTACGTGTCACATAACTATGCTGTGAGCGATCATTGAAGAAAATTTTATTCTTGTATGCATAAATCAGAACAGACTTGATAAAAAGTTTCTTAATCGTAAGTACATTGAAAGTACTGAAAAGAAGATCAGAAGAAAACGTTCTCTCCAGTCCCAGACCAGCTTTGATTATTGCCTTTTGGGTTATTGATAAATCTTTAATAAGTGTATCACATGCACCCCCCCAGGCAATTAATCCATAAGAAATGATTGACTGGACAAATGCAAAATATATGACTCGCAGTTCTTTAACATTGAGGATACCTTGTAATTTTGAAAATACATAAATCAGTTTTCTAAGTTTATTTTTTAAGTAGACTATGTGTGGCATCCAGCTCAATCTGTTATCCAAAAAAATACCTAAGTACTTAAACTCGGCAACAGACTCAATATTCCCGCAGTAACAGTCATCATTCTCTTCTTGGCCACAAGTGTGGAGTTTCAGCGCTAAGTGAGGCGGAGGGGCACGGTTCTTATGTAAAAAAATTGGCATGTGCTTTGTCTTGCTAATGTTCATACTAAGGATATTGCTGTCAAACCAATTTTTGAGTTTCACCACATCTCTAGTTGCCATCCTATACACTTCTCTCCAACTATCGGCCTCAAAATATACAGCTGTATCGTCGGCAAACAGTAACATTTTACCTGTGATATTAGAGTTTATTATGTCATTGATGTATAGGAGGAACAGGATTGGGCCTAGAGTGCTACCCTGAACAACTCCGAAATCTATCCCCTTCACACTACTATTAACATTATTGATACTCACAATCTGCCTGCGACCACTCAGGTAGCTATCGACCCAAGAATGCGAAACACCAGTAATGCCAAAAGACAAAAGCTTTCTAAGTAGGATAGAGCGATCAATTGAGTCAAACGCTTTAGTTAGGTCAACAAAAAGAAGAAGAATAAATTTATTATTATTAATACCTAATCTTAAATAGTCGCTCAACCGATAGAAACAGTTTGCTGAGTTACAATCATCTCTGAAGCCAAACTGGCATTCTGAGAGTAAATTATTTGTTTTTAGATATTGTGTTAATTGCTTTTTGAAACACTTTTCAATAATTTTTGAAAATATACTAAGTAATGATATAGGGCGATAGTTGTTTACATCAAGCTTACTCCCAGACTTATGAAGAGGAATCACTTTGGCCAACTTGAAAATATCGGGGAAAATACCAGATTTGAAACTACTATTGATGATATGACAGAGAGGAGTAAGAAAAAGGTCAATGTTGTTTTTCAACATGCTTGCGGGTATATCATCACAGCCAGGAGCGGAGCCACCACGAATCCCCAACACACATTGCCGGACCTCCCACTCTACTACCTCTCTCAGAATGAATATGGAGTCACAGACAGGCCGGAAATTAGTTGCAGGCCTATAATCACAGTGTCTAATTTTATGAGCGAGCTTAGCTCCTACATTTGCAAAATATTCATTAAAATCATCGGCCACGTTCTGGGCAGTTGTGGGAGAACTTCCATCACCGGCAACATTGTTGAGAAAATTTTCAATTGGAAAAGGAGCATTTTTATTTTTTAATCCTGAAATTTCGTTTATTGTTTTCCAAAATTTTTTTGGGTTATTTGTTGATTCAAATATTTTTTGTTTAAAGTAGGCTTTCTTCGTAATTTTCAGCAGTCGGCTCAATTCTCGACGATACTCATTATAGTGGCTTATCAGTTGTATGTTGAAGGGTTGGCTCTTTATCAATCTACTCATCCTATTCCTATTCCTAATAGACTTAATTAGGCCATCGGTGATCCAAGGTTTCAGCCTTTTATCAGCGCTTCTCCTCGGTTGAACCGAGGTGGAGCTCTGATAAAGACCCTGGACAATTTCAATGAATCTAGCAGCACATACGTTTGGGTCATCCGAAGAAGTAACCCCGCTCCATGACTGCTCAGATAAAAGTTTAGTTAATTTTTCGTGATTGGTTTTCTTATATAAATTTTGCTGAATTTCAGATTTATTTCTGTTATTTTTAATGATTATACCTATTGGATAGTGATCTGTGATGTCATTTCTCAAAACAGACGGGAGTAACGAACTCGTATCAACATGCCTTACAAATATGTGATCAATGCACGAAGAAGAATAGGCTGTTTCCCTAGTAGGCACATCGACGCAGCAAACAAACCCAGCCTCATATAGCGTATCAAGATACCTGCTACACATGTTATTTAATTGATCACCAAGAAAATTATGGTTGATATCACCAACAATAACCTGGATTGAATTATTATCAGCCACTCGATATCGGTACTCCAATCCATCGATAAAACTAGCGAAGTCCACCCCATGGCAGCGATAAACGCAGAGCAAATTGAAGCGTTGATTATCGCGAACACAATCAAGATCTAAACAACGCAAACCTCCCACATCCACCTCTTGACAAGATGACGAAAGTTTAGAATTTATATATATTATTATTCCATCATTTTGATTAAATTTAATTGATGTTTGAAACACCGCATATCCATCCAGCTGGTCCACGCATTCATCACCATTCATCCAAGTCTCAGTCAGTACGATTATATCAAATTTGAAATTAATGCTCTCCAGAAGAATCAAAAATTCATCAAAGTTCTTTTTATAACTCCTTATATTCAAATGTAACACACTCAAACCAGTCCGCTCATTCGCTCTAAGGAAGTCACCATACACACCACATTCATCAAACACACTACAACTAACATGCCTAAAGTAAGATAAATCGTCTAATACATTCATAGCTTTCATACGCTCGCTACCGTTCGAAATCAATATCTGAATAAAAAATTTCAACCTACAAAAAGAGAGAACAAAAAATAAAATAATAATAGATACATAGATAATAATGTTGAACAAATAAGTTCCAAATCTATAGCAGTACAACCACTGTAGCTCTGAAAAACAGTTACCGTGCTCATTGACCATCTAATCATTATCTTTGAAGGGTCTTGGTTCTTGCTTTGCGATGTAGCCGGTGCCTGTATCACTGTTGCTGCACTTGATTCTATCGGTAAGAGTTGTGATGTATCACTTTCATTGGTCTCTGAATCCAATTGTTTAAAAAAATAAGATGACAATTTTCTCGTTTTATTCAATTCAACTTGTTCTGCATCTTCCTTTTGTTTTCTTCGTTTTCGGTTTTCCGCACCACTACACTTTTTTGACATTATTAATATTTAAAATTATACTAAACTACTCCGATAAATTTTACACTTTAATACTTCTAAACTTAAATTATTGTTTAATAATCCGAATTTTATAACGAAGCAAACTTAATATAGCAGAATATCACGGCAATTGACACTCGGTTACGGTTACTGACACTTTTCCACGATCCCGATTAGATAAAAGCCGACTGCTGACTGACCATACAGACTGAACAAACAGAGTCTATGCTCAGAGAGAGAATGTAAGTAAGTGACTGTTATTCGCAGTTTTCCAGGAAGACTGCTGTGCTGTTGTGCTGTTCAATATTGTTTCTAAGAATGCTTAGTGTTTGAAAAACAGTAGCCAGTTGAGTTATGAATGAGTTGTCAAGCTCTTAGTAAATGAAGGATATATTAGCATGTGATATATCAGAGAAAGAAATGCAATAAAATATGAGAGGAATTTGTGTAAAAAATTGGAATTTTCTCTCAAAAATTGTGCGCCCCCCAAAGCCTTGCGCCCTGGAGCGACTGCTCCACTCGCTCCATTATCGGTACGCCACTGGATGACTTGTAATCAGTACACTTTGAGTTTAGTTTCACTTTCATATTCAGTCTGAAAACAAGTTGATCGGTTTGTCTAATATCAAAACTGGCACTGTATTTCTATTTAAATTATGATTTTTACTCACTTATACTGGAGATACTGAAGGGATGCATTTCATTTCTAAAGAGAAGCTTCATCAGTCTGCGTCTCTGTGCATCAAGGCTGATAAAGCTTCTCTTTAGAAGTAAAATGCATCCCTCCAACATGAGTAAAAATTATAATTTAAATAGAGATACAGTATCAGTTTTGATATCAGATTGTTCATCAAGTATTTCGTCATTGAAAACATCACAGATCAGTTTTTTTTCAATGTTTTGGTACCTACTTTCACTGATGTCTCTTATTTTTTCACTATAAACTTTAAAAACTTAATTTCTTCTTATTGTCCTGGATTACAATTATTTCACAATTTCATTGAGACCAAATATTCAAGTTAAACCTTTCTTTTATGTGTGTACCTTCTGGTATTGAATAATTAAATAATAATTAATTGGTATTTAATAATTAGTCTCTTTCTTTTGTAATTTATAAGAAATTTAAACCATTTATTGATTTCAAGATTTGAACCTTCATTCTAATTTAGCAATTTAAAATATAATCAATCTAGTATCAAAATTGACACTGAATGTCTATTTTAATATTTTTTTCACTCACTTATGCTGGAGGGATGCATTTTACTTCTAAAGAGAAGCTTCAGCAGCCCGTCGCCAGGGGTCATAATTTGTTGAGTTGGTTTTCATTGTTTTGGTACCTTCTTTCACTGATGTCTGGTATTTTTTCACTATAAACTTGATGACTCAATGACCAAACACAATTATTCAAATACAACGTAATTTTCAATTATAAATTATAATGGCTGCTCATCATAAACTCAACAAAACATGACCCCTGGCGGCATGCTGATGAAGCTTCTCTTTAGAAGTGAAATGCATCCCTCCAGTATCTCCAGTATAAGTGAGTGAAATCAAATAGAAATACAGTGCCAGTTTTAATATTAAGTAGATTGTTCATCGAGTATTTCGTCACAAAAAACATCACAGAGAGCCAAATATAAATTTCACATCACATTACACATACTGTATTTTTATCATATTTGTAGGTTTTAATAGATAATCACAGAGCCGTGCTAATGAACTTCTCATTTATAAAACAAATAATATAACCTAAGCTACTCAGTTTCATGATACCATAAATTAGTTCAAGACCTCTTTTTCGTGATGGTGTTGACATTCCACACTAACCATTGCCATAATTATACAGTATCTAATATATTATCTCTCCCTCATAAAAATTGACGTATTAATGATATAAATTTTACATTCGTGTTTTTCGTGTTCTCTTAAAAGCATGTCGCGGGCCGGATTAAACTAGCTCGCGGGCCGTAGTTTGCACATCACTGGTCTAGATAAACGTCTTCATGCTGTCCTCTATCGACATAACTCTAGCGCTGGTGAATAAGGAATTGATGGAGAAGGAGAAGAGGAAGGAGAAGAAAGAAAAGATGGCATGGTTAACCTAATGCCTGAGATTTTAACTACCGGCCATTATTTTATTGAGAGATATAATATATCATCAATACTGACTTCTATTAATTATTTAAAAAAATTAAAATTGAAATTTATTGCCAAGCAACAAAAATAAACATACAAAGCAAACTTGAATTAGAATAAATAGTAAAATAGTAAAAAATACATAAGCTTGTAGATAAACATAAACATAATCAAGTTCTACAGGACATATTAAATTACAAAGGCACCACCAGCAAAAATACAACTTGGTCGCTATGATCGGAATCATTATTCTAAGTTTATTTGTATTTACTGTAAATGTGATTTTTGATAAGTAAGAAAATATTATGAGATCATTATTGTAAGCTATTACATAGAAGAGAGAGAGAAGAATAAAAATCTACATGAAAAACAAATAATAGAAAAATACATTTTTTAAAGACACCAAATAATGAAAATCATAGTGAAGGCTACCTATACTATTGGAGGAAAGATATATCTTGAAAGAAGTTACAGCATGATATCCATCATTGACAAACTTATTCTGAGGACAAAGAGTCAAAAGGTCTTCTGGAAATATAATTATTTACCGTATACATTTTGTACTGATTAATAAAATAATTGGACTATGCCTATCCACTACTAGAATTGTAAAGGAGTTTAAAGTGCAAGAGGGGGCCGGCTGCACCTCAACTTCACCCTCCAAGATGTGTGTGTGTGTGTGTGTCGCGCGTATTTCACAAGAACGATTTCTTTAAAAAATAATTAGATCAGTTATTTGAATGTTAAAAAAACGATTTGGAACACTCAATCTAGCACAAAGCTTCTTTTAACTTCAATTTATTGAACCTCTTCTTATTCTCTTCTTACATCTTTCAAAATTAATGTTCAAATTCCATTTATATGAACACTACAATAAGCTACCGCAGTTTTTAAAGAGTCTTGAAAATATAGAAACATTATAAAAACAATATTAAAAAAATATTTAGTTCATAAAGTTTTTTAGTGTACAAGAGTTCCTTTCACATCAAAATTAAGCCTTACCCCAACTAGTTGATATAGTAATTATGGTAGCTAGTGTATAAGATTGTATAATTGTTGATCTTACTTATCTTATACGTTATACTTCTGAACTGGAGTCTCCAAGACGTAATCTTAAAAAAAAACACATTTATTGTGTATCAATATTTCACCTTCTAATTCCTTCTATGGAATTTCATTGTCATTGGCGGTTGAAAACCATTCATCACATGTTTATTTAAAAAATCTACCTTGAAATCCATTAATCAGATGCTCGATTAAAAATCCCGTTGTAAAGCACGGGTAAACCACTAGTTATTAAAAATACATAAATAGTCACACAATGTCAAGTAGATAAGTCTACTTATTCTGGTCGAGACTATAGTAGCTTATTTATGATAAAATTAATAATGTCTAATATCTAATAACAATCATAACAAATTGTGTGTTACTTAATGTCACCAAGCCTGCGTGACGTCACCAAGCTTTCGTTTCTATTTAGAAGACAACTATGAAGACGGTTTGGTGTAGCCTTTATTATAATTACTCATTGAGCCTATTGTAGCCAAAGTTATAGTTGAACAATGGGCTGATATAAGAGTTGGACACAAGTTTGCTCTGCTATTTCCTCCTACACCTTCTTCTTCTTCACGAACATCTTCTTCTTCTTCCTTTCCTCTTCATCCTGGTACAAGTTGGCGCTTTCAAAGAAGTTTACTTTCAACTTTAAATTAATGCGATTAGCCGGAAGAGATTTACGGCCAGCGCTGTATAGCCAAGTGGCGCCTCTAGCTCTCACACAGGCTCCCTCTCTCTCTAGTCACGACCAACCAAAACCCAAGAAAGTTAATTTTCACGCACACAGCACTAATTCTATAGAGAAGGATTATTCCCAGCAGCAATTGTTCGTCTGTTGCCTCGGATTGCATGCGCTCACCAAGTTTCCATACTACCGCACACTTTTTCTTCTTCTTCTCCTTCTCCTCCTCCTCCTTCTTCTTCTTCTTCTTCTTCTTCTTTGGTTCCCAAACTTTTTTTTGCCTCATGGACCCCTTGTCCTAATTTTGGGTTTTAGGTGGACTCCTGCATATATGTCAAAATTTTATATTAGAATCAAATTCACCATTTTGGTGCAGAAAACACTCAAAAACATTACATAATTTTTTTATGTAATCGAATTTAAATTGAACTTAACCAAATAGTATGATATACTATTATAAGTAGTAATAAAATAGTAGTAATAAAAGCTCGTGAAATCATTGGTATTTCCTCTATTCTCGTACTGTGATGTTGTATACAATGATATGACTGTGGAGCGGTCCTCAAAACTTCAACGTGCACAGAACTACTGCATGAGATTCTATAATTTGAGAAGGGATGACCGTAAAAAGATCAGGTTATTATCAGATGTCTTCAATTTTGAAATTGTATGATCAGAGAGCACTACATGCGATTTTGTTGACAGGAAAAATATTGATGTACAAGGAACCTCTCACTATCTGTACAATAAATTACATCAAATTGACGCAAGTGTTAAGCTGCGTTTACACTGGAGTTACAAACACGTGTTGACGACAAAATATTGCCGATTTTTGTTGCGTAAATGAATACAGCTCTAATTTTGTCTGCAACAAAACAAGTTGTAGACAGATTTGGGGTGTCTGCAACTAAATTTTTGTTTTCCACTGAGAGTCGGTAAAGATAAAAAATGTTGGCAATATGTATCGTTGACAAAAGTTGCAGTGACAAATTACGGTGCAACAAAAGTTGCAGACATCCCCTCAGTCCCCCCCCCCCCCCCCACAAGCCAGTACCACGTGACTGTCCTGGCGCTGGCGATGCTAGACTGACTGACTGGACGAGTGTTGCCTTTATGTTGCAGATAAAAGTTGCAGTGGAACAGAAGGGACAATGTATTTTGTCTGCAATAAAAAATCGGCAACAAAAAGTTGCAGACAAAAAATTGCAGACTAAATGTCTGCAACTCCAGTGTGAACGCGGCTTTAGAGAGACGCGAGGTCGATCTCACTTGCTGGTAATTCTCAAACACAGAACTGTTTGTTAAACCAGTCATTCCTTGTCTTGGTATCAAGGTTGTGGAATTTGTTGCCTCCTCAACCAAGATGTTGTGTGGCCGTCCCTGTTTCGCCCGAGCCGTCACTGTGTGGTTGATTGGCGGTGGCGGTCGCTCCGGCAGTGGGACTGGTCGGCGATAGGGGTGCCCATCATACTTCATACCATTAACAAATATTACCATAAATAACATTATTTATTCAAGCATTCATTTTTATTTAAATAATTTATTCATTTCTACATTTGTACAAAGTTTTTCCCCCTTTTTGTTTTGTCAGGAATGATCAAATCTATACACATTATTATTTTTACAATATTGCAGCTGCGAAATAGGCGTGAATGTGTATCAATTATTTTTTTTTCTTTCTACTAGTATTGTTGAACTTAACCATTATTATTTTTTGTTTTGGTTTGTATTACAGTATAATTATATTCATTGTAAATCATGGACGTGGTTAACTTTGCCACGTCAAGGAAAAATAAATAAACTATTCTATTCCATTCTAAAATAGTAATAATGGAACTCAAGATAAATAAGGTCTGGTATTTTATTAAACAACATTGTGTTCTGTGGCAATTGCAGCACCTGCATCTATTAAACAGCTCAATGTGGAAGAACATATTCAAAGAGAGAGATTGATAGATAGATATTTATTTGTTAATTGTCACTAGGCTTATCGCCTATGGTGACAGATACATATTAAATATACAAATGCAGAAAAAAAATAATAATAATGAAAATAAAATTAAAATGAAATAAAACAGATACATGGAACATAAAAAACAAAATATATATATATATATAGAGAGAGAGAGAGAGGAAGTAAGAGAATCGGGGTGACGATGTGGAAAATAACAATTTGATATAACCAATATGAATATAATACACATTTTAGTAGAATATTGCTTCAAATATTTCGCCACAAAAGGGCGATAAAAATACAGAAATTGAGTGTTCTAACTAAAATATTAAAAATTTATTCAAAAAACGTTAATCAAAAGACCAGAACAAATTAATTATAATTGAATACTCTACTAAGATTTCTAGTTCGATTGAAAATTATCAAATAAAGAAGGAATAGTAATAAAAGGAAGCTTATTCGACGTTATTAGAAATTCTTGTACATATGAAAAATAACAATTAAAAATTACTACTATTACAAGAATTTATTTTCGAAATAAATGTAATTTATTGTGCACAGATTTGTTTTGCATCAGAATAATTTTGAACAGTTATTTCAATAAGCAATAACTTACTAAAATATTAAAGTCAGTATGGTTTGATAATTGAAATGCATGATGCTCCTTTAATTAATTTTATTAACCAGGGTAATTCATAGAATAATTCGATAATCTTATATTTAACAGATCTCATACGGTATTTTATATTCTTCAATATATCTAAAAACTACCTTCTTTTATTTTGTTTCTCGCCTTTAGAAACCTACTGAAACTCTTGAAAAGAAAATCTTTAAAAGAAAACCCAACATTGAAAAAAGATTACAAAAGTAGTTGCCGCTCGAGGAATAGAAGTGGTTTGCAGTAATCACGTTTAAAGAAAACTCTGTTAGAAAATTTCCACTTCTTTACGAATTCATTGGCTATTAGATTCCAGTGGGGGGTTATTGGAGAGGGGTTTGGTAGGTGCGGGGGGTTCTAGATGACTTGGGGGGTTGAACATGGGTGTTGTTGGGGGGGGGGGGGGAGCGAAGGGACGCGCGCGCACCAAATCAATAGCTCCAGAGCTGGATTCTGGTCTGGATGGTTGGCCTACTAGCCTTTGAGATAACATCGGGGTGAATGGGGGGGGGGGGGTTTTGAATGTGGCAGAATATATTTGGGGGGGGGGGAATGTTGAGGTGCACTGTATTCCTGTTCCTGGAGAGTGCCCCCCTCACTCCCGGGGGAGGTGTCCCTGTTCCTGTTGACCATCGGCTAGCAAGCTGTATCCCTAGTGCTCTTCCGCCATCTGTCTTTTCTCTCTCACTCTCTCTCCTACATTCTCAAACATTCTTTCACTCTCATTCTATCTCTCTCTAGTTCTCTTCCGCCCTCTCACACACACTCTTTCGATTAGTCTCTCTCGCTCGCTCTCATTCATCCCTAGTGCTCTTCAGCCCTCTCTCACTCATTCTTTCTCTCTCTCCCCTTACTCCCTGTCTATCACTCATACTCCCAGACTATCTCTTCCTGTGCTCAGACAGGCATGATTAATTAGCGTTTAATAAAGTCTACTGATCTAGAGTAGATAACACTGAATTACGAATATCTGAGAATGTCAACTCTATACTGTAAAATACTGTTACGGGTTCTATCACTAAAAAAGATTCTGGCAAAATGTAAGAATAGAACTAGAACATTATTTACACAATAACATGCTTCACAGCTTTATCACACAAGAAGTTTTTTTTTTAATGCTCATTAAAACTAGTCACATGGACTAACCAATAATTTTATTCTATTTTCTTATAAATTAAATACTTATCTACCAATGATTGAGTCTTCCAATGATGACTCTAGCTCTCTACTCACTAATAGTTTCTAAAACTAAATTCATTTAGTCCTAGTTCTAGAACTAGAGTTTTATTTACACAATAACACGCTTCACAGCTTTATCACACAAGAAGTAACACAAATATGTACAGATTTAGTCAATAACGACAGTAACTGTCAAATATTCTGAATAATAACAGTCCACTTACTCTCAATATAGTGTTATGGAATGCAAGAAAGAAAGGAGGGCAATTTTCTGCGTTATCTGCCTGTGTCGATACTAACACTTACTCTCAATATATTGTTATGGAATGCAAGGAAGAAAGGACAGTAATTTTCTGCGTTTTCTGCCGGTGTCGATACTAACTTCCGGAAGCAATAATTGGCACGTTTTTGTTTGCTCCTCCCTCACTTTACTCATCTAGAGACCTCTAGAATTTTCTTATCTGTTCACTTTAGAATATTATAGAAAAATGGAGAACCATCTTGTCCTTTCAGGAATGTTATGTATATATGCAGAAGCTCTTGTAAACATGAGTTCAGTAGTCATACTCACATAAAGTGGCAGAGTGATAGTTCCTGTTTCTGCTCATACCAGTGAGTGCTAATACAGACTTTGTTATACGAACTTTTAACGTGTTAATGTGATAAACGCAGTATCTTGTTAAATATTATTATTCAGACTTCCTTAAGGCTAGGCGTACACCGGTTAGTCATGACAAGACAAGACAAGACAAGATTAGTCATGTTTAGTCACAGTATGTCACTTAGTTGCTTATGAAGCAACACACACCGATTAGTCATTGCAATAAGACGTGTCTAAATGTGTCTTTTCTTCGTGTCTAATCGAATAGGGCATGCACTATTTCTATCAGTCACCATCAGACAAGTGTTGAGTTGTGGGATTAGGTTTGTTGGTTGTCGGTCTGTCTATTATATGGACAAGCGCGGTCCATCAACTGGGATAAATAAAATAAAAACACAAACGAGTTTAATTTTCCTCCTTTTAAGGTATGCTCATACTTATCATAAACCATATTGAAATCAAATTTCATAGGAAATTGCAAAATTCCTGTACAATTGTACAGATTACACTACCCAGATAATATGAAACTCGGAGTAGGCCTACCTCATATTATTGAAACCTATTCCAAACAGAATGTAAAGATCAATTGTTAGACCCTTTGATTCATCTGATCAATCATTCATTAGAACAAGGTGTTTTTCCAGATAATTTAAAAGAGGGGAAGATCTTGCCAATCTTCAAAAGTGGTGATAGAGAAAAGGTAGAAAACTATAGGCCCATTAGTATTTTAAATGTAATAAGTAAAATTTTTGAAAGAGTAGTTCTAAATAGGTTACTTCTGCACCTTCAAGAAGCTAACTTTATCTGTGATGAACAGCATGGCTTCCAGTAAGGGAGATCAACAAAAACAGCCATAGTTTCTCTAGTTGAACAAATAATAGATATAATAGATTCAGGTGATAAAGCTACTGCAATCTTCTTAGATCTGTCAAGGGCATTTGATTGTGTTAATCATAGAACTTTATTGGAAATACTGCAAAATGTAGGTGTAAATAGGGTTGAACTGAAATGGTTTGAATCATATCTTATTGGGAGGAAACAATGTGTAGAACTAACTACAGTAGTTGGTAATAGTATAGTAAAGAATAAATCTAATAAATTAGAGGTGCAAGCTGGAGTGCCTCAGGGGTCAATACTAGGTCCATTGCTTTTTTTGTTATATGTCAACCGTTTACCTAAAGAATTAATTAGTGGTAGAGCCCTCTTATTTGCTGACGATACATCACTCATTTTCAGCAATTCCATTCTAGATAATTTAGAAATAAGTGCCCATATAGGTGCAGTACATTGTCCAATTTTTAAATCATTTGAAATTAACTATATAAATAGTAAAAAATGCCAATACCTTCAATTCAAAAACAAACATAATATAAATGAACATAGGGCTATAAACGTGTTTGTAAACGATAATCAATTAGACCAGGAAGAAAAAATTGCATTTCTAGGAGTTATGCTGGATAGACGATTGACCTGGACTCCATACATTGAGAAAATATGTTGTAAAATTTCATCTGGGGTATTTGTCCTGCGACAGCTCGCTAGATTGAATGACAAAAAGTTACTTTTTACAGCTTACCATGGGCTTTTACTGTCACATATTAGGTATGCTATCTTAGTATGGGGTAATTCATCAAAACAAAATCTTGATAGGGTGTTTAAGATCCAAAAGAAAGCGGTTAGGTGTATAGAAAGAGTAAATAGATTAGATTCATGTAGGCCGTTGTTCAAGAGACTTGGTCTCCTAACTGTATCCTGCTTATATGTGTATGAAGCTACTCTATATGTAAAAACGAATGATATTAACCAAAATCTTGATGTACATGATTATAATACAAGAAGCCGAGGAGATTATCACTTGGTGAGTCACAATAGTAGCTTATTCAAACAAAAACCTAGTTATATTGGTAGGAAATTCTACAACAAGCTACCGCAGTTTTTGAAGAGTCTTGAAAATATAGAAACATTTAAAAAACAGTTGAAGAAATATTTAGTTGATAAAGCTTTTTATAGTGTACAAGAGTTCCTTTCACATCAAAATTAAGCCTCACCTCAACTAATTGAAGTAATTATGGTATCTAGTGTATGATATTGTTGATCTGACTTGTCTTATACTCCTTAACTGGAGTCTCCAAGACGTAATCCACAAAAAAAAGACCAATTCAATAGCCTTCTATTCAACTGCCATAGTTCTACAGCTATCTGTTGCCTGTCTGCAGTCAGGAAGTTGAAGTCAAATTAATTTGTTGAGATAGTACTTGGTTTTTCCTAGAAGTTATAAGCTCGAAAGAAAGGAGGAGAGCAAGAAAGAACAAAGTGACTTGAATTGTGTCACGATTCACATCTATGAAGTTGTGAGTACTTTTGGATCTTCTCACTCCAGTTTGAAATAAAGCTTTTCAACATAATTTATTGTTGATCAGTTATCCATCTAATTTTGCTAGTTTCTTGTTTTAAACAGAATAATAAGAGCTTTGAAATTAATTTTAATTTATTCGTCTCATCCCAAACAATCACACGTTTTTGTATTTAAATTGTAATAACTCTAGTTCTCGATCCAGCCTAGGGTCCCGTGAAGATTTCTTTTATCAGTTACTCAATTCGTTGTTTGGTCAGCAGCTCTCCATCTCGATTTGCCCATTCCTTGTTTGAAATCTATTATTTTCTATCATTAAAAACACCGACAGGCTCGCTTCGCTCGCCTTACACGTCTGACTAGAGCCAGTGACGGAAGAGGGAAGTTTGTAAAATATTAAAAAAAATACCAATTTTTGCACCTCCTACAGGAAAGTTTCAAAAAATTTACTTGGAAAAAACCTGGATGCCTAACTTCTATAGCCTTTGCTTCAGTTTCTTGAGAATCTGTGACCGAAAGACTCATCATTAATTTTGAACCCATGTGACATATTTGGGCGTATTTTAGAAAGTATTTTGAAACCCTCCATCATCATGCATCTATGGCTCAATAGAAAACGTGTATTTAATCCCAATCTTTTCGGGCGCCATATTGTTACAGCATTGATGGCCGAGTTCCGTAGCAGGTATCTGTTCAATCAGAAATAAGCTACGAAACTCCTGGGCGCTCTTTGTAAGGGGTGTTGACGAGGTATGGAAGGAGGGGAAATCTTGCAAAAAGATCAGCTAAAATTCATTCATGACCCCCCCCCCCCCAAATTTGGAGCTTGGACCGCCCTTGCATATGGATGAATCCAATGTCTCCTATTTCTTCTTTCTTGCATACAAATCCACTCCCAAATCATAATTGCACCAGCAACAACTCTATGGCATCTTGTTCATGACTGATGTGACTGATGACTGGTGTGTGTTGCTTTCACATGACTAAACGCGTCTAGTCTAATCTTGTCTAAAGTTGTCTTGTCTTGTCATGACTAACCGGTGTACCGCAATGGCGGATTAACGGAGGGGGCTTTCGGGCTGAAGCCCCCCCAAAACCTTCAGAGTGTAAATTTTTTCCAATGAAAACTCCAGTTTGAAGCTCGTAAATATTCATTATAGCAAGAATTACCTAATTCCACTACTAAAAGTCTTCAATTGTAACATTAGATCCCATATTTCTATAAGAGGAAAACTAATCGTCAGATAAAAACTTTAGAAAAACATCTCTTTTTACAGTGTGGAATTCACACAAAGTTTATCTATTAAAACTAGCTGAAACATAAGTTCATTGAAAAATTTGTATCTTATTGAAGCTCCCACATTGATTTTCATTCTTAAAAATTGAATAATATGACCGTAAAACCGGAATAATACTAGTTCCTTGACAAACTGTTGAACACACCAGATTCAGCCATAATTTAATTAAAATTTTACAATATACGAGTCCAATAATATCCAATATCGTACTTTAAATTTAAGTTAATTTTATCGCCGATATGGTTCAAAGCACTAGTAAAGCTATTTTTTATTTTCCAATCATATGAATAGTTATAGTTCGGGTATGATTGATTATGAAAAATTCAAAAGCTTTCACAATACTTGTTTTCAGTTCACCTCTACCCCCCCCCCCCCCCCCCCAATCATCAGTAGCAAACCAGCCACCCCCAAAACGTTTTCTGGATCCGCCACTGGGTGTACGCCTAGCCTTTATACCGTTTATACAATGACTCATAAATGCTTTGTAGTGTTTCAACTGTTATGTTTTAGGCGTTTCTTTCTGAATTATTGAATAGTTATTATTTAATATTTGATCAGCCTTTTAACAGGTAGTGATTGATTTTGGAACAGTAATATAGAGCAAATTCAGTATTAACTGAACATTGTCGGTTTTATCTGTTTCTGATTGATTTATTTTGCGTGATTAATTATAACTGTTTATTAGTGCGTGTTGTGAATAATTTTAGTAAATAAAGTGCAAGTGTTAATTTAAAGTGTTGCCAGCATTATTTTAGAGATAGAACTTGTAACAATATTGTCAGTACTCACTATTCACACAGCCCTTTATAACTCAGGTTGTAGATTCACACTCACGAAGATGGATTCTCAACACAAAATAATACAACCTTACCAACCAAGAGCTGGTACTGTTACTTGAACTCCCACAAGACTTGTACGTACTGCCACTCTGGATGTTAACTATATTCACATCTCAACTCAAGACTAAACATTATGACCCCCAGCAGCGCTTGCATATCACCCATAGAAAAATGGACTCTGTTCCAGTGCATTCTACGATTTTCAATTTGTTGTTTTTTTTTCATTTTTCTATTAACCATTACGTCCTTCCATGGAAATATTATGCTGCCAAATGTGATTAAGTATGTATGACAAATGTGATTAAGTATGACAAATGTGATCGAAATATAACAAATTTAATGTGGTCAAACCTTCCTAACCTTAATGTTTGACAGTCTTGGAACTATTCTAGAACATTCTGGTAAGCTCATTACAGTAATGTCAACTGTATTCAACTGAAAAATACATTTATTCTGTACTGGAGTTCTGATTGGTCTGCTCTAGATTCTATATTGAAAAGTGACTTCTGAGTCAAAATAGCTTCAAAGGTTTAAGTCAGTTCGGTTGTTCAGCCCTTACTTTCTGAACTCTGAATATACTAACTTACTTAATAATTGTGTCCTAGATAAATGTAATTTTAGATTGCATTCTTCTCTTCTTTCTCCTGTCTGCTTCATCACCTTCTTTCTCCTTTTCTTTTTCTACTTATCTTTTTTCGTTTCTCTTCCGTTGACTAGTTTTAGATTGTTTGGTAATAAAATATTCACTAATCTGGTCGCTGATAATAAGTTTTTAAGTTTTATTTTTGTCAAGGAGGGCGAAGAAGTGATCTGGGAGGCATCGACATTCATGCAGAGCGGCGATGTGCTGTTGGTGCGGATCAACGACTCGCTGCTCGCCTCCAGAAAGGACTCAACGGAGCCCGCATTGGCCGTCTACTCGGCCACTCGCTCGCACGATTCCTGCGACCTGGCCGACACTGTCCTACTGGACATCGCGCCTCTCACACTCGACGGCAACAAACTCATTGCGCTCTACGACAAGGACCTGGCCGATGGCGTCAACAAGCTCATAGGCAAGTATAATACTTGTAATAAACTGGTACATCAATGACCAAGGATCCGACGAATTTACATAAAATAATTATTATCAGTTGTGGTGATCAATGTTAGGCTATATAAACTGCAAGATGAGTGACTATTAGGGAACCCACTGTGATGCCACTTTAAATCGGGCAAAACTGTCTTGTATTAATGGTAAATCAAATGTATTTTTTCTTCAAATGTAAAAATTTAATTACAACAAATTTTTTAGTCCTAAAATAACAAAATATAAAAACAAATTTAAAGTAATATTTCCTTCATAAAATATTTTACATTTAAAAAGACATTGCAAGGCAAGGCATACCTGAAAGTCAGTGGGTTCTTTACAAAAAACAAAATCAAAATAAGATTAGTAGACACTACAACTGAACTACAAAAACTAACAAATAATTCAAACTTGATAAAAAACATAAGAAATTAAGGTAGAAAATGCAGTCAAAATATTGGTAAGTTATATATATATTTTTTTTTTAGGATATTGTTTGATCAGAACCATTCATCAAATAAACTTCTTAAATTTGGTGCATCTAAAATATATGAATTAAATCTACTAATTTATAAAGAGTAAACATGAATTGTTTCAAGAAATATACTGCGTTGCAAAATATTTCTGATTTTTCACATAAGAATCTGTATTGGCATTGACATTTGCTGGATTTTGTCTGGCATCACAGTTCCATATCCTTGAAGGTTAGAGCTGATTACAGTGACTTTATATAAAGTCACTGTAGTGCTGATAATAAGCACAATTTTGAATTGTATGATTTCTTTAAAAATCATGTGCTTCTTTTGATTCACAAAAATGAACATCAGCAGCTCTGCATTGCAGTTCTCCTTTTTCACAGATCTAAAATAGCATTCGTTAATATTTTTTTTTTAATATGACGATACAAACTAATAGGAAACTATCAGAATAGAAGGGGATAGTTTTAACTGAGCAGTAAGCTTCATATATAGGATTTCTGTTGCATTCTAAGTGCAATGTTAAAATAAAATTAGCTAACCTATAGTTGCTATAATCTCTACCTATTTTTCATCATAATTATTTTATACTTGACGCCCAAAGTCCATAATCAATAGGGATTTCACTTAGACTACGAGGAAGCTATATACCAAGTTTCAAGTGTCTAGAGTCTTACTTTCAAGAGCTAAAGCTCGGACGAAAGGACGGACAGAGAGATGCACAACAGCACAATTTTATTGTAATGAAGCCCCAATATGGTTCTTCAATAATTGATGAAATAGTGGTATAAGCCCTCTTTTTTTTAGGGTTTTGTGGATAAACTTTATCAATTGATCAATTATCAATTCAAAAAATAAATAAATCTTGACAAAAATAAGGAATTTTTTTTTGTAGATTACGTCTTGGAGACTCCAGTTAAGGAGTATAAGACAAGTCAGATCAACAATATTATACACTAGATACCATAATTACTATATCAATTAGTTGGGGTGAGGCTTAATTTTGATGTGAAAGGAACTCTTGTACACTATAAAAAGCTTTATCAACTAAATATTTTTATAATTGTTTTTCAACTTAAATATTTCTATATTTTCAAGACTCTTTAAAAACTGCGGTAGCTTATTGTATAATTTCCTACCAATATAACTGGGTTTTTGTTTGAATAAGCTACTATTGTGACTAACTAAGTGATAATCTCCTTGGCTTCTTGTATTATAATCATGTACGTCAAGATTTTGGTTAATATCATTCGTTTTTACATATAAAGTAGCTTCATACACATATAAGCAGGGTACAGTTTGGAGACCAAGTCTCTTGAACAACGGCCTACATGAATCTAATCTATTTACTCTTTCTATACACCTAACCGCTTTCTTTTGGATCTTAAACACCCTATCAAGATTTTGTTTTGATGAATTACCCCATACTAAGATAGCATACCTAATATGTGACAGTAAGAGCCCATGGTAAGCTGTAAAAAGTAACTTTTTGTCATTCAATCTAGCGAGCTGTCGCAGGACAAATACCCCAGATGAAATTTTACAACATATTTTCTCAATGTATGGAGTCCAGGTCAATCGTCTATCCAACAAAACTCCTAGTAATGCAATTTTTCTTCCTGGTCTAATTGATTATTGTTTACAAACACGTTTATAGCCCTATCTTCATTTAAATTATGTTTGTTTTTGAATTGAAGGTATTTGCATTTTTTACTATTTATAGTTAATTTCAACTGATTTAAAAATTGGACAATGGACTGCACACCTAAATGGGCACTCATTTCTAAATTATCTAGAATGGAATTGCTGAAAATGAGTGATGTATCGTCTGCAAATAAGAGGGCTCTACCACTAATTAATTCTTTAGGTAAACGGTTGACATATACAAAAAAGCAATGAACCTTGTATTGACCTCTGAGGCACTCTAGCTTGCACCTCTAATTTATTAGATTTATTCTTTACTATACTATTGATTAACACAATCAAATGCCTTTGACAGATCTAAGAAGATTGCAGTAGCTTTATCACCTGAATCTATTATATCTATTAGTTTTTCAACTAGAGAAACTATGGCTGTCTTTGTTGATCTCCCTTTCTGGAAGCCATGCTGTTCATCACAGCAGAAGTAACCTATTTAGAACTACTCTTTAAAAATTTTTACTTATCACATTTAAAATACTAATGTGCCTATAGTTTTCCACCTTTTCTCTATCACCACTTTTGAAGATTGGCAAGATCTTCCCCTCTTTCAAATTATCTGGAAAAACACCTTGTTCTAATGAATGATTGATCAGATGAATCAATTGATCTTTACATTCTTTCAGAATTTTACTGGATACCCAATCCATTCCTAGTTTTTTTTTTATTCGGTTATTATATTAGTAGAATGACTACTCAACAGCCAAAAACACACTCAAACTTCATTAAATCGCAGTTGAATATTGAATTAAGATTTTGTTTGTGTTGTTTAGTTTTTTGTAATGAAATTTATTGAAAATGTATACGTCTACTACATAGAATATAACAACCTTTTTGATTCCTGAATTTCTTGTTCCATGACGAACTGCGTTGTTAATATTAACTTGTTATGTGACTTTAACAACTTGTATAGTTAAATATTCATTAAGAATAAGTAAAATTTACTTACTCTGTAGGCCGAGCGCTTTCGAATCTTTGAGATCCGTTACAAAAACCACAATTCTTCTAACCAAAAAACTGACATCGACGATCTAGGAACACGCCTCTGAAAACGGATCTCAAAGATTCGAAAGCGCTCGGCCTACAGAGTAAGTAAATTTTACTTATTCTTAATGAATATTTGACTGCAAGTCGTTAAATTCACATAACAAGTTAACCTTTTAGAGTTTGTTAAAATCCATTCTTGGCAGTGTGCAGAAACACAATAAATTCTGAACAGTGCGCATAGCCACAATATGTAGTAGTCATTAGTAGAGTGCCGACATGCACGAGCACGAGGCTAATACATGCAACTGCCAAGAATGAGTTGACAAGCTGTATTTTTATATTTAATTTATTCAATACAAGTTTTGTTTTTGATATTGTTTTATCCAATAGATTAGTACAATAATTATAGATTAGTAGAATCAGTATTAGACGATAACTAGTTTGAAACATTTATAATATACAACTTTTGTTTTTTGTAAAATATGTGCTACTTTTGGAAAAATCTTTATATTTTTTCAAATATTTTTGTGCAGTTACTTCCGAGTCATGGGGCACCCATTGCGTACAACTGAATATTGTTGTGAAGTCGGATAATTGCGGTGATAATCAGGATTGCTCTACCAAAGGGCTTTGCTATACAAACTCATCAATGGTAAGCAGTATTCAATACTTTTTATCTCTGATATCAAAACTGACACTGCATTTCTACTAAAATTATGATTTGTACTCACTTAAAATGGAAATACTGGAGGGATACAATCCACTTCTAGAGGAAGCCTTTTCTAAAGAGAGCCCCTTGGATGAAGAAGCTTCTCTTAGGAAGTGAAATGCATCCCTCCAGTATAAGAGAGTAAAAAACATAATTTGAATAAAAATACAGTGTCAGTTTTGGTATTAGATTGTTCATCAAGTAATACTTACAATAAATAATATTGATATTAGAGATGAAAAACGTCACAAATTTTATTTCTCATTAATTGGATTTTATCTTAATACTAGATGAAGTTACTATAAGTACAGAGCGTTTAATTAAGAATGACCAATTTTTACAAAACAATACTCATTCATAAAACTTATTACAGATATGCTATGGACTGCACAAAATATAATTCTTCTTAATAAAGCAATTATTGATACATAGGGTTTTCCTTAGTACGATAGGCCTAATACTAACTATTTACTTTGTTTCATGCCTTGTAATTCGCCTACTATTTTTCTATTCTGCAAATGTGCTAATTATTTTGTAAATGTAAAATGGTCAAATTCAATTTAATTGCAATAGTACCGTAGTAACATAATGTACCGTTCAGTATATCAAAACAATGGAAAGACTTCATAGATTCAAGAAATAAGTGAAGATGGTTCCAATTTAAAAATAGTTTTACTCTATAAATGAATGCCTGGTGGGTAGATAATCTTGGATTGTTTTTTCTGTCACTTAATTACCCACACACAAGTCTCAGAAGGATATGAGCATCAAAAAAATTCATGGTAGTAGATCTTGATGCACGTTTCAGCTAATTTTGCATTGATTCAATCGAATTCATGTTTGAAAGGATGATGGAAATAACTGTAATCTTCCACCCTATTACTGCACAAATTAAGCGTTTCCGGAGCTACATTCATCTGAATTTTTTTATCTTCATGAAAAGATGCTTATTCAGTGGCAGAATCATCTTGAACGCTTGAGACACTCAGTATGATGAACACATTTTTTTCCACGTAGCTAATACCATTTAAAAAGTCATGTAATTAAGAACAAACTTTTGGGCAACAATTTTGTAAACAAAGCCTCCCCTCCACATCAAGATTTTACTTGTTTGGATGAGTAACCCCCCCCCCCCACAACCAAAAGTCTAGGTGCGCCCCTGTATGTTTCAATAACATTTTCAGTAGTTGTTTTCTTGATTTGTTGTTTATTTTACATTGAATATTTGTTTGCAGGACTTGTACGAATGCCACTGTTGTCCAGGATTTATCGGCCAGCACTGTGAGGAGCAGCACGCCTGCTATTCAAATCCATGCCTGAATGAAGGCATTTGTGTGGATCTGTCTCAGGGTCAAGAGGGAAATACGTTTCAATGCCTTTGCCCATTCGGTAGGTAGCTTAATTTTCAATAACTGAAAATAATAATAATTATTAATATAAACAGAATAAAATACTGCCATTAAAAATATGTATGTATAAGCACCATAGCCGACTATGACTGTAGGTGACTCTTCAGACCTCAACGTTGCATTGTAGTCCAGAGAGTGTACTACAAAAAAGAGGAGTGAGGTAGTTTTTGATTGCTTTCCTCACTTAGTCACTGTTTTATATCAGTTTTTATAACAGTTTTTTGTGGAAGTGATAGCCTTGAGCGTAGCAGGATAAATCAGATTAGATAAGCAACGCTTTCCGGGCCCTCTTTGTAAGGGTGACCAATTGGATTGGTCAGCAAAAAAAGACTCTGTTCTCTGCTGTAAGATCAATTCCCGGTGTTTCGAAACCCACCTAACACTGAAGGATCACTATCATCGAACTCATTACCCATGCACAGGTCTGAGACCTATGTGGGCTTCATCCTCAGAAAAAAAATCCTTAAAAAAGTAAGCCTAGCACACCGAAACAAAGACTAAAGCTCTATGCTTGACTTTTTGAAGATCGCTCACTGTCATCACTAAAAAGGGTCTAGCTGCACAGGTGAGTGCGAATAATATCCAGCACACCTTTGAGAGGTAGCTCTTGTGTCCAAGCCATCATTTGATAGAGATGTTTGGGAAACAACACAATTGATGAAGCCTTTTTTGTATCTGATATGAATAACATTTGATTCACTTTAAGCCACAATAAGGCTGATTTTCAAACATAAATATTGAAAATATACTCTACTAGTTAATTTTGCATTCACTTATTGGTGTCGTTCTTAAAGAGCAGAAAAAGGAGTGAAAAGAGTGAAAAGATAAAAGTAAGAATAAAGAGGCAAAGGATGCAAAAAGGTGAAAACGAGAAAAAGAAGGATAACGCGAATAAATATTGATAGAACTACAGTATAAATATCGAGAATAAACTTTACTAGTGGATTCAACCATCACTTTTCTTCATCATATTCTTTTTTATTATTTTTTTTCCACAGCTTTTCAACACTTTTTACATTAAACCTGCAAAAAAAACTCAGAAAAAAAATAGAATCCAAACTCTAATATGGGAACGAGGATTTCCACAAGATTGAGCTTTTTTCCTACCTCACATTCACAGGCATGTAACACCTTTGTTATTGATTTTACAGTAAAGTTTTGATATCTTTCTTGTGAAAAAATTCATTATCTACAAAAATGGTCCTCTACAAAATTCAGCTAAAAAGCGTTGCTCAGGAGTTATAAACGAAAAACAAAATAGACTACGGTACGTAATTTTGTATCCCGTCCAGTGGAGGGCCGAGCTTCCAACCATTGCTCTAGCCCGACCGGTATTTTTTTACAGGTATTTTTTGTGGTAAATATATCTATTCTGATACACTGATTCCATTGCCCTGATATATAGATATATAAAAGTCTGTTTTGTATGTGGTAAATAAATATATCTGTGTATCAGAGCAACGATGGCTAGTTAGCAGTGACATTTTTTTGAACTTTATTATTAATAATATTGGACTTGCGATACTTTTTTTGGAATTTGATCTAAATCAGTATCTTGAACCACTGTTTTTGTCACCTCCTTCTCCTAAGATAGGCTGGAAATAAGTTGCGCTTTCCCAAATTAGTTGTTTGTAAGCGAGTTCACCAGCCCCAGGGGGTTCACTAGTTAACTGTAATTGAAAAAAAAATTTGTTTGTGTGTTTCTATGACAGGCTTTACAGGCAAACTGTGCCAGGACACGCGCAACCCTTGTGACTCGTCGCCTTGCCAGCACGGAGGCGAGTGTGTACCTAGCAACGAAACGGCGCAGCAGTTTAAGTGCCTGTGTCAGGTGGGCTACAGTGGCAGTCTGTGTCAGCACAACCAGGATCGATGTCTGTCGTCGCCCTGTCTGCACGGTATCTGTGTTGATCAGCGCGACGGCTACCGGTGCTTCTGTCAGCCGGGTAAGCATGGACGGTTTCACAGATAACGGTTTTGTATGGTACTTTTCACCACGATCACAAACTTCACACATAAACACGGTTCATAACAACGATTTTGGATGGTAGACACACGCTGATTTATACCGGTCAAACAAGCACTTGCTTATACAGTGTTTCGTGTTAATGATCATGTGATAAAACTAATTTTAAAACAAAAAAGAAACCGACTTCAATGAAATGAGACTCAAAAATCAAATACTTGCATACTAAAAAGTTTAAAATAAAGTATTTACTTTAAACTGAGAAAATTTTAAATTTCTTACAAGTAATCTTTTGAAGTCGGCGCATTTATTATCATTTATGAAATTGAAAATCTTATATCAAAACTAACACTGAATTTCAATTAAATATATGATTTTTACCCACTTTTACTGAAATACTGTATCAGTTTTGATATTAGATTGTTCATCAAGTATTTTGTCATGGAAAACAGCACAGCGAAATTCTATGTTATATTTTATAAGTTTATGGGAAATTTGGAATGTAGAACCTTGTTCTTTTTGAAAGTCGGTCGAAAACTAATTCTCATGCTAAGGCTTTTTAACTTTCACATTTTCAGAAAACATGTTTTTCAATTGGCTATCATGACAATCAACATATTTTTAATTTTAAATCTGATTCTATATATTTCTTGCTGAATTATTATTTTTATTCACTAAAACTGGAGTTCTGTATTTCGCTTCTGAGAAGAAACTTCATCAGCCAATTACTTACTTTACAGATTTAAATATTCTATTCTTCTATTGGATGTTCTCCTTACTTGACTATGTGTTAAAATGTGTCTAAGAAAATAAAGTGTTTTATTTTTGAAATTAATATTAAACTGGTGCTAGAAGGTTATTCGAAACCTATTAACCTTTCTGTTGCTATGCTTTGGTAAGGTATAATTTGATTACTCTTTTCTTATAATTTTATTGCATGAATATTGTATAAAATTACAGTTTTAGCAACCGGCGGTAGATTAAAATTTAAATATATACATACAGTACATGCATTTTTACCTACAAAAGTAACAAATAACGTCAAAATACAATCATTACAAATATTAAATATTGTGGATGAGAAGTCGGGTGTTTTGGATCTGGAATCATTTATTTATTCATCTATGTATTTATTTGATACAAAAAGTACATAGAAGCATATCAGGCATACGCCCAAAGCTGCTTCCTTGACACAATTGTCATAAAATTATTTAGTGTTAACAACAATGGAATTATCAAAAATAGAAAACAAAGTAAAAATAAATATAAAAATATTTAGCAAAATAATAGAGTTCCTATGTATAATCAAATGTGTGCTAACAAAACATTATTTTCCATCCGAATTCTGTCAGATTATCAACAAACACGTCAATAATATGATTTTGTGCAGTTTTGGTGTATTTATTGGTAATGTGGTTTAATGGTGAAAAATATTTGCCAGCAGATTAGACCTCTCACTAAAAAACAAAGGATGCCTTCTACGCATCAAGATTGGGACAGAGTTTGCAAGCCTTGAAAGTAAGTAGGGTCTGCCAATTTTATTGTGAATAAAGTTGTAGAGGAGGGTCATAGATGATATATTACGTCTACCATCCAGGGAATACACCGCCATAAGATGCCTAAGCTCCATAGTAGGAAAATCCATCTCATAGGTCTGCATATAGTTTTTGAAATAGGCATACCTAAGAACTTGTTCTGGATTCTTTCCAACCTGACTATTGTAGTTACATTATAAGGATTCCACACAGGTGCTGCATATTCCAGAAGACTTCTAACCAGATAAAGTTTTGTATAGCCTTTCAACTATGAAAAAACGAAAAAGTCCTGTTCATGTTTGATTATGTAATCAAACAGGATGTGTGAGGTGTAATGAGAATATTATTTTTTAATGTGTGTGTGTGTGTTTGTGCAGGTTTTGCAGGTGACCAGTGCCAGTATGAATACAACGAGTGTGAATCGTCTCCATGTCGTAATGGCGGCACTTGCACCGATCACATTGGAAGCTTCTCATGCACCTGTGGCCGGGGCTACACGGGGAGAATGTGCAATATCAAGGTCAGTAAGCAAGTGACAGCCACTAGAAGCCCAAATAATAATTATGTATTTAGTATTCCATGTCTTCCCACACTCATAGCACAATGTATCTGGTGTTCCAGTTTCGATGCTGCAGTTATCACCGTTTCAAGTTCATCAGTGCTAACTGGCAGCAGTAAAATAAAATCTTTCAAGTTAGTTTGAAGTGACTGACAATTGAATAAACTGACAAATATACATAAACAGAATTTATTAATTTCGAATTCCTTTAATTGCTATTACTTTATACTGAAGACTTCCGCAATGGCGGATATTGACAACAGCATTGAACAGCTGATGGGAATCGATGAATGCTACTGTACAAAAATATCAGTCACCACCGGGAATCGAACCACGGACCTCTCAATTGCCGGTTGAGCGCCCTTAACCACTAGACCATGGAGACCTTTCTGCACAGCAGCATTCATTTTCAACTTGGCCATATCGGCTCGTATCTCACAAGTTAGTTTGAAGTGACTGATATGGCCAAGTTGAAAATGAATGCTGCTGTGCAGAAAGGTCTCCATGGTCTAGTGGTTAAGGGCGCTCAACCGGCAATTGAGAGGTCCGTGGTTCGATTCCCGGTGGTGACTGATATTTTTGTACAGTAGCATTCATCGATTCCCATCAGCTGTTCAATGCTGTTGTCAATATCCGCCATTGCGGAAGTCTTCAGTATAAAGTAATAGCAATTAAAGGAATTCGAAATTAATAAATTCTGTTTATAAAATCTTTATCTGCTATGTACACTGACAGGAAAGAATCACAGGGTTTGAATGAGAGCTTCTGGGAGGACAATGAAGCAGAGCCTCACAGACAGTATTTTTGCGGGCAATCTATCAAAGCTGTACCTAATTTGTCATTCAAGAATTCTTAAAAGATTGCGAACAGGTTAAATTCATGAGCATGTACAAATAAAAAAAATACAAAAATGCAGCCATCGAAACCGAAGCACTGCACATGAGTGTGGGAAGAGTTCGAATACATATTGGTGGGCTTCTGGTTACGGCCACATTAAACATTTAGGAAAACCTCTGACCATCAATAAAAATTTAGAATTTCCTGTTACATATGAATTTCGAAACTTCTTTTAAGTGTCTGTTTTATAATTAGCCCTTCAAAATTGGGACATTCTTTTGAATATATTGAAATCAGCAAACTGAATAATTAATTAATTTATCTATTTATAGACAGAATAACAACGAAGTGAAGATTCAACTAAGTACAAAACTATTTTCTTCACAAATTTTGAATAGAATTAGTAATTGTTTTAAAATTGTATATTTCTGAATTTCCTACTGGGGTTTAAGGACAATTTGAACGTACAATTAATATCGGGTGTGAATTAGATCGTCAGAATGAATAATAAGACAAGATTGTCACAGCTACATTTATTAAAAATATACCCTACTAGTTTCGAATGTTATTCCATTATCAATCTCAGACAAAGCCTTGTCTGAGATTGATAATGGAGTAACATCCAAAACTAGTATTTCTATATTTTCAATAAATGTGGTTTGACAATTTCGTCTTATTATTCATTATGGATATCTTCCACAATATCACCTTAACCACTACAAAAAAAGATAGTCAGAAACCTACAAAATATTTGCGGAAAACTTCCAGTCACCCTATTAATCATTGATTGAGTTCATGGGAGCCTTACCGTTTACCGGAAACCAAGGGTTCTGATTGGTCTATTCAAATTCATAGACGTTTTATAGACAAAACAGACGCTTCAGATCCTGGTAAAATTCCACGGTAAGGCTTCTATGAACTTAGCCATTGTTTCCTTCATCATGCGGGCCCTGCAAGCTTTTACTTATCCCCTGCAATAATTATTATAGCTACGGGTACTTAATTATTAATGTTATTATTCGAAACTTGAAAAAATATATTTATAAAAATATACATTTATTTAAATTACCGTATTCAACCTAATAATTGAAATAGATTAATTGAAACAGAGACTCTCAAGCCTCAGGTAAATAGGCTTTCTAGTTTTTATGGAGAGAGACTAATTCCCAGTATAACGGCATGGAACTCTTTGTTAACATGTTTAATTGAATCGCTGCCTTTATTTTCCTTGGAAGGCGAAGTTGAGGCGCAACCGGCCCCTTCTTGCACTTGACCCTTCTTTACAATTTTAAATAATATGATAAAACAAACAATTTTTATTCTACTACATAAAAATAGAAGAAAAATGTAAAAAAGATTTAGGGAGCCGACAATTTAAAACGAAAATGCTAAAAATATCACTGAATTCAACTTGAAATAAGGAGAAATTAATGTTGAAACACACACGCACACATACACATATTTTATATTTAAATATATGCAGATTCAATGCAAGCCTCAGCAATCACAAATCCGCCATCATGCCCGTTCCAGCCCATCGCCCTAAGTCCACGCCATAACAGCCGCACTGAACCGGCGCTCACTCGCTATCATCTTGGCATCAACAGAGGGGCAATTCCACCTCCAAGGGAACTGACCATTACCTGGAAAGATTTATTGAACATCACTGTTCCATGGACAGGAACAGTCAACAGGTGAGATCCATGGCGAGTTCCACCCCTGCCAACATCACTCATGAAGCGGAACCCCGCCACCAAGTCATTGGGCGATCTAGATTTAAGGCGTCTGAACAGAAACATGAGAGTATGAAGACATCTACTCTCATGCAGCTTCAAGAGTTTTAGTTGATTGAAGTAAGGAGTGATATGTTCATCCCACTGCAGATTAAAAATGAAAATGTATAAATTACAGGCAATATTAAATTTAATTGCATAATGGAAAACATTTATCTGTTAAAGGTCGATCTGTGTGACCCCAACCCCTGCTCTCACCATCACTACTGCGTGGATAAGGGAAACACCTACAGTTGTGACTGCCCTAAAGGATTCACAGGCACTGATTGTCTTACTCCAACAAAGGCTGTAAGTATAGCATGTAGTTTTTGTGCATTTACAACATAAAATAATGCTAAATAAAAATGACAAAAACGACTATTTAAAACATCATATTGTACCATTCACCTCATTTCCACGCACAAGTGTTAGACTCATGTGTGATTCATCAGTAAGAGTAAATAATATACGATACAGCTAGCATAAGTGTGATGTTTTTCATAATGGAATGCTACAATGAATAAAAGTTACATAAGATACAAGCAAATCCAAAAGTATGCTCCAGTGTAGTGGGTGAAATTTCTTATAATAAAACAAATTTTAAAACAAAAAAGAAACCGACTTCAATGAAATGATCATAAAAAATCAAATACTCACATACCCTACTAAAAAGTCTAAAATAAAGTATTCACTTTAAACTAAAAGAAATTATGAGTCGCAAATGCTAAGCAGCGCAGGAGAAAGATCCAAATGTTGAGAGTGGGTTGTTTTGCTGCTCATTTCAATACTAGCTTAAAATATTCACAAAATTACTTGACACAATTTACATAAGGACTGCAAATGATAGAATAGATGCCTACTTGAGATTAGCAGATAGCTCTGTCTACTAAATTTGGGTGCCCTTAACCTTGCCACTTGCCAGAGCCTTGTCGGCCACAGTCACTGATAGTAATCCACTGTCAGGGGACAACTCAACACTGTCTCTAGTCAAGAGTTGACACCAAACCGAGGGTACCCAGGACGCATGTTTCCCAGCCCACACGAGGTGTGGCATCAATCGGTAAATGAAAATGACTAGACAGATTTTGAAGAGTTAGGCCCAAGAGATTTTGATGATAAATGATTTAGGTAAAATTTTAGTTATTTTATTAATTTTAGTTATTTCCCACTTGTAAATAATGTAACAAATCTATGAAATTAAGAAGCTATGGTATTCAAGGATGACTGAAAACAGAATTAAACGCAAAATGGAGCCAATTGATATGAAACTGCTTACCTTGTAAAAATATCCATAACTGGGTTCACATTAATAGAGCACCTCAATATTTAATCAGTAGGCTACTGTTTAAATAACAAATTAAAGACTACATTTCACTGAAGTGTGTTGTAAAATCCACTGGTACACAAAACCTCACTCTACCACTTCTGGATAAGAACTGAAGATAAATTGATAAATGAGGGTTATGGATGACTGAAGAAAATGGTGGCAGTCAGCTGATTATGAAAACCGTTAACTGATAGCAATACCAACTTGATTATCTTGCTGTTCTTGCATGTTCTAGTTGGTATTACTGGCACTCTGCTGTTGTTTACATGGTACTGCATCAAAGTGGACCCAGTTCATCATATCTGATTTAACCATATATTGTCGATCTCAAATCGATAATTATAATCCTAATCGATAATATCTATACTAATTTCTGTATTATTGAAAACAATATATTTTTTAGGATTTTTCAAAGTTTTCTTAGAAAAATAACAATTCTAGATAAAAAAGTGTTTAATTTTAGTGATACTACTGTAGGCAACATTATAGTAGACCTCCTACTTCATGATTGCCCATTTTTGTGAATTAAAGTAGATTATTGGTTGAGTTCATGGGAGCCTTCTCATTTACTTGTGAATGTTACTGATGGCGTCTGATTGGTCTATTCAATAGCTTCGTTATCTATGAATCTGAATAGAACAATCAAATGTCACCAATAACATTTACCAGTAAGGCTCCTGAGAACTCAACGATTGTGAAAGACTTCAGTGTGAGGGGGGGGGGGTGGTTCGCCGACCACGAGTCCAAACTTGCAGTAAAAGTCAGTCAGACCATTCCCTTAATTAATCTAACTTTAAAAAAGGTCAGAATAATACCAATCCTTGACAACCCCCCCCCCCCCCCCACCAACCAAAAATCCTACTGGTACCGCTCTTGCGACTGTGTTTGTGTAATGGTGATTACCGTATCAATTAACAATTTATCACCATTGGTTTCATTGTTAGTTTTGTATTTCAAATCCCTCTACAATATTCAGAAATAATTCAAAGTATGTTCTCTTTTGAAACACAGTAGCCTGTATAGAGGCATTGACAGAGCAATAGATTACAGAGAATAGAGCAACAGAAGCAATAGATCAGGTGAAACAGATATTTTAATGACAAAGTCAATTTATTTTTGTCTGAACAAATTGTAACTAACAAAATGGAATATTAATGATTTAAAAAAAATGCCACACTATTACTTGAATGCGTGTCAAGAAAAATGCAAGTAAATTCAGGAGTTTATAATGCGCTGATGAAGATTGTCATCTTCTAAAGAATGATGAAGAAAGATTGGTAAACTGATCAAACCTGTTTACTATAGCAGTAATACACTCAATATTAATGGAATGCGTGTTTTTTATTGGCCCGAAATATGCATATTAATAGATTATTGTGATATAGGTAACTGCCAATAAATAATATTTGAAACTAGTATTTTCAAACAATCTATCATCATCCATTTATATATCAAGTTTGCTGCTTCATATATGTTATACATTTTAATAAAACTCAACTTTGAATGAATAGTGATGTGCATGGTTAAAACCCAATACCAAGACATAGAAATGATCTTAGAATGAAGTTTCTACACGACACTAGGCCTAGATCTCAAAAGAGTTGGCTGTTTACCTCCAAGAAATTGTATACTTCACTGCCTGTAACCATTAAAAATATTTCCAGCACTCAATTTTACACCAAAATCAAATTAATATTAAAGGATGAGTGTTTATATTGTATATAGTGTATCAGAAATTTTCAACATCAATATTACTAACCACAGTTGAAATACTTGTGGTTTTTGTAATTTTGTTCTTTATGTTTGTATCATACCTTGTGACGTTTTCGATAAATTGTGAAATATGTTTTATGCAAATAAATAGATATTTCTGTCTCTATTTCTATTTCTGTATTTAGTTTTCAAATAAATTTTAATACAAAATTTAATTTTAACAGGCTTGCAGCGCCAATCCATGCCATAACGGAGGAACTTGCTGGAGCAGTATAGATTCATTCTACTGTGCGTGTAGGCCTGGATTCACCGGCAAAATTTGTAACGGTGAGCAAAAAGGTTTTTCTTGGATTTACTTGAAATTCCGTCTAAAATCTAGCGTATCAAGGGCACCTCAGGAAAAGGCCTTCATACAATCTAAAGGGACCATCAAAATGTTCACCTGCGATTGTTGCAGCTATTGTATTGAAGCCTACAAGAAATTGCACGGCTATGCAGTCAAATATTGTATTGTTTAACAATATTGTCAATAGTGTATTGTGTAACAACAGTATTGACAATAGTATATTGTGTAACAGTATTGTCAATATTGTATTGTGTAACAATAAAAGTGACCCTTTTGGAGTCGTACAACGAATCGTTTAGATCTTTATTACCAGAACCAGGCAGCCTGGTTTGATAGCTCCTTCAGGCTTCTACAACCGTATAGTTCAATAGAGCACCATCATTTTTAGAAAGCAATAAACATTTTTTTTTCAATTTACCAAAACTTTTAAAATGAAACCGCTGTTGCATTTGGGCTACTCATTATTTATAGGCTGTAGATTTGTATAACTTCTTGTATAGCCGTGTAATTTTTGTAATTGTATGATGTTGTCTATTTCAGAGGAGGTTGTGTTCGAAGTGATTCCGAGCTCGAGCAGTGTGGACATGGGAGGAGGGGGAGTGGGCGTAGGTGAGCAGGGGGCGCAGGCCATTGATCTGCGCATGCCCATCTCTTTCCATCTTGATCATCTGCACAACGTTTATGTGGCAGCCGGCACACTCGCCTGTGCTCTACTTATTGTTCTCCTAACTGTAAGTAATCTGGACTCCTATTTGTGAACCTACCTTGAATCTTTTATTAAAATTATCAGGGAAATTATCAGCTACAAGCTAAATTCTTGTTTTTTGTAGATTGCGTCTTGGAGACTCCAGTTAAGGAGTATAAAACAAGTCAGATCAACAATTATACATACACTAGTTACTAAAATTACTATATCGATTATTTGAGGTGAGGCTTAATTTTGTTATGAAAGGAACTCTTGCACACGTACGCTTTTGTACACTAAAGCTTTATCAACTAAATATTTTTCTGTGATGTTTGCCATGACGAAATATTTTATGAACAATCTAATATCAAAACTGAAACTGTATTTCAATTTAATATATTGTCTTCACTCACTGTCTGCATCCCTCTAGCATTTAGTTATGATTTTCACTCACTTAAATTGGAGTATGTTGGAGGGATGCATTTCACTTCTAAAGAGAAGCTTCATCAGCCTGCCGCCAGGGGCCATGTTTTGTTGAGATTAGGATGAGCAACCATTAATTGCGTTTTATTTAAATTGGGTTTGGTCATTGAGTAAGTTGGTTCTGTCTTGTTTATGGCGTTTGAATATTACGTAGCGGTATTGCTCCAGTGTAGGATTAGTTTTTCAATTTTTTTAAAAATATTTCTTTATTTTCAAGACTCTTTAACAACTGCGGTAGCTTGTTGTAAAGTCTCCTACCAATATGATTAGGTGTTTGTTTGAATAAGCTAGTATTGTGACTTACCAAGTGCTAATCTACTCGGCTTCTTGTATTATAATCCTGTACATCAAGATTTTGGTTAATATCACTCTTTTTCACATATAAAGTAGCTCAATACACATAATGTAAAAAAGGTACAGTTAGGAGACCAAGTCTCTTGAACAACGGCCTACATGAATCTTATCTATTCACTCTTTCCATACTCTTTCTTTTGGATCTTAAACACCCTATCAAGGATTGAAACAAAACAGTTTTCAATTTTGGAGAGATTTCACAATATCAACAACATTTCTACTAACCCTACCAAGGTTTTGTTTTGATGAATTACCCCATACTAAGATAGCATACTTATTAATATGTGAAAGTAATAGCCCATGGTAAGCTGTAAAAAGTAGCCTTTTTTTCATTAAATCTAAGCAAGCTGTCGCAGGACAAATACTCCAGATGAAATTTTACAAAATATTTTCTCAATGTATGGAGCTCAGGTCAAACTCCTAGGTATGCAATGTTTTCATCCTGGTCTAGTTGATTGTCATTTACAGAGACGTTTATAGCCCCCTATCTTCATTTGAAATATGTTTGTTTTTGAATTGAAGGTATTGGAATTTTTTACTATTTTTAACAATCTCAAATTGCAATTTAGGTATTGGAATTTTTACAATTTATAACTATCTCAAAATTATATGACTTATTTACTTATTTGCCAAGTCATTCGCAAACACAGGCTTAAGCCTAACTGTGAGTATCTCTCAATGTTTCAGGTAATATGTTTATTTTTTGTCAGTCACGCTCCCAAGCGCAGTTAGTAAAGAATAAAAATCAACAGGAAGCTGAAAATATTCTGAATTCATTAATAATATATTTGAATAAAAAATTAAACTAAACAAATATATATACAATCCTCCAAAACATTCACTTATATCAGTCATTCAACTGAGTAGGTGTAATTTAAATTTATATAAGTATACTAAAAAGTTATTGGTCGTTTTTAAATATTATACTGAAAAATTGTTAGTAGCCTATGAATTAAAAATTATTTGCATTGAATTGTGGTAAAATGAATTGGCTGTAATGTTTTCCATGACGAAATACTAATATGAGCAATCTAATATTAAAACTAACATTGTATTTCTAACACAGAGCGTCACTTGGGGAGTGCGGGGGCCACGATATGCTAAAAACAACTAAAATGATGCGTGTATTGATATTAATATTATAATATTGAACAAAATTGCTCAATTGGAATAACAGTAATAAGGAACATAATAATTGAGCAAAAAATTCAAGTAATTTAGATAGATTTTTCAACAAATCTGACCGATTGGAGCCCCCCCCCCCCCCACAACAATTGGACTGAAATCTAGAGTCAGTATTTCAAATCGAATTGAATTAAAAAATCGGTTTGTGTGGGTTCTATCTCTAAAATAATGCTGGCAGCACTTTAAATTAACACTCGCACTTCATTTACACAAATTACTTACAACACGCACTTATCAGTTGTCACACAAAATAAATCAATAATGTTCAGCTAATAATAAATTTGCTACATTACAGTTCCAAAATCAATCACCAACTGTTAATACGCCAATCAAAAATTAAATAATAACTGTTCAATAATTTAAGAAGAAACGTCTAAAAATAGCAGTTGAAACACAAAGCGCAGTCTGTCACTGTATGAACGGTTAAAGAAGCCTGAATAATTATTATCTGTCACAATATACTGCGTTTATCACTAACACATAACATTTTCGTGTAACACAGTCTGTAGTAACGCTCACTGGTTTTTCGGTTTGTATGAACGGAACCGGGAACTGCCACTGGATATTACTGCCACTTGTTCTGTCAATGAAGTTTGAACAATGAATGAATAATGTTTATAAGAGCTTCCACTTTAAAATAAGTTTTTGGACATTCCAAGGAATACTAGGGGGGTTCTATATTTTTCTATAAAAATCTATTTATACAGATAATGCCATACTAGAGCTCTCTGTATGATTGTACGGCGAGGGGTGAACAGGGGGAGTAAACAAAACATGCTTGTTATCACTTAACAGAAGCTATTATTGACATAGCGCAGAAAATATGTTTCTCTTTTTCCTGGTGTTTCATAACAATACATTATTTATTTTCTAGGTTGCTGTGTGCCATTGTAGAATGCATGAGACGTACAAGAGATGCTTCCTTCGCGCTACCCCTCTCCTACCCTGCAACGTCACAAGACTGGATTCTGACAAAAAACCGAGGTAAACCTGCCCCAAGGCAATTCACAAATTACAACAATAACTATCTACAAGAAAAAACTTTCATAACATTTTGCTGTTACAACACAAAATGCAAGTGGGCCTACTAATAAAGCTTTTGTATTTCTTTTTTAATAACGTCTTGAAGACTTTGGTTATGGAGTATAAGACAAGTCAGTCAACAATTATATAAATAAAATATTACCAATCTTATACACTAGTTACCATAATTACAATATCAATTAGTTGAGGTGAGATAATTTTAAAAGATAAGATTAGTTTTGATGTGATAGGTACACTATAAAAAGCATTCAGTTGTTTTGTTAATATTTCTATACTTTCAAGACTCTAAAAACTGAGGTATCTTGTAGAATTTCCTTCCTATATAACTAGATTTTTGTACTATTGTGACCCCTTAAGAGATGTCCTCGGCTTCGTGTATTATAAATATGTGCGTCAAAATTTTGGTTAATATCACTATTTTCACATATTAAGTAGCTTTTCATATGCATACTATTTAATGTAAATCAAATAGTTAAGCAACAGGCCTTGAATATCTCAGGAATGCAATATGTAGTTAAAAGTTACAATTTTAAGAAATATTTAAGATGTAAGTTTCAAATATTGACTAAATAATGTTAAAACATTAATTTTACTTTACGGCCTATTTTTTTTTAGGATGAAGCCCATATAGGTCTTAAACCTGTGCGTGGGTAATGAGTTGGATGATGGTGATTGATGAGTTGGACCTACAGTTTTAGGTGGGTTCCGAACCACCGGGACGAAGTCAAGACGAAGCAGGGTACAGTTAGGAGACCAAGTAGTCTCTTGAACAACGGCCTATATGAATCTAATCTATTTACTCTTTCCGTACCTAACTGCTTTCTTTTGGATCTTAAACGCCCTCTCAAGGTTTTGTTTTTATTAATTACCCCATACGTTATAAGCATATTAACTTCCTGTGCTCGTAGTAAGAGTGTCAATCTGTATGATGAAGTTTAAATACTGTAAATTGTGTATGTTTAAAAGGAATAAATTCAATTTTATTTGACAACATAGTATGATGAAATAATTTTTTCATTGATTTGTTGACCTTCATAATTTTATTATTTTTTTTTTTTTGTCTGGCAGATTGGACAATGAACGAGAACATATGCAACCACTGGCTTCGCGCACTTATCCCGCCATGGACAACTCGGACATGTACTACGCGCTGGATTTCAGTGATAGTCAGAGCTCACCACTAATCCAGTAGTCGCTGTGCTAAACAGAGTACTCATTCACTGTATTAAACAGAGTCCGGTGTGTGCGTACTCAATGTACACTTATTGTACAATGAACAACAAAGTGGAAAATGCGGAGGAGCTATCTCTGTCTTACTCTAAAAATGGAGTAGAGCTACCTCTGTCTCTCTCTAAAAATGGAGTAGAGTTGTCTCTGTCTCGCTCTACTGAACCCGAGCGATTCTGTTTAAGCTTAATATCGATGGACTGACTTATTGATATTTCACCTGCTTTTTATAAGTGTTAATCCGGCATTATTGGCACCAAAAGAGTAGGATAATTATTGATTAAGTTATGTGCAATAATTTGATGAGGAAGGTTCGTATTCATGAGGCTTCCTTCCATGAAAAGCTTTTCAAGTTATCCTTGAAACAAGGAATCCTTGGAGCCTTACTGTTCAAAGCCTATGCAGTCAGGTCGTGCGCCACAAATTCAGGCTAAATCAAACCAGCCGGGTAAATTTGATTAAAATATCAGCTGATAGCTTAAAAATCCATCGTCAGCTGACGTAATTTAGCCTCAAATTGTGGCGCACGGCCGCGACAGCAGTGAATCGATATAATAAAGCTCTCAGGTAGGTTCAAAAATACTTATATTTATATACATCAGCTGGTAGATGTTTAGTATTGGCCAACAAAAAATTATTCTTGTTATTGGTATTGACATCAGATGTATTATTTAGTGGAAGTTCGGATTTCACCTATAATTGTCGGTCTTCCATGTGTTGAAAGCATGGCTTATTTAATCAATGAGGGGTAACTGCTGTAATATCAGTTAGTTAAAATTGAGTAGAATCAATTAAATTCATATTCAACTCAGGAAACAACTTAAATACACTACTTGAAGAGAGTCAGTCAACTAATTCTTGGCAGTGCGCAGAAATAAATTTAGTTACTCTACGCAGTATACACAGCGTTACAGCGGCTGTACTAAGAACTATTCATCATCATTTATGACAAAGTATGTGAGAACATCATACAGCATAGAGTAGTAGTCATTATTTGAGTGCCGACATGCGCTAGGAAAATTCATACAACTGCCAAGAATGAGTTGACAAACTACTAAACAAATCTGTCTCTAGGCGTTTTGTTAAGTGTGGCAAAAACGGAAACGACACAGAAAAATCATCTTGATAACCTGTTTTTGTGTCAAACAATCTAGAATATGCATAGAAAAACATATCGGCAAGCTCATGCTGTAGCTATGTTGGATTATTTTAAATGAGTTTGTAGAATTTATAAATTCACTCTCAAATAGATTAAAAAAAGAGAGTCGGTTTTGAAAGCCTACATGAAAATAGGTGTTCATTTTTACTGAATTCGTGGACACGTTCATCTAAACTTCCAATCTCAAATATGAAAATTCACTTCGGATTATCATCTTTTTCACGGTTTAATTTTACAGGAACCGTGCACTCATGTACAGTAATTATCTCTGACTGCATGACATGTAACAGCTTCGATGCTTCAAACTAGAAGACAACATTGGCATGTCTTCTACATGAAAGCATGAATGTTTGAGGGTTTCAGGCATATTGGCGCTTCTAAAACCAACGTTGTTCGCCAAAAAACCTTGAAACATCCTGATGAAAGAGACTGGACAACATTGTCACTAAATAAATATAGTGAATGTAGTGAACAGAGTTTTGGATTTCAGCACAGTGAAGGAAATGATGAATCCGTATTAGTTTCATCTATCAAATTAGACAGTTGAGTGTATATAACTGAGTTAGTTTTTTCTTTTTTATGAAAGTAAACATCTTATTACTTATCTAAAATCAGCGTTTGAATCACTCTAAACTTGTATATTTTGTAACGTCTTCATTACTTCAATTATTTTAAATTATGCATAAAATAATTATTATTAAGAACAAACAATAGTCGATGGTTTCTGTGAACAAAAACTAAATTAACAGATTGCTGTTTAATTTCAGCAAACCTTACCACAATTTATTCATGATCTTGTCAGTTCTGTATGGTCGCAGACTATCGAATTGATAGTGAGTGTCGTGAACAGAGTTTTGGCTTACAAACTCAGTTGTTTCATACATGCGGAGTGTCAAGAAGGAATTTATTTAAATAGCGCGGTATTTTATTCATTTAATAGAATAGAAAATTTATTTAATAAATATTCGAGTTATTTCATTGAATGTTTAATATTTCAAAATGTATTTAATAAATAGCGCTATAAAAACTACAGAGTTCAGGGTTGAGAAGTTGATTCCTACTTAAATCTGTATTATTTTTCAAAAATGTTCACCTATTTTTACAATTTTTCCAACTATTAAGGAACTGCTTCAAGCGTATTTAGAATTTATCAAAAATATGTTACTATCAACTTTTTGTTTGCATAGAAATTCCAATGTCTCGCATGATATATATGTACATAACCTACTCTAGATTTTCAATAATTCTGTAGTTTTATCTTTTTCGTTGTAGTTTTACGCCGAAATAAAAGAGTCTATTTAAAAAAATCATAATAAAGTTGTTAACAATCTGTTAGACAATGCTCAAATGTTCAATAAAGGTGCCAAAATGTTTTAAAAATGATGTGTGTAAGTGTGAAATTCTGACGAAATTTCATTGTTACATTTTTAGTGTTAAAAAAATGGTGTATAAATAAAATGATTCTATATGCTCAAACAAATGTGGAAGCGTTTAATTATAATATTTTGTGAGAATTCACCTCATTAATCTCAGTATCCAACCGTAATAGCCACTATATCATTCCTCAATTCCTATTTCCTGGTGAAAATAAAAAATGAATGAAAGAAATAAAAAACAAATTGAATAGGAAAGGTGAAATTTATTTTAATACAGGTATCAAGACAATCCGATTTTGTTACCGTTTATTTGATTTAGTTCTAATATCAAAACTAACACTATTTCTATTTTTTTAATTCAATAATACTTTATTGCCACTTCAAAATACAGATAAAAACAGTTACAACACTTGAAGTAATACAATTCAAAAACAAAAATATTATCTGTAATGCATTTTATAGAACTAAAAACGTTTAAAACTGTGGCACCACTGACATAAGATTAACTTATTATTATTTGAATTATGATTTTTATTCACTCACTCAAGTTGGTGAAATGTATTTCACTTCTACACAGAAGTTTCATCAGCCATGATTCATCGGTGCATTTACAATTTTCAATTGATTTATCTTTTCCGTTCACGTTACAATAATTAACAAAAATGTCAGGAATGGTTCAAAGTTATTTGTTAAGAATTATCAAGAAAAATCATAAATTAAACAATGATAAAAATTATTAACCCAATTAAATTGAAAAAAAAAAATGATATTATAGCTACAAGGTAACATGATCTAATAAATAGAATGCTTGCTTAATCTTGTCCAAATGTAGGATCAAAAGCTTTTTTCTTAAATTAGCGACAGTCGACGCATGCGTAGACAGAAGTGAGCTACAATTTAAAAGAGAGTTTGGGCAAAAACTACATCAACTTAAACGCAATGCAAATTTGTACACACTACGCATCAGCCTGCTCTATGACATCGAGCAAGATGCGTTTTGTTTGAAAAAACAAAAACAAGATGCATGGAATGTTTAAATTAGCGTTATAATTAACGCAGATTTGCCCAAACTTATTCAATAACGAGCGTGAAAATGAGCGGAACGCTATCCTGTATCTCTCTCTTATCGCACGCATTCTGGGAGCCTGTACTGCTTACCGGTGCACCATAAAACTAAGCGTCTGATTGGCTTATTCAACCGGTAATCGGTGCAGACTTCCGGAACATACACATTGATAGTAGGAGTTTAATAATTTATTGAGCATTATAACCAAAAATAGATTTATTCGAAGTTGAACTCATTTGACTAATTCTCAAGTAGTAGGTTGCCCGATTCAATTGAATCTGGATTCTTCTTCCTCTTCTTCTCCTTCTTGTTCTAATCCTTCTCCTCCATTTATTTCGGCTTCTTCTCCATCTTCTTCTTATTCTCCTTACACATTTTCTTCTCCTCTTTTTCTGTTTTCATCTCTTTTTCTCTTTCCCCTTCTTCCTCTTCAGCGTTAGTGTTTCGTCGACAGATAACAGCAAGTAGCTGTTTACAACCTAGGATTGGTGCAATCCAATGTAATAACGATTGGTAATTTACCTATATCTTAGTTGAATATATTTGAAGCTATATTAGTGTATGATAGTAACTAATGCAACGATTGTATTGTGACTGCCTGTAAGCCACAAGTGAAATGCAAATTAGGACACTGATTTGAAAATTAAGGCTCCGATGAACTCAAACAATGATAGGAGTTTAATAATTAGTTTAGCATTCATGGAAAATAATTTTATTCGAAGTAGATCTTATTATACTAATTAACAATATACTTTCAAAACAATATTAATAATGATAAAAAATGGAGAACTAAGTATAAATACCGCAAAGACTGATTGATTTCTTAAAATTGAGACGCCTTGTCCGAGGTTATGCTCACTGATCGAAAGAGTCCATTACACTATTTAGCAAATCGTCATCTTCATCAAATCGAATATCTTTCAGAAAGTCTGTGATGTCCGGTTGCTGGAAAAAATCACACATTTTAATTTAGATGATTCTTATTAAAATTAAATAGCAAAAAGAAGATTATTCTATTCTCAGGTTAATCTTTAAAAAAATATGCAGCGAAGTGTATGTTCAAGCACGAAGAAAATACAATCGCAGGCATAGTGACTTTAGATGAAACACAAAAACGAATCAGACTTCTCCCACAACCTGCGTTAAGCTCTCATTAAGCCAGGAGTGTGGAGTTTGTGAAGTTCGGCAGCACAGATATAAGCTATGTATATTTATTGCATATCTATATTGTTTCGGGTTCTATAGCTAAAATAAGGCTGGCAACACTGAAGTTAGCACTCGCACTTTATTTACACAAATAAGTCTATTAACACACACTTATCACAATAAAAACCAAAACCAATAAGAGAAAAACAGAAATAAATGCTAATGTGTCCATAAGCTAATACTGAATTTTGGTATCTATGTACAAAAAATACTGATTAAGAATGGGCCGATCTAAAATTGAATACACAACTGTCCAATAAAACTGTACAAAGATCAAAGAACTAAAAATAAATGTCAAAAAGAACAGTTAAACACTTACAAAACACAGTCTGATATGCTATTCAATAATCCCCCCAAAAAATAGCTTGAAATGCGTAAGCACAATGTCTTTATACTGTCAATAAACCGCACGGATAGTATACACTTGTCTTTGCAACGGCACTGGATTCGAGCACTGTCTATTGCTGGTGCACTGGATTCGTATTCTGTCAATCAACTGCATGGTATTCGTAGTCGCACGTTTTGTATTAACTTGCACTGGATACATGAACTGTCACCGGTTTGTATATATGCCACGCGGTCACGTATTTGAGGAGATCAAATGAGAGACTAAACTAGAAAACAGATGAGTGAGCATTTTGTACTTGAAATTATCGGAAAACCCATAGAACATTCCAGTAACATGACCTCGATCATGCAGGAAGCTTGTAGCACCGTCTGGAACCTTCCTTCAAGTTCTCAAAAAGAGTAGAACTGAATCCAACAATAGGGGCAAGAGAGACAGTGAAGGAGAGTGAGTCAACAAGGTCAACTCACACTGGTCAATCCAAGGTCCAAGTCACGTACATCGGCCAATGACAGCAAAACAATAAAGTATTGTTTTCCTCCAGTCTGGCATTCGCAACAATATATAAGTATATTTATGGTCCAAAGACCTTCAGGCAAATAATAACTCAAGGGTAGTGACGTGACACACAATCACCATCGCAAAATGAAACAATAGCTGTGGAATAGTGTATGAAATATTGGAGAACGCGTAAAAACCACCATTTAACCACATGTGTTTGATTTCAAGATGGTGATTATCATCGAGTATTATATGCTCCACTCTGCAAGCATTCTTATTGATAGGAAGACCTACTATGTCAAAAAAACTCATTAACGGGACACTGTGAACAAACAAGCTACATGTTTCCCTTTTCCATTCCGTACCGTACTTTCCACAAATAAAAAATTCAATTTGAATCAACTTCAATGTTGCACATTTGCCATGGAAAAGGGAAACATTTATATTGCCCATTCACGCTGTCACGTTGGCATGTTCTTGGACACCGTAAGATTTCCTCTAAAATGTTTGAATGAAGCATTAATTTTTTGCATATTTGAAGGCAGTTAAGAATATTAAATCGAAATAAAGTGATAATAAAGAAAAATCCGTCTATCATAGCTGCTTGGACATCCAAACGCTCGCGACTTAACATCATGACCGCTCGCAGACCATGCTCACTGTGAGGCCAACAATCACCTGTTCCTGAACAATTAATTTATTTATTGCCAAAAATTAACAAAATTATAAACATAATACAATTTAAATGATTGATTTTCTATTTGACGCCATTGGCCAAGCATGGTCTGTTTGCTGACGACGAGTTCTATGTAAATGAAAATGACTTAAATTAACAAAAATGACAAATGAAATAACTCAATGTTATTCTATAAATATAGAACACATTAAAGTTGCACTCAAACCCTCCAATCTTATAAACACTTGGTCAAGAAGAACCAGGAAAAAGCGTACAGTTATAATTTGATTCTATAGTAACCTAAAATATATATTCATTGTGACCCTTCCCCTATATTCCTCAATGTAGTCGAGGTTATCATGTCTCAAAAATTTTGCTGGAATATTGGTTACGTTCATGGGAGCATTCTCATTTACCGGTAAATGTTACGAAAGGCGTCTGATTAGTCTATTCAAATTTTTCAATATCTATGAATTTGAATAGACCAACCAGACGCCACCGGTAACATTTACCGGCTACCGGTAAAACTCCCAGGAACTCAACCATTAATGATTAACATTAACAAATTAACATTTACAGACGAAAATCGCAGAGAATGTATATTGTATCGGTTTGTTATTATTGGTCCTGTGTTGTCAAACGACCTGCTTAATTACAAATAAAATAAATAGATAAATATTTATCTTCTTACCGTTTTTGAAACAATGGTTTGAGCAATATGGGTGTTTTTCAGCGAGTCACTTGTCAGTCCGACTTTGTTGAGAACTGTGAGCTTGTTCTCAATCATTGGCCACATGAAGTCGTCGCAAGTGCCTTTGGCCAGCAGGTATTGGATGTGCACACAATCCGCCTGGCCTATTCTATGTACTCGGTCCTCTGCTTGGAACAGGTCCTAGATAATTTGAAAAATAAATATAATAAACCTTAACAAATTCGTAACACATGCGTATAAATTGATAAATCACATTCCCATCCTTTTTCTTGAAAATACAAATATAAATTTTAATAAAAGGCTTGGAAAGGAAATAAATACATGGATAATTACAAATAATATTCAAGAAAGGCTGTTCGAATAGTCATCTATTGCCATCTACTCATTTTGTTTCACTGTTGTGTTTGCTGTATCTCTTCTCTTCATTTTCCTTTCTTCTCTTCCTATCTGCTCCTCACTCTTTGTCTCAACCTACCCTTTTCTTCCCTCAATTTTTGTAAAATCATTTCTTAGTATAGTAATGCAACTCATACCTTCGCACAGGATTCGTTTTGCAGGTGTTATAGATGCTTGATTTGTTTTTTGTCTTTTTTTTCCTTAAAAATGCATATACTATGTATATATATTTTAGAAGAATCTAAATAAAAGATTTTTTATTTTTTTGATTCTTTTTATAAAGGGAGGTTTTTTGGATTCAAGATTCAAGATTTTTATTCGCCATTAAGTACAGTACAATTATATCTTATACTAGCGTACAATAGGACTTAGTCACTAAACTATTAAGACTTGAATTACAGTCGAGTCAAAGGAAACTATATTAATTAGAGTAAGCATATGCAATATGCTAATATAGACTCAGTCTGTGCGTAAGAAACATAGTACAATTACTGACAACATATTTGTAAAAACATAACATAGTGTATAATTTGTATAATAAACATAATATAATATAACATATTTGCAATAGATAACATATAAGCAAAACACAGCATATTTTATCTCTGATAGCGATTCGTCAAACTTCTTAAGTCATGGTCAAGAAACTCTTCAATTGAATAGAATGCTTGTTTTTTGAGCCAATATGATACAGTAAGCTTGAATTTATTGTATGGCAAGTTTCTGATTGACTGAGGTAACCTGTTGAACAAAATGTATTGCTGATACTTGTGACTTTTGTATGACTTGTGTAATCTGATATATGGAGTTACTAGGTTTTCTCTGTTTCTGGTCTGATATTCATGTTGATGGTCATGTCTATGAAAAAGATTTAGGTTTTTTCTTACATAGATCAGATTTAAATACATATACATGGATGGAAGAGTCATTATATTCAAATCTATAAAGATGTTTCTGCATGTTTCCTGACTCTTCAACCCAACAATACAACGTATAGCCCTTTTCTGCCATATGAATGCCTTGTTCACCTCGCTACTATTTCCCCAAAGTCGAAGGCCATAATTTAGTTGCGAGTGGAACAAACCATAATAGGTAAGAATCAGAGTATCCCTACTAACGCAGCATTTTAGTTTTCTAAGAAGAAACATGACTCTTGATAACTTTTTACACAGATGTTCTATGTGACTACACCAGCTTAATTTACTATCCAATACAATGCCCAACAGTTTGACAGGTTTTAGGTAAATTTGGTGTACATCGCTCAAGTTATTTCTAAGTGTGAATATAATACTTTCTGTCTTACCCTCATTGAGAGTCATACAATTTGCACTGTACCATTCTTTACAACTGATAATTGAAGTATCTAGCCTGTCCAACACATTGTCTACATTAATATTAGTATCCAAAACGGTAGTATCGTCAGCATACAGTACAGAAAAACAAGGTACATTATCATTAAAATCGTTAACAAAAACTAAGAATAGAAAGGGCCCAAGGACTGAACCTTGTGGAACTCCAGCTAATATTTTCTTTGGTTCAGATCTTTTATCATTAAGTTTAACCATTTGATATCTATTGCTAAGGTAGTCTTCAATCAATTTAAGCTCTTTGTTTCTGATACCATAATGTTCAAGCTTCTTACAGAGAATATTATGTGGGATAGTGTCGAATGCCTTACTCAAGTCCAACATTCTCCCCCCTACAACCATTCTCTTTTCGAACTCATCAAGGATGTAGTTGACAATTTTTTCAACAGCCATTGAAGTTGAACAGTCAGGCCTGAATCCAAATTGGTTTACATTCAGCAATTTGTTGATTGAGAAGTATTCATACATTTGATAGAATATACATGTTTCTATTATTTTGCTAATGATAGGTACAATCGCTATTGGCCTGTAGTTTTCTGGTAAGTCTCGATTGCCTTTCTTGAAAATTGGACTAACCAATGACAGTTTCAAACAGTCCGGAAATTCACCAGTGAGTAAGACTAAATTTATCAACAGAGTTAATGGTATCAAAATTGAATCAATAATATTTTTTAAAATGAAATTCGATATACCAAAACAGTCTTCACTTTTTGAGGAGCTTAAATTATTGACAATGGATCTCACAGTTTCAGGTTTAACCATTTCAAATGAAAATTTAAGAGTGTTGCTATCAATGTCCTCAGTAAACTTAAAATTCTGCAATAGTTCGGCATAGGTCACCGAAGATTGGTTTTGTCCTTGGTTTGCAGCATTCGGCACATTAACAAAGAAGTCATTGAGTGTGTCCGGTGAAATATTAATTTTTTGAGGAGCTGAGTCATGCCCTATTTCCTTCTTTACAATTTTCCATGCTGCTCTACATCTATTAGAAGATTTACAGATAATATTATCATTTGCTGAAATTTTCGCTTTATCAATAGCTATATTATACTGTTTTTTGTAATTCTTAAATATAACTTTGGCACTTTCAGAATCAGTTATCTTCCAAACATTATATAGCAACATTAGGTGTTCCCTCATATGCTTTAATTCAGATGTGTACCAATTCTTCTGATTAGAAGCAGGAATGCTTAGGTTTACATGCGTATTAAGAGCCATGCAGTCATGTAGAAAGCATAAACAGAGTGTTTCAAAAATGACACAACCCATGGAGGATAATATATGACTTATTCAACATTTCCATTATTAAAATTAAATTTTGTACTAATGTTAGGAAGTTCAATGTCTCATTTCATGTTCTGTAACTTCAAAATAGAGTTGTACTAACACATGCGTAGCAACTTTCCTTCAAATTTTCTTTGTTACTCTATTCGAAATAATCTTTTGGATGTTGTTTGAGTTTCAAGTCAATCAATTATATTGTATAAGAATTTTGATACAAGAACTTCGGGATACAAAGAGCCCCACTGGACGCACCTTTAGATGAACATTTAAGAAATAAAACTATGTATAGAAACAAAACAACTCACGCCTGGATTCCAGAATAGTTCGGCGAATACCACGAGCTGTGCGGCAGTGAGCGTGAGACCAGTGTTGGCCGCCTTAATCGACAGCACGGCCACTCTGCAAGTCGTGTCAGACTGGAACTCGTCGCACAGCCGCTTACGTTCATCAGTCTGCACTTTGCCGTCGATTCTGATAAATCTGCAACAGAACAATGCATTTTCAAGAATTAATTGATGCTATTTACTTTGAGATTTTCATAAATCGGCTAATCATTTTCAAAAGTTGATGATATTTACATTGACATTTCTATAAAGCGGCCAATTATTTTCAAAAATTTATGATATTTACATTGACATATTCTTGAATCAGCTAATCATTTTCAAGAATTGTTATTTACTTTAAAGAATTTATAAAAAGAGATTGAACGTTTCGATTGGTAAAGAGTATCATAATATAATACACAGCTTATGAGTTGAATCATTTTCAAGAATTTATATTTATATTTCTAAGGTTTTATAAAGTGCGAATGAAAGTTATGATTGAAGGGGAAGTGATAGCCGCGAGCCGTAGTAGGTATCTGCTCAATCAGATAGAGATAAGCTGCGTTCTCGTAGGTCCTGTTTGTAACGGTGACCGATTAGATTGGCCAGCAAAAAAGGCACTGTTCTCTGCTGTAAAATCACTTCCCGGTGGTTCGGAACCCACCTGAAACTGTAGGTCCAACAAATCAATCACATCATCCAACTCATTACCCACGCACATGTCTCAGACCTATGTGGGCTTCATCCTCAAAAAAAAAAAAAAGATTATCATGGATATTAAAAAGCTAATCAGTTGATCATTTTCGAAAATTCATAATATTCGATTTGGAGAATTAATAAAATGTTTGATTGAAAACGATTATCATGTACAATAAACAGCAAATCAGTTGATCGTTTTCAAGAATTGATGATAATTTGAAATTATTATAAAATGTGATTGGAAGTTCTTATTTAAATAGATTATTCCTTATCATAAGAAAAAGCTGTAACTTGCTGTTACCTATTGATAAAACTCTAATGCTAAAGAATAAGATGGGTAGGAAGAGAAATGAGGAGAAAAATGAAGAAAAAGAAAAATCGTAGGTTCGATTTCCGTTCAGCTTGTCATACTATGTGCCGTCATTTACTTCATTACCCACGCACAAGTCTCAGAGACATGTGAGCATCATCAACATAAAAAATAGGTAGTTCATAAAAAACGAGTTTACTGAAGTAAATAATAAATGAATATAAATATTTTACTCCTTATCAATTTAAAACTGCATGTCCGTCGTAATAGAAAGTCTACAAAAAAAAAACTAACTACAAAAGAGGAACTATTCATTAAGATTTAAGATTTTATTATTTCATTATTACATCATTATTTAGATTTCATTATTAAGATTTCCACACTCGTGGAATCTACCCTTCTCAACTAAGAGTGGAACTACTTTAGTACAGTAAATTAAACTGGAGCTGATTTGAAGATGTTACAATTTATTAAATTGCTTATGCTGTAAAGAGAACCACTTTGCTCATCTCTAGTCTTACAAGTGAACAGTTACTAAAGCCTAACGTGGCTAAAATAGCATCATCAGAGATACAAGTTCACAGAAGTTTAAGCTTACTAATTTAAAAAAAAAAATGATAATAAACTTGCAATTCATCAAACACAATTACTGTAGTTTTCATATAACTTGGCAGCAGCAGTTGGGTTCAGATGCAGAATTTCCCATCTTCTACACGATGCCAAGTTATATGAATACTACAGTAAATCAGTTTGAAGCTCACACAATGAAACTAGACATTATATAGTCTAATTTTTATTTGAAAATGATTAAAGATAGGCCAAGTGAGGTTTTATTATGTACATTACATCAATAATAAGACATTTTGGGCAAAACTTGTTGAGATAACGCTGATGCCTCCGCCAGCTCTATTGATCAAGATGCTATAGAAGAAGCTGAGACTTGGATTGGTCAGGTTGGCGTTACCGTTATCGTTGACGTAGTTTTGCCCAAACAATCTGTTTTTTATAAAATGCAGTACATGCATGGTAAAACCTCACTATAAGTATTAATTTCAAAGTGCTTATTTTATAATGTATTATTTCATTGAGTAAAAGTTCGAATTATTTGGCTTTACCTGATGAATTGCAACGCATTTAACTTATGCAACTAGATGTAACTTATTCTATAGGGATAATCGATACTTACTTTAAACCCTTTTTAATCAACGTCTGAGACACACCGTCCAGAACTTCTCTGTGATGAGCAAAACATAGAAATTTCTTCTCCCCTTCAATAAGTTTCTCTATGTATTCACTGCAATCAAAAATAATCATTATAACATAAACAAATAGTAATATGCTACCCAAAAAAAAACAAATAATTTACGACAGAACAATATTTTAACCCCAAATAAAAACACTCCGTATAACGACCTTCATTGTCTCTTGACTCTTGAAATGCATTTAGAATAGATGCATTACGAGGGTCCCTCCAGTCAAGAAACACTACAGGAACGTTCATCACTGTCACTTACTGCTCGGGAATTTGTGATTGACTTGATTTCTATATTTTCGGCTCTATAATCTCGAACAAAATTATATTCGCTTTCTTTAGTCTATTGGGCATTTTCCGTGCTTCGTTTTTAAAGTGACCATCTAAATTAATATTCATGTTTTGCAAAGAATCAGGAATTGTACTTCAGAGTGAAATTTTTATTAACTTTTCATGCGAAATTCAACGACTTGCAGTCAAATATTTGTTAAGAATAAGTATAATAACTCACTTAATCTGGCCGAGTAGTTTCGAATCTATGAGATCCATCTTCAGAGGCGTGGGTTCCTAGATCATCATGTCAGTTTTTTGGTTAGAAGTGTTGTGCTTTTTGTAAAATGTGATCAAAAAGTTTGTGAGATTTAAAATTTAGTTGTTCATTGAGAATGTTTTGTTTATTGTGTGTGGTGTGTTTGTATATTTCAAATTGTTCCAAGGTGTTGAGTTCGTGTCCTTTAGATTTTATGTGTAGAATGTGTAGGTTGGTATTGATGTCAGTAAAAGTGTGTCCAGTTTGAATGATATGGTCGGCAAAATTCGATTCAGCTTTGGATGTAAGGGGCTTGAAAATGTTCCTTGTAACGTTGTTTGAATGTGCGGCCTGTTTGTCCTATGTAGAATTTGTTACAATCAGAGCAGTTTAGTTTGTAGATCCCTGGGAGATCGTATTTGTTTGTGTTCAGTGTGGTTTTGAGTGTAAGTGCATTTTTTATTTTGTTTTTTTGTTCTGAATGAGATGGTGTGGCCGGCTTTTTTGAAGATTTTTGCTAGTCTGTGTGATTGTGGATTAATGTATGTCATTGTGATGTATTTTTTGTCAGTGGTGTTGGTGTTTTGTTTTTTGTTTCTTATTTTATGATCGAGTTTGTCAATTAGGTCGTGTTTAGCTCAGTGTGGTAATTGTCGGTGGATAGTTAATATTAACAACGCAGTTCGTCATGGAACAAGGAATCCAGGAATGAAATTTTTAGTTGAACCTAACATTTGGATTTTTAGTTGAACGTTTCTAAAGAAAGCAGTAGTGGGCTGTGCATGTTGTATCTTTATTTGATTGTGTTTTTGTAATAAATGAATGCATAAATGAGTAAATAAAACTTACCAAACAGCTTTCAGTTTATTTTTGCCAGTCTCGCCATAGTACTGCATCATCTGACTTCGTTTCTCAGAATGTGTGAGTCTGTTCTGCGTTAGAGTTTCATGATAACTTTTCATTTCTTTTGATGCTTTGATTGTATCACTGTTCAGGATGATAACTTGCCTATGACAAAAATGAAAGATATGAGCATTATAAAAACTATCAATCAAGAAAAATTAATGTAGAATGCCCTACATTTTTTAGTATAAAAAATTATTTCTATAGAGATAGAGAGATTAATAAAATAACAGCTAACCTTTATTGCTAGCTGAAGTCATCTTTACTTTTGAAATCATACAATGTAATTATGCCAGTTGATCAGAACCGGTCACCCGATGCTCGTTATGTGTGAAACAAGCCTCAAAGCCGCTATTTAATCTGTAGCTACTGAATGATTCATTAAAAGACTGAGAAACGAGGCATGATAGAGTTTAACGTTTGATTAATTTCTGTTTGGATGAAATATATTAATTAGGAATGAGTCTCAGTTTAGGATTTCACTGCCATTTAGTAGTGTAAATAAACTAGCAGGTCTGTGAACGGTAGACCACAGGCTCAAGATTAAGGGCGCTTGCACAGAGGAACATACTTGATGTGTTTAATGATAATCACCATCGCAAAATTAATTACAATCATCAGACCTAACCCTTGATTCAATTTGTTTAGTCTATTTCATGCCACTTTCCCACAAAATATCACGCTGTATCACATTACTAAGGCTGTGTTTCTATTTTCATCCAGCCTGTACTTGTCTCAGACAGCTGATTGCCCAAATCAGATTTTATAGAATATAAGTTAAATTTGTATAATTATCTTTTACTTAGTAATTACTTGTTTCACAATTAATTGGAATATTAGAAATGATTTGTTTCTCTCAAATTTGTTATTCTTATGAGTGAATTCATATGAAGGCTCAACCAGATGGCCCGAGAGCTACCTTAAAATCTGATTCCAATTGCGTATGATAGAGGAGCCCATTTTAAAAATAATTTTCTCATAGAAAGCCTTCCTGCATTTCCTTTTTTCCCTTTTAAATATCCTTTAAATTCAAGCAAATTTTGAAATCCTTAAACAGACATCGCCAGGCATTCCTAAGAGGAAAATTCGTGCATAATTTCATAAAATTTCTCATGAATGCTTTACAAACATACAAATGCACAACGGTTGTTTCAAAACAGAAACCTCTTCATTCGGTTAATTAATTCCCGCCAAAATTTCACCTTCTTGTGTTACTGTAAAGTTTTCATTCCCTGCCTTGACAAACAATTACAATTGTAATAAAGAGAATCACTGTACCTGACTTTTGAAGGTAGCTGAGTGAGTACATCCTGTTTCAGCCTCCTTATCATAAACTTTGATTCCAAAACTATTTTCAGTTCATCCACGTGCGAAGAGCCCGAGTTGTCCCATCCAAACCTGTTCTGTTTGGCATCACAGTATCGTTTGCTATATTCACGGCTGAAATATAAAGGAAGTCTAATTGAAAGGAAGCCTAGCTATGCAGGATGCAAATTTTTTAACAAATTACCAGTCGCCTTGGAATTATCATCCAACAATAATAAAAATACATTCAAAGTTGAACTTTTTAAATTTTTGGTAAATAAGGCATATTATTCTGTTGATGAGTTCATACTATGAGTGGCCTAATAGAAAGGGAGCATAGCTATGCAGGATGCGAATTTTTTCAATTTTTGGTAAATAAGGCATAGTATTCTGTTGATGAGTTCATACTATGAGTGGCCTATTACCATTAGCTTAGTTCTACAAACTAGAAAAAAATTAATGACTATTTCTAATGATAATTATTACTTATCTTATTTGATTCTTTAAATGAATTGTTGTTTATTCTGTAGTTGACTCGAACTCACCTGTTGTTGATATTAGTTTTAATGTATCATAAGATGGCTGGCTTAAATCTAGAATGTAATGGTCTCCATTTATGAAGTAGTAATAATCATTTATAAAGTAGTTCTATTTTCCAACCTAAGCTTTGTTTATTATCATTGCGTAGTTTTTGATGTATTATAAATGACGATGTTCAACTCTACTGCATTTTATAAGATTTTTACTGTGTTGAATAAAAAATATGATTGATTGATAGATATTTTTTTGAACATGGGAAGAAGGATTAACAGCGTTATCGCTTGTGTCAAGTCTTGGTCAAAGCAATTAATTACTCTTCTTTAGACACTTTTATGATGTTTACTTGGAACTTTGCAGAATATTCTAGGTGTTTAATTAGAATTTAATGGAATCTTATCGAATGTTGTGGAAAATGCGAGAGTCCTTATGTGTTTATTTTAGAATTCGGTAGAAGTTGATAGAAAAATGGAGAGATATCTCGATTATGGAAAAACCTATTTAAGGCGAACGCTTTCGTAAAAGTCAGTTCAGTCTTCTTTGAAATTCGTCGAGATAAACAAGTAGTGACAGTAGTGATAATTAATTACCGTATACTGTGCCTTTAGTGATAATTACTTTTCCTATTTAATTTATACCAGTGGACTCTACTCATAGCTTTATTGTATTATGGACTGGTGCTACATAAGTTAATTGTTCTTTTTCGACGTTCTTCTTGAATTATTGGACAGTTTATTGTACAGTTATTATTTAATATTAAATCGGCCTTTTGACATTTAGTGATTGTTGTACAGTAATATTGAAAACTCTTTATCAGTTGAACAATATCGATTTATCTGTTTTCGATTTCATTATTTTGTGTAATAAATTACTGAACAGTGTGAGTTGTGGATTATTTGTGTTAATAAAGTGCGAGTGATAAATTTAAGTGTTGCCAGCGTTATTTTAGATATTGAATCCGTAACAATATTGACAAAAAATTCTGATTGTGCTGGCAATTGATAGAAACAAACACTGATAAAAAATTATTATGTGGTTCTACTAATACTAAGTTACTGAGTTTGTGAATAAGTTAGATAAAGTTATTGGTAGATGTAGATAAAATGTATGCAACGATTCGGCCTTTAAGCTAATCGTGATATGTTTAGGATGCCCACTTTGCTCGTGTCATACCTTACATCTCACGTGCAGCTTGCAGGTAGTCATAATACAATCTTTGCGAAAACTACTATCAATACATTGAGTTTTACTACAGCGCTGGCAAACCCAAAGGTCTCGGGTTCGATCCCCGACTAACCAAAAAAATTACTGTGGCCACTCCCGTGTTTTGCAGGACATGTCGGTCCCGACTGCCTAAAATACAGTAGTTGAGTCACGTCGGTAGTCCTGAACTTGTTTGGATGCGACTTGAGAGAACTCTGACACCAGACATGAGCCAGCCAGGTCACACGACATTGTTATTATTTTTATCATTATTATTACAGAATGACTCTAAAGTCGCGCAACCCAAACTACAAAAATTGTTTTTAGAATTAATTTATTCAACTTACAAAATCACTAAATAGCATAATAATGACGGAAGCTTTTTTTACAATCTATGATAAGTGCTGGAAATTTCCACCATGATTTTCATTCTTCACATTTGTAAGTGAGCTTCTAAATATTGATATATTTTATTTAAAGAATCAGTAATTGTACTTCAAAGTGAAATTCTTAGTCTAACTTGGACATGGCACAAAATTTGGATTTTTCACTTGTAAATTTGTAAAGAAAGCAGTAGTGAGCTGTGTGTGTTGTATCTTTACGTGATTGTGTAATGAATGAATGGATAAATAAATAAAATAAGAAATACGTCTTCTGAAATTACATGCAACTTTCTCAGTGCAGCAGCAGTGATGCTCGATATCAGTGATGTTTGGCGGCTCAGTAGCGCAGTTGGGTTGAGAGCTTGTCTATGATAAGATAAGGGAAGTGATAGCCGCGAGCCGTAGTGTGTATCTGTTCAGATAGAGATAAGCTGCGTTCTCGTAGGTCCTGTTTGAAACGGTGACCGATTAGATTGGCCAGCAAAAAAGACACTGTTCTCTGCTGTAAAATCACTTCCTGGTGGTTCGGAACCCACCTAAAACTGTAGGTCCAACTCATCAATCACCATCATCCAATTCATTACCCACGCACAGGTCTCAGACCTATGTGGGCTTCATCCTCAAAAACAATAAGGCTCTGGCTGGCTTTGTTTCCTGCAGCCTTGGGTTCAAATCTCATTCAGCCATGGATGTTTTCATAATTCACCCATTCACCTCATTACCCACACACAAGTCTTCAGACTAATGTGGGCATCATCCGCAATTGAAAAATATATACAGTTCTCTTTCCTAATAAAGCATAAAGGCAGAAAAAATAGACAATTGGGTTCAGTTCAGTTTCCGGCGGTTAGAAAATCATAATTTAAGACATCATTATTGGTGAATTACCATTTAACATTTTCTAATAATGATTCAGACTCTTGAAGATCATACTTACAAGCTACCGAAGAAATGCGGCTGCATTGTTACCAATTGTGTGTACAGCTCAACTGGTCTGGACAGAGCCGGTGTTCCACTCAGCAGAATCACTCTTGACAGAGACTTCACCATGTCCAACACTGCTTTACTTCTTTGCGACGATCCACTTTTCAACGAATGACTTTCATCCTGCAAATTTTCAAATCAAACGTAACAAACTACAGTAATTTCTTTTTTCCGAGGATAAAGCCCACATTGGTCTGAGATCTGAGCGTGAGCAATGAATTGGATGATGGTGATTGATGAGTTGAACCTACAGTTTTAGGTGGGTTTCGAACCACCGGGAAGTGATTCTGCAGCAGAGAACAAAGTCTTTTCAATCCAATCGGTCACCCTTACAAAGAGGGCCCAGGAGTGAACAAATACCTTCTACGGCTCACGGCTATCACTTTCCCCAAAAAGCGGACCTGACACAATGTTAAACAATTTTATTATTATCATCTAACATCCCAAACATTTGATAGACAACAATAATAGATTTACAACTATAGCAAACTCTTCATCTATCTACTTGACATCAATAGCTACTACCCATAGTCACTAGAACTCTAGAATTTTCTTAAACTGGCGGCAGTGTTAAATATCTTTTATTTTACTAATTTTAATCAATTGGTTAGATTAGACGTGAATAAAGTGACATGCAAGTGAGCCGTAGATAAATAAAAACACAAATCATAACATACCTGTGTGTGTGTAATGAGTTGAAGAACGATTGATGATTCGGACCTACAGTTTTAGGTGGGTTCTGAATCACCTGGAAGTGATTTTACAACAGAGAACTGGGTCTTTTTGCTGACCAATCCAATCGGTCACCCTAACAAAGAGGGGTCAGGTGCACGTGACTTACCTGACTAATGTCCCGGTTTTTCTCAGTTATTCAGTAGCCATTTGATCCAATAGCAGCATTAAGGCTTGTTTCACACATAACAGACAGTAGTCGGATAACCAGTGATGTTTACCCAGCTATTAATAGGGACATTGGTTGAGTTTCTGGGAGCTTTACCGGTAACTGGTAAATGTTACTGGTGGTGTCTGATTGTTCAACTCAAATTCGTAGACGTTAAACAATTTGAATAGACCAATCAGACGCCACCGGTAACGTTTACCAGTAAAGCTCCCAGGAACTCAACCATTGAAACATATGTAGCGCTTCACACTTCCCCGATTTTTAAAATCTTATGATACAATGTAATTACGCTGGGTTAAGGACACCGGTTAGCTGAAGGGCCGGGTATGTGTGAAACAAGCCTTAGGGCCGCTATTGAATCCATATGTGCTAATGAATCATTTACTGAACGGCTAAGAAACCGGGCATGAGTAGACTTTACAGTTCAAGCTTTACCAAATTCAAGAAAAAAATATTCTGTTCTATGTCCTAATTCGAAAATTGAAATCTTAAAAATAGAATTCAAGAAATAGAGTAGAATCAAATGATAACTTACCAAAATAATTACGCCGAATTTAACGCTATTTATTAGTTTGGTCACTCGTCCCAACAAATCGTAAGATAAAATTAGGACTTTCACAATGTTCTCTTCAATATAATCTTTTCCAGTCTTTAGAACGAAAATACTATGCATAGGCACACTTGGCAGCAGCCTGCAAACATCTTCTAGCCATTGATACCTGAAAAATGGTGAAAAATTAATTAAAAATGCTATAAAAGATATGATTTCTTACAATTTAAACTGCCTACTGAACTTTTCAATGGTAAATTAAGAGAGTTCAGATTGGCTACATACATTTTGAAATGCACAGGATAATTATTAGAAAGGTCGCACAAGTCTAGGTAAAAGCCCCTTTAACGCTAAAAATTACGAAAATTAGTATAAGTTGCAAGCCAATACTTATAAACTTACGTACGATAATCAGTAGATTAAGTATATTTTGTCGAATTGAAAACACGTTGCTATAGGAGTGAGAGAGTAATCTAATAAGGCTAATTGCACACACCGATTTTGGACGGCCAGTATAAAATAGGCCGATATTTTATCGGCTAGCAGGTGCTAGCACACTCACCGAATTTTTACCGGTCAAACAATCAGCTGTCTACATGTGATTGAACACCAACATATCAGAATACTAAAATATTATTTTCAAGTAAGGATTGCGCATGCACATGATAATCAAAGTAATCTTTCAGCTGATTAGAGTAATCTTTTTGTAGCTTTAAAATCGGTGCGTGTGCAAGCGTGTATTTAGTCATGTAGGCCCCTACTTGCCGGTAATGCCGGCGATACAGTGGCAGTGGATGGCTGCTCACCGGCATTTTACCGGCGCCGATCAACGGTCGGCGTGTGTGCCAGGTCCCGTTCCCACATGTGGTTCACTATTGGAATTTGAACGACCGGTATAAAATCGGCCGTCCAAAATCGGTGTGTGTGCAATTAGCCTAAGAGGTAAGAATGATTGAATACAGAGTGATATGTAATACAGTATATAACGGTTCAGAAATGATGCAGTTAAACTCAACGAATGAATGAGATATCATTAAATAAATAAAATATTAAAAATAACTATGAAAAATATATTATACTTCTGTGCAACATCTGTGGAAGGTAGCTTCTCTTTTAAATCTCTGTCAGCTGGATAGGCCATTATATTTATAAGGGGAGTTGCAAAGTAAAGTTATATTGGAATCATAACCCAATTTACATTCGCTAGGTAGCTTTGTGAAGCATTTAATTCAATTATGATTGATATAGTATATTGAAGTGATATAGGTATAGTTGTATAAATAAATTTTTACCTTGCATAAGTATATATATACTTATGCATATATATTTTGGCCTACAGGTAACTTAAAATAAAGGAAGTCATCTTATCTTATCAACTTTATCAAGGCAAAGGGAATGTTTCAATACTTTATGCATGTCAGGTTTATATGGTACTACAAGCATCAGTTAATGGTACAGGTTTAATACAGTACTAACAACAAATACATTGCTGTAGGAATGAGAAAGTAATCTAATCCAGTAACTAATAGAGCTGATTATGTCCATTAATTTTGAAAGCTATCAATAATTCAATAATAACAAAAAATGATAGAAATTGTAAATTAAGACTATTTTGGCGAATTGAATAATTTATTTAATTACTTTAAACGTTTAAATAGTAAAGACTTGCCTAATAGACGAAGGACACACTATTAGGAGGGGCCAATCTTTAACTATCAATAATTCAATAATAACAAAAAATGATAGAAATTGTAAATTAAGACTATTTTGGCGAATTGAATAATTGTTTATTTAATTACTTTAAGCGTTTAAATAGTAAAGACTTGCCTCATAGACGAAGGACACACTATTAGGAGGGGCCAATCTTTTCGATAGTAACTGGCAATACCTAGAGCCTGAATTGTTTTTCCCAAACCCATATCATCGGCAATCAGACATTTTCCATTTTTAGAAACCCCGAATCTGAAATAAATAAAAAACATCGTAATATAAGAGATCATCAAGTTTGTTAAATTATAAAATTATTATTACAGATAATATTTATACAAAATTTATAGGTCCATTTTAGAGGATATTGAGGTTTTTCTTTGTGTGATTTAGGATGTGAATTTACAGATTTGTAATTTTACTAATAGGATCCAAAGCTCACCATACGCAGACATCAATTTACAGACCACTGCAATTACTTAATCAACAATACACCAAACGATTCATTGATAGTAGAATTACAGCAGGACTACACAGCAAAGTAGATGAATGGATGGATAGAAATTTGTATTTTAAATTGACACTATAAAAAGTAAGCTTTTCAAATACATAGTAAGTCAGCATGGGCTGCAGGCCATCCCAGTTGAGCTAAGCCATGTTTCAAACGAGGAAGATAAAGGAAAACGTTTTGTTCTGCCATTACTGAATTATTTACTGAAAAATTTACCATTTTTTATGAATTCGTTTTGTGATTATTCTATTTCAAAAGTTGAATCAAGTATTTTCTCACCTTTGTTTATGATTTATAAATTTAATTCCTTGACAATGTGACTATTCACAGCTATTTATTGTACTATTTTTTTTTTAATGTATCCTAGATGTTATCTACTATAGTTAAAATTGATGTGTATTGAACGGCCATACGATAACAACAACAACCTTTGTTTATTTGAATAATATAGATTCTGCAACTCTCTGCTGGCACACAAGTTTTACTTCTGCTGACAGTGCCAATTGTGTTTGATACAAGTAACTTGGGTTGATACAAGATGGCCTTTTTAGTTCGTTATTTTTATAACTGAACTCTTTAATAAGTTGCTACAAATTTTCAGTACATAATTTTATACAACTATGTATAGATACAACTATAATGTTTGAGTGTTGTAATTCTATGTCAATATTTGATTTGCTATGTCAATATTTGAGTGTTGTAATTCTATGTCAATATTTGATTTGCTTGTAAAAATACTTTCGGCATTAAATAAATAAAGTGATTATGCTAAAATTTAGTTTTAGAATTTTTGTATTTAACTGACACAATGATGTAGAATTTGTGTATGTCCTGAATAAAGAAATAGATTGATTAATTTTAAAATCTGTCATCGCACATCTTTCAGGTTGATGAAACCTAATGATGACGCTAATTTCAACCAGATGCCTCCTTTTAACCTAAATACAATATGCTCTATACATAATCTACTGTACTCTAAAATGTGTTATTTTACTTGGAAATAAATAATTGATTGATTGACTGATTGCTACACAGTAAGCTCTATATTAAGATACTAATAACTTTTAAACAAAATTTCTGAACAGTACATTATTAATACCAAAATAACCAAAAGAATGAGTGATGAACTCAGTATTTGGATTAAGAACAACTATTTTTTTGGATCTGTACATACATTTGTTTTTGTTATTTTGCATCTGATTGTATGCTTGTTTGCTGGGATTTGCCTTGGATTACTCTGGCTCTTGACTTTCTTTATCTTGAATCCTAAATCTTTCTTTCCTCTTCTTCTCCTTCTCCCCATCAATCTAATCTAATCTAATCATTCTTGTTTACACTTCTTGTCCATATCATTACTACATATTTCTTCTCTTTTAATTTCTTCTTTTTATCAACTATTACTTTTTAACTAGTTAATATTCATTTAGTTAGCTGAGTTCTACTTAGTTGTTACTTTGTATTCTTAATAAAATGTCTACTAGTATGAATGTTTTGTAAACTGTGCATTTTGTGCATAATATGCAATAGGTCTTTCACGACCTGGCATCTGAATAAATTGAACAATCAGTCTCCACTTCTAATTTTTTAAATGAATGAACTACTACTAGTATGCAGGTGAATACAGTTGGAAAGGTTATTCAATTCCATAACTTACCATGATCTTCTCTGCAAATCTTTGTGTATCTATATATTTTTTATGTTTATTATATCTTTGTTTTTCATTTTTTTTGTACACTGTTTATTGTGTGTGTTTAAACTGGAATAAATAAATTGAAATTAAAACTAAGTGGGGGTTATGTTAGGTTAGTTATAACAACCAATATGGTTTTTGAAGTTGGACACCCTGCTATGTTTGATTTTTAAATTATCTAGTAGCATAATAAATTGTAGATTTGTTACTCACTGCACGCCCTCTATCTGGAACGGGTAAAGATAATTTCTTAGGGTTGACTCCACAGGCGTGATATCAATATCTTTGTAGGATTCTTCTGCTTCTTTACGTTTTGAAATGAAATGCTGAAAAGAATCAAATTAAAAATGATGGGTTTAGAAAACAAATAAATCAAAACACTGTTTAAAAACAAATAAATTAAAACAGTGTTTAAAATAGTTATTTATGTATTAAGAGCGTGAAGCGTGACTTTATTGCTCAAACCAAAACAGTTACTACGCGACGCATAGCGGAGATCAGTAATTTTGCGAGAGCAATAAAGAAGCTTCACGCGCGAATTACATACAATATTTTCCCTAAAACTGCAGTTCTGGATTCCAACACAATAAAAGCTTGTAATTTGTAGCATTAAAGACCATGTGCGGATTTGGTTAGCGTGCGCCATTGTTAAGGTTATGAAAATTTCACAGATTCCAAAATCCACCAATGAGAAGACATCAAAATCAAAACAGAAGCGTAAAGAAAACAGCTGGCGAGCGTAAAGTACTTTACCGCTCGCGGAGCAGTAAAGAGGTATTTTACAATTAGTTTTCAGTACGCAAAGAACTACTTTACGAGCAGTAGGAAAAAATATATGTTTGTCTACAGGCTGTATACTTGACTTTTGGTCGTATCTATTCATAAGTTGGGTCATTAATCTATCATTCCATTGGAAAGTTCATTCATTGAGTAATTTATCCTATTATTATAATAAACAGCTACTTGCTGCTATCTGTCGAAAAAACTCTAATGTTGGAGAATAAGGGATCAGAAGAGGAGAGAACAAAATAAGGAGAAGGGGAAAGAGAAGAAGATGAAAAAAGACAAGTAGAAGAAGAAAAAAGAGAAGGAGAAAAATCAGAGGAGAAAAATCAGAGGAGAAGAAAAAGAAGTTGAAGAGGAAGATGATGAAGGAGAAGAGGGATAAGAAAAAGAGTCTATTAAATTTGTAAATAGGTAAATCACATTCTAGAAATTGAGGTTCAATTAAATCGGGAAACCTGATGGCAAAATAAAAGCGTTGAAATATGCCCTATTCCGCAGTTTAAAGGCACGTCATTTCACCAAATAGAAGATATTCCTGACAATTTGTCATGATATTGTAATAGCACAATTTATAATTATTTCTACAACTAAGTAACTAAGATGTTAATTTCACTGGATTAACTTGAGTTACAGGATCAATTATCAACCAATATTCAGCATATATCAATTGGGTTTAAATATCAGCATTGATTCTACGGATTGAAAAATAAATTAATAAAATATTATCTTGAAGATGAATTAACATTATCAACAATTGAAATGACTAGATAATTTAGCTAGGATTTAGCACTAGAAACAAAAATTAGTACAAATTTGTTGAAGGATTTGAATTAAACATACTTTAATGAATAAGACTGATGTTAGCCAGACCACTTCAATTATTAAAACACGAGAGACTATAGTTTCGATTGTTGCATTATTTTCAATCTCAATAAACTAAAAGTAAATACCGAGAAGCAAGATATAGATAAATAAAAGTTTAAAGCCATTTAGCAACATACAAAGTCAACCTAATACAAGTAAGCATATAAAATTGTATTGTAAATTATTCTATACATAACTAAAGTAAACCTAAAAGGAATATTTTGTATGGTAATCAGTTTGGCTTCAGGAGCGACAGAAACTTAAATAATAATATTTTTAATTTGTCTAAAGATATACATACATTAATAGGTAAGAACAGAAAAATACTTTTGTTATTCATTGATTTGGCTAAGGCGTTCGATACGGTTGACCGGGATATCCTTATAAATAAACTGTATTATATTGGAATAAGAGATGTGTCATTGGACTGGTTCAGGAGCTACCTTTCAAATCGCCGCCAGATTGTCACTATTCTAAGAGAAAATAGCAATTGTAGAGCACTAGAGTACGGTGTTTTGCAGGGTAGCACCCTTGGACCAGTTTTATTTTTGATTTTCATAAATAATTTGGGGAAGCTAAACCTTCAGAACGGTAACTGCTTTTTGTATGCTGATGATACAGCAGTACTCTTTGATGGCTCCTCCTGGAATGAGGTGTACAAACATGCAGAACATGGGTTGAACAAAGTTAAAAAATGGTTTGACCAGAACCACCTCACTGTCAATGTGATTAAAACTAAATGTATGCCTATTTCTCTCAGAGCAGATGCTGACCCAGTTGGCATGGAGTTAAGATTGCACACTTGTGAAGCGTTGGATGATTGTATGGTGTGTGACATGGTGGAAAGTGTCTCAGAATATAAGTACTTGGGATTATTTTTTGACAAACGCTTCAAATGGAGTTCACATATTACTTTCACTAGGAATAAATTAAGGAAACTATTATACGTTTTCAATTTTTTAAGTAAAATTATGAATAATGATATGCTAAAGCTTGTATATTATGCGTACGCCCAATCAATTTTACAATATGGCATTTTGGCATGGGGTGGTGCCTCAAAGTCTGTCTTATGCCCCTTAGAAATAATGCAAAAATCTATTCTTAAAACAACTTTGCAGAAGAGTAGTAGATACCCAACTGAAACTCTATTTAATGATTTTAAAGTATTTAATGTTACTCAGTTATATGTTAGAGCCTTAATCATGTATATTCATAAGAACAAATTGGATATAATTACTCAAGTTCATCACAATTACTCAACCAGGAGCTCTGTGAATGTTGGTATAAGCATTCCCAGAGTATTCAAATCTATTAATGAAACAGACTCCTTCTATAAAGCTAGTATTCTATATTCAAAATTACCACAACATATAAAGGCCCTAGAAGCACGTTCTTTTGGTGTCTATAAACGTTATGTTAATAGGTGGTTATTGGAAGTTGGTAGGCTAAGGATACATGAATTTTTAAAATCGAACTATATTTTTTGAGAGTGACCTGCTGATGTATGTTTTTTCATTGACTTTTTTGTTGTTCTTGGCTTGACATGTTTATTGTCCTTCATTATCTTCTCTTTCTTTTTCACACTCAGTCTTTCTACCTCATCACATATCATTCATACTTCATCGTTCTCTCATCTCCATCATTTAGCCTACTTCATATCTTTCTAGGCTTTTTTTTTTTTGTTTTGTATAATTTTTAAATAGAATTCAGTGTACCTATTTAATAAGATTGCTACTCTTTCCTGCTCACAGGCACTCTGCCCATGCATGGAACAAATCTGTATGTTATTTTGAATTCAAATGTATATTGATTGTAACAAATAAATAAATAAATAAATACACATATTAAATTAATATATAAATACATTGCCTAATTTATATTTTTTAATTTTTTTTAGGATGAAGCCCACATAGGTCTGAGACCTGTGCGTGGGTAATGAGTTGGATGATTGTGATTGATGAGTTGGACCTACAGTTTTAGGTGGGTTCCGAACCACCGGGAAGTGATTTTACAGCAGAGAACAGTGAGATTTTGGCTGCAGAAATTAAATATCAATAGTAATTTCAGAATCTAAGAGTTCTTGTATAGAATACATTGGTGTTTTTAATAACCAGGTAAAAAGTTTTATTTTGAATCAATCTGCAATCTCATTTATTAAACTTGCGGTTACTTATTGCACAGTTTCAGTCCTATTATATTTATCGTAGCTACTCGTTGACTTTGCAAGCCTTTGGAATGGTATATTAAAACTATTATACACCCTATAATTATAATTAATACACAGTATTAATGATTATACACCCTTCTAATGCCCGGTTTCTCAGTTGTCCAGTAATCATACAGTAGCTATTGATTCAATAGCAGTCCTAAGACTTGTTTCATTCATACCCAACAGTCAGGAACCGGTGTTGTTTACCCGGCATAATTGCATTGTACAATATGATTATTTAAAAAATCGGGTAAGTGTGAAGCGCTCCATATGATACAATGTGTCTAAAGCTGGGTAAACTACACCGATAACCCGACTGTCGGGTGTGTGAGAAACAAGCCTTAGGGCCGCTATTGAATCAATAGCTACAAAATTATTCACTGAACGAATAAGAAACCGGGTATAAGACAAATATTATGTGTTTACAGACTGGAAGCCTCTCATACATTGGAGGTCTGTCATTGGCTGATACTAGACAACCCCTTCAGAAACAAGAATTACCAACCAATACGAAGCGAGTATGGTAACCACGTAGTAAACAGGTGATCAGATGACCAAACAGAAATCAAAACGAATAAACTCGAAAAATATTGAAGTCCAATACCTCAATCAAGATCAAACAACCGAAAAAGATTTTTGACGCGATAATTAAAGAGGTTTGGAAATCAGTCTCATTCATAATGGATATCTACCACAATAACACAATCACCAATACCAAGAAAATTATACATACTTTCACAATAAACTGAGGAAGCGGATTTATATTTATTTGGGGCTTTAATCCTTCACATTTGGAGATGAACGATTTGTACTCTGTCAATGGAAAATTCCAATCTCTACTTTTCGGATCTGTAAAAGCAGAACAATAGTATTAAATATCGAATGTTTTTGGTACGTTCTTTTAAAACACGTAGTGGCATTGCCGGAGCAATGGATAAGGTTAAAATTATTTTAATGCCAAAGATGAATCCATTTGCTCTGGCATTGAAAAGCTCATGACATGTTATAAATTGAATTGAATTGAATTGAATTTATTGCCACATAAAAAAAAACAGAAACATTACAAATGTCATTGTACAAAATAAAACTAAATAATAATACACTTCTACATTATATTAATCTACATAACTACAAGATCTTTTGTATTAGTGATTACAATGTAATTATATGTAAAATATTTGAATATAAATTATATGTAATTAATTAATTATCTGTATATCGTCTGTAGCTCTAGTACAGTAATGTGCTCAATTACTATTATTTAGTTTTTATAATTATTATGGCATCACCAGCAAAAGGAAAAACCTTGTGCGCTGGTGATAGTCGCATTTATATTTTAACAAGTTTATTTATTTAGTAAACAATATAGTCACTTGCATATAATTTTATTTATTGAATAAAATTTAAAGATGAGAAAAATTTAGATCTAATCCATGAATTAATGTTTCTGTTCATGTGAATTGTTTTATTATTATGTCTGTTTCTCAGGTATTCGTTTTGTAATCTCAATAAACTAAAAGTAAATACTGAGAAGCAAGATATAGATAAATAAAAGTGTTAAGCCATTTAGCAACATACAAAGTCAACCTAATACTAGACATTTCTACAAGTAAGCATATAAAATTGTATTGTAAATTATTCTATACATAACTAAAGTAAACAACTGAGAATTTAATAAATTAATATAATTTCATTTTCAAATACTGTGAAGTCAGTACTGAGTCATCAGTTTGTGAGTTGGCATCTTGTGTAGGAAGGAACAGGAGCTTCCCTCTTGCATGGCATCTTATCACGAAAGGTAAGAATTCAATTAATTTTCAATTAATTAAAAGCAAGTTTCAAAGAATACATGTTGAAATTGTATAAAACTATGTTATTCTTAAGGCACATTATTTTATAATGTTTAGGATTATTAATTGTAATGTCAAATAGGTTTGACAAAATGAAATTAACTTATTCTAAACCTAAATTCTAATAAACTAGAAATAATTGTATAAGTTAAGGACATTACATATTTGGTGGAGGCGCTTGGTAAAGCCTTGATGAACGAGGCGAGTTTAATAGCTGAGCAAGTAGAAGAAACGTTACAAACCGATCGACAAACAGGCCGAGCCAAATTGTAGAATTACTGGAACTTTCAGAATTACCCCAAACTATGGAATTTGAGACAATAAATAATATTGCAATGATAAACAAAAATATGAAGTCCACCAACATTTAATCAGTAAACTTTCTTCAAATCAGTTGATTGGTGTTATGAAAATAATATATGTCTCATCTGAGGTGTTATGTTGGCATACTGTGCAGTTAAATGTTTCATGCATGTCGGCTTTGGCCACAATAGCATCTATTTTGGTGTTGACTAAACTGCCAGCGAGTAGAAAGAAAAGTAGATGGGCTCTCAACTTTTTTCGTAGATAGTGCATTGTTGGCTACTAGGCTAGTGGACACGTTTACACGGGGCGAGTTGACACCCAGATTGTAGTTTCCCCAGCGAGTAACAGTAGCGCCGCCCCAAGGTTAGCATACAGAGGTTGTCTTGATTCCATAAGACGCGTGGAGCTGGCAGCCGAGTCAGGTGTGACGTCACGCTCCGACCTCGCTGCCCGCCTCACACGCCCGTCAAATGTAAAAATGACTAAGTTTAAGCCCTTACAGCAAAGTACCCATTACCCCCACATAGGCGTGAGTCACATCAAAATGTTCAGTATTTAATCCTCCGTTAAGCTATGTTAATTTAAAATGTCAAAAGGATCCCTGTAAAGTTTCCCAACGAGTCTAATAAACAACGTTTACTAGACGATTTGGTTGGATTTTACACTCTTGGTTTTGATACATACTATTTAAGGCTATTTGATTCAGTCATTTAACAGTACTGAAAATAAAAGTATTATTTTTCTAAATTTCTATGGTAAAAATATACTTCTAACATGTTTTTGATTTAAAAGCAGAAGTTCAATAAATAAAAAAGACAATCATGAATGGTCCTACCAATCAAAGACAATCATGTTCTTACAAAATCTATTCACTATTCATTTACGTTTTTAGAATAATATAAAGCATCTTGTTGCCTTGTTGTGCTATGTTTTAAGATGTGAGTTTCTTGTGTTTCTTCTTTGTTTTTCTGTCATCGCTGTCACTGGTCTTTCTCTTAGCAGTAATAGTTTCATTCAAAAACGGTATTTTCATTTTCCTTTTCAAAAATAGGAAACAACGTTTGCTGAAGTACCTCAGAGTAAATGCTAGAGAAATTTCATCACTGGTCCACGAAACCTGTTTCTTTTTCCCTAAAAGCAGATCTATTTGATTTTGAGTGAATAAGGAGGATAACACTTTGAACGTTTTGATCTGGTTTGAATCAAACTTGTTAGCTCTTCTCTGTAGGATATAATTTTTTTCTTTAATTTTTTTATTTCACATTCATCTGAACGTATTTTTCTATTTTTCTTTCTAGCGAATCAATCTTCCCTCTGAGTATTTTTGTTTCATCACTGATAGAATCGATTCCCTTTTCCTCGTCAATATTAATATCTCCCTCCATGCAACCTGTAGTTTAGGTCATTAACAAGTTCCTTCACAATTTTTTTTTGCTCCCTTTCTTTCACACGCTTTTGTCTCTTCGCTTTACCAGTCTGAAGAGTGTCTGAATTTATTGTAGGCCTATCATTTTCGAGTTTAAGTGATGGCACAGCTTGAGGTTTGAGAATTTTTTTTTAGAGGCAAATTCAACAGTTCAGACTTGAGATCACGTTCATAATCATCAGGAGTAAAATGTACAGAGCAAATAACAGCTGTCAGTGGATTGAAAGATATGTCGGCTCTTCTACAGCGTTGCGCCCATTGCTTAGAAACCAGTGAATCTTTTGGAAACTTGTGATAATAAATTTTTTCACCAAAGTCACGGGTTTTAATCCTGCAGTTGTTGCACAATGCAACTGCGCACCTTTCCCCTGGCATCAGGAAACAGTGTATTTTACACCAAACACAAATCTACAAAATAATAACAGGAAACAACGTCGAATACGCACATCAAAAAGAACGCTACACAATATGCATAACTTACGATGACAAGAAGTATAACAGAGCAACAGACGTATGGACACTACGAATGAACTTGGTAAACTAGTGTATGAATCATAAGTGTGCACGTGCAGGTTCACTTGTCTATTTTTAGTAAGCCTAATGAATCATCATGATAGTAAATAAGATAAAGTAATTGCATTGTTGTCCGGCACCCGGCATTCCACGAAGAAAAAACCTGGAGCGCCACGTAATAACATTTACAACTTTCACAAACGATTGTAAACCAACTATGTATCAAATTTCGGATCTAGGTAGACCAAAATAAAATTTGGGGTCTCCTCTTTAATTTGACGTTTTTGTTTTTAAAATCGGTTGTTAAAAAAATAGTGACCAGCCTTACTGAAAAAATCATGTCAGTTTTTTACGGATTATATCAAACACGTAGGATTTTCTACTTTTTAATTCTTACAAGAAAGTAATATTGTTAAGATACATATTGTTGGAAAGCCAGTTTCTTCCTGAATAGAAATATTGAGCCATATTAATGATCTCCATAACGGCTTTTGTGCTACGAGTTGATATAAGACGCGGTGTTCTTTGAAGTAGATTCCTGCATCACAGTTCAGAGTTCACCCATTCACAGGTCGGAGGGTGACGTCACAGATGCCAGCTCGTGCGCGTATGAAAGTCGGATCGAGGCAACCTCCTATATACTTACCTTGGCGCCGCCCTACGAAATCGTAGCTAAACCAAAAATACATTGAACAATGTTCGCTTTGGGGTCTGTGGTGGGGGAAACTCGGTCGGCCTGTAACTTTTCTACTCGCTTAGCTACTAAACAAGATAAGGCTCCATCAATACCACTATGTGGTATAAATTATTGTACTAAAACATTCTTTCAAAATACAGTATTTGAAAAATAAAACTTGACATTAAACTCTAATATTGAAAATAATGACAATTTGAGTATTCTGACACTGACTTACCATACATCTTTCCAGGAGTAGTTTTAAATAAGTCGAGAGCTCTCTGATTGTAGTCCATCTCAACTCTAAATCGACAGGCCGAGAGAAGTTCACAAGATCCATTGATAACTTTCAAGAAGTCTGTCGTACTCGATGTGTGAGTGTCCACTGGTGTATTAGACTGGAAATGGTCGAATCTATATTTAAACTCACTACTTGTCTTTTTCTGCGGAACAAAATCAGCCGAATCTTGCAGCTTTCTTTTGGGAGCAGCATCTTTGGTACCGTAGAAATTAGTTTTCATCCCGTTTGAAATACGCGAAATATTTGACTGAATTGAAGTGGTTTGAACCCGATTATTGTTTGACACAGAAGCAGTGGGTAGCACATTTCGTATGGGAGACACACATGACTGAATGGAAGTGTTTTGTGGTGGTTTATTACTTGACACAGCAGCAGGGGGCAGCACATTTCGTATGGGAGCCTTATTTCCATTCTGCTGTAGGCCCTTCAGTTTTTCTTCCCGACGTCGAATTGCTGCTAGACGATTTTCTTCTATTCTTTTCAACTGTTCGGAAGTGAGAGTTGACATAGTTCAACACACTTATTCCTGCAAAGTACAAGATCAATTAGAAACACAGTTCAATACCACATATAGAACACAATGCACAGGGTGTTTTGCTTAGAGTTAACAATACTTGTGGGCTTGTTATACCCACCACAATAACGAAAAAAAGCTCGTATAAACATAAGTCATGAAATGCTTCTTAACACAATTAAACATGGCGGAAGTTAGCGACTACCTCTATCAGTTTATTTGTTTAGAAATGTGTAGTGCCTTCATTTTACTTGAAATTTAATTTTGTAATAAAGAATTAACAAACTTGTTTGAATAAAAAAAATTCATTATTTTGATGAGTACAAGCCCACCAAGAGTTGGTAACTCTATTCGGAACACACCATTAACTAGAAATTTCAACTAGAAAATACGGAAGTTCACGTACATGTTTGAGGCCAGCCAGCGCATTCATTTTTTTGAAACACAAAAATAGATACAAGCGAAAGTGGTGTCTATTTTATTGAATAAGAAGTTATTTATTTTGAGACAAATTTGAGCAGAGCTCAGGCGGAAAGGAATTGTATGCACATATGTACCTAATATCAGGAGACCGAGCTCCGCTCGGGCGGGAGGGGGTTAAATGTTTGGGGCAATTATGTGTATCTTGAAGATCGAAGATAATGCTGTGGGAAGGGTATTAACGACGCGTTATGCTGTGAAGCGGTCCCACCTCATCTCTACATTTTCCATCATAAGCTAGTGCACAAGCAAATCAACAATAATGTTAATTCCAATTGGTAAAAATGTTCTTTTAGATACTAAATATGTATTTTGAGTAACAATCTGAATTTCGAGTTTACCAGCTCGTAGAACTGTAATTTTTCAAGATAGGTGGTGGTTGGGTTGATGGGATACCACTTTGTAGCCCCTCACTCAAGAACGGCTTCTCACATCTTGTCTAATGGCTCATTGAAACGACCCAAATTCATACTTGTAACATTTAGCTTAATTTGTAATTCTTCTTGGAAGTGTAATGTAGGCTTTCTACTGTACTTGGAAAATGTCGTATTTTTTAAGAACTTGGTAACTACTCAAAATAAAAATGCAAAGTTGGTCTCAAATTGTAGGTAATATCTTTCTCTTCCACATCATTGACATTAAAATCTAAAAAAAATTTTTTTTCAAATTGAGCTATTATAATTAGCCAAATTTTCATGAGTTTTATAGTATTTCCGGCTTTCCGATCTTCCTAGCTTGCCTAGACCCAGAGTTATTGTACTGTAATACAAAATACTAAAAAAATATGAAAAAATTACAAATAATGTTATTTTTTGTATGGTTAAATCAGCGAACACATAAGACCAATAGAAGGGGTTCTTGTCGCCGAGGGGAAGCCACTTGTTACGCGCTCGTCCACTACAAAGATGGCGGCGCAGGGATGACTCACCAAAGTGGCGAGCGCTTGAGAAGCCAGTTTATGCTATTTATTCTAAATTTACATATATATTTTTACATTTTAAATAAAATAAATGTTAGCACTGAAATCCAAGTACGCTAATCAGATCATCAACTATCAGTTTCATATTATTCTATTTTGATGTTATTGTCCAAATAGCCTATATTGGAATAAATTATTTCAAGATATCATCCTATGCTTTTTTCAAAGTAGGCTACTATGTTTTCATATAATTTTAGTCTTATCAACATTAAACTATTATCAAGATGCAAATTTAATTTAAAATTTGATTGAATTGGGACTTACTCTTTGATTCAATACTAATTGAGAGAATCAACTATCGCATCATTAGTTAGGGCAATAATTTGTTGAATCAAGCTGGTTTTCTTTGAATCAACTTGCAATTTTTTAAACTGCTAAATTTCAAACATCATAATTAGTAAATACTAATTGTGTCTATCTGATCATTTATTCCAATGTAGGCTATTTGGAAAATAAAATCATAATAGAATAATATGAAATTGAAAGTCGATGATTTGATTAGCCTACTTGAATTTCAGTGTTACCATTCTATTTGTTAAATTAATATTAGATAGAGTCCCGATTCAGATAGTTTAAGGATCGTAGGATATTATGCAGTTATGTTTATAGATTGGTGATCATCTTAGTTATTTTAGTATATTTACTCAATCTTCTTGTAATGCAATGTCTCTAAGTTTTAAATTGAAATGTAGGTCCACAAATTGAATACACTGTTCCAGTAATCATGTTTTATGTAAAACCTATCATTTTAATTCAGGATCCTGATTGAACTCATTGTATATTGCTTAGCCTATCCCATGTTAGGGATAGGCCAAGGTTAATCTTGCTTTATGTCATTATTATTAATTCCTAGGTTGATCTAAATATAACTCGTTAGGAAACTTGCTTTCAACTTAGAAAACTCTGTTAAATATGTATTGCCTTATTAAGCATTAGGCCTTCAAATTGTAAATGTTAATGTAATTTTGAGTATGAATGATCATGTTCTACAGAAGACGTTTCAATTGGCCTATCTTGAATGTAACATTAATTCTTGTTATGCCTTCTGCAATATCAATTATTGCGTATAATTTAATAGTGCTAATAAATTAATAGCTAATTCAATACTGCTTTAATAGTGCTATTTTAAGGGTTATATATATTTTGTGCTCAGTGTCTTCGCGAGTGCTTGAAGAATAGCTTTATTAATATCAATTTTTATTATTTTAACATTACCACTTTCTTTTAACTTAAAATTTAAAAGTTAATACTTTTTTTATCAACCCAAAGTTGGTTTGGTTGGCGCCCATATGGAAATTATTTCATTCTGGATAGCGAAAGTACGGTCTTTACAATAGGCTATTACCCCATTAGACAAATTGAGTAAACGTTCAACTTTATGTAGTCATTGATTTATATGATTCAATGACTTTAAAGATGAATTTTTATTTAATAACGACATTGTTCTAATAAACATTTTCCTATTTGGATTTTGTTCATTTGCGTTCATAACGGAAAGATTTAAAAGTTGGACTAATTTAATCAACAATTTACTAAAAACAATCTAACTATAATATTATTACATTACAATAATAAACCTTCAAGGAAGTATTGAATCAAACACAAGAAATAAGTGAATAATTGACTTTGTGGTCCCGGATGCGCAAGCTGGCTGACGACAGCGCGCCATCCCGATCGCGTTTCAACGTTGCACTTAAACCTAACATTGCATCCAAAGTATAAGTCGTACATTAAAATAAAAATCATGAAAAAATCATTCTGTTATTTCTGTACAACTTTCTCGCTTTGATCACATCTCTACCCAAAAGATGAAAATTTTGGTAGCCGACTCACTTTTTCATGTCATGGTTTGAAACTCGGACAAAAATATAACTTTAAACAACTAATTAAAATATATAGAGGTAACCATTAACTTTTATAATGCCACTGTTATCGTTAGAAACTAATTGTCTATACTCATGCCAAGTTTGAAAGTTATATCTTAATCCTACGTGTGTTAAACTGCAGTTTATTTGGAGAGAGCGCATTGAAATTTTCTGCTCTTGAAAACACGATTTCGTCTTTCTATCCACTACATGGATGGCGGACTTGGCTTCACCTCCTATAATACTACGCTAGTGCATACGGCCCTTCTATTGGTCTTATGGGTTCGTTGGGTTAAATTGAAATTGAAATACTTTATTCTCCAAAATTAGCATAACAACAATAATTACAATTGGAAAATACAATATATTGGAGGCTCCTCTTATGGGCACATGCCTGTGAGAGAGGAGCGAGTTGTACAATAGCATTATTACAAACTAGCTTACAATGTTAAAAGCTACAAAATACAATGCTAAATAATATAATAAGTTAGTTTGTTGACATACTTTATGAGGAAAAGGATAAATAATATAAAAAATAAAACTTAATCTAGAGAGAGGAACTTGTTAAAAGAAATATCCTACAAAAGAGAAGGAAGTGAAAAGAACGGTGAGACCGATGAACATGCCCGATGGTTACCGAGTCAATAACTGTAAAGTTTGTATATTTAATTATAAAGGAGAAAAACAACACACTCATACCCACACACTCACAAACACACAGAACACACTATCCACACTCACACACCCATTAATTTCATATACTTGTATATAAAATAAGGCACAAATTAGAATCGTTCCTCAGTTAGAGTAAGGAGACACTAGAATATCTTCCTGCTCCTCCAGGTTTAGGGAAGTAACCCATCTGTTGACAATTTTTTTATAGTGACTTATTCTCATAATGGTTGGATTTTTTAAATATTCGGGTAGTTTTTGGAAAAGAAAATGCATTTTATAGTGAGTGGAAGTGGAAGAGAAAGTTCTTGTAAGTCTAGGGTTGATGATGCCTATATTTAAAGCTGCTCTGGTGTTATAATTGTGAAGGATATTGGAAAATAGGGCCAATTTATGTTGAAAGATGTACAAGGTTAGAGTTCTTATATATAATTGTCGAATGTTTGGTACATTAAATTCTTCGAAGAGAGAGTCTGATGGATATGTTAGCGGCTTGCGTAAGGCACTTTTCATGATAAGTTTCTGTACAATTGATAAAGAAGCTAACGTTGTTTTAAATGCACCCCCCCCCCCATGCTATGATACCATACTGTAAGAATGATTGGATGTAGGCAAAATAGACTTGTTTTATTATACTGGGTGTAAGTATTCAGCTCAAGGATGAAAACAAATAAATAAATTTACGGAGTTTGTTTCTCAGGTAATATACATGATTGTTCCACTTTAGCCGACAATCGAATATTATGCCCAGATATTTGTACTCTTTCACACGTTAAACACACTCACACTGACACTGAATAGAATCATTCTGCGCGTCACAGGTGTGCAACCTCAGTTCTAAACCAATCGGGTCACCATTGGCTCTGATGGAAATAGGGAGGTATTTTGTTTTGCTAATATTTATAGTTAGTCGATTGTTGTCAAACCAGTCCTTTACGACACACAATCCAAGCTCAGCTGAACGAAAAACCTCATCCCAGCTGATTCCTTCAAACAGTAAAGCTGTATCATCTGCATATAGATATAGATGGCTATTGTCAATGTTCACCTTACTTAAATTATTTATATATATTAAAAACAATATTGGGCCCAGAGTGCTTCCCTGAATTACTCCAAAATTATTATTCATTGGTATGCTCTCTTTGTCTAAGATAGAAACAACTTGTTTCCTTTCACTGAAGTAATTCTCAAACCACCTCAGAGAAACACTCCAAACACCAATATTTTTCAGCTTTTTCATAAGTATACCTCTATCAATCGAATCGAAGGCTTTAGCTAAATCAATGAAGGTCAGAAGTACTTTTTGTTACAAGAAATTGAACTATGTATTTGATTAGTTAGGGGGAAAAGGTTGTCATTGGGATTTTTGTCTTTTCTGAAACAAAATTAATTTTCGTACAAAATGTTATTAGTTATTAAATATCTCTCCAATTGAAGTCGAACTGCTTTCTCGATAATTTTGGATAAAACACTGACTAGATTTATAGGTCTGTAACTAACAAATTGATTTTTTGGACCAGCCTAGTATATGGGAACAACTTTTCCTACTTTCAAGGTATTAGGAAAGACTCCTTGTGAAAAACTACAATTAATAATATATAGTAATGGTATTTTCAATGAATCAACATTTTTCTTTATCAGAAGAGCTGGAATTTTGTCAATGCCGGGGGCGGATCCTCCCTTAAGGTCAACTATAATTTTCACTAAATCGTCATCAGTAATTGGCAACAATTCAAAACGAGAATCCACAGTGAAATCCGCATCATTAACTGGTCCTTCAGTAATATTGGGTATGGCCCTAGCAAGGTTAGCGCCTACATTTACATAATATTCGTTGAATTTATTAGCAACATCTACCACATCATCAGGCTCCATATTATCATTATCTCTATTGTTTAAAAAGTGTTGAATAGGGAAGCTGTCAGAATTTTTACCTAAACCAGTGATTTCTTTAATACTACTCCAAAGTTTTTTAGTATTACCGCCCACATTGGCTATTTTGTTTCGAAAATAAGTTTCTTTGGATGTCTTTAAAAGCTTAGAAAGGTGATTCCTGTATAGTTTGTATTGGTCTCTTAGTATCGCATTGAAAGGCTGTTGTTTTACTTTTGTGCTTAATTTGTCTCTATGGCGAATAGATTTTAGTAACCCACGGTTTTAATTTAATGTTTTTAGATGAAATAGTTTTAGATTTTGTGGCCTGAGAAATAATTTGTTTTAGCTTATCAATAAAAATTCCACTACTAGTGTTTACATCTGGTGTAGAGGTTACGTCGGACCAGTCACATTCAACAATGAGCTGAGATACTAGTACCTCATCTAAAAATACTTTCTGCCGGCTATGACTTAATTGTTTATTATTTCTTGTTTGGATTTGGCAAACTGTAAAGTCATGATCAGTCATGTTGCATCTTATCACGGCTGACCTTATAGTATTAGTATTTTTTATATCTGTGAAAATATGATCTAGGTGGCTGACGTTTCGGTGACCCTGGTAGGCACGTTTATGCAACTGACAATTGTGATTAGAAAAGTTTTTTTTCACCAAAGAAATAATGGCGTCATAAGCTGAGCTCTGACTTTCCAGTCATATGTTTCCTACATGACTGCAAGGCTCAGACTACGACTACACGGTACGCGCGGAAGTTTTTGCGTTCCAGACAGCGTTAATAACGCCGTTAATGGGCCTACCATATGATTAAAAACTGTTTCTCTTTTATCAGCTGTTCCTTTGAGGATAGATTTCTCCTTTTTGTGTCCTTCAGCGAATTTTTACAGGAATGAGACCTAGCGCAATCGTATTTTTGCACCAAAAAGCTCCTATATTCGTAATTTTATCAAAATCGTCCTTTATGGCCTCACATTGTGGGGTGGAGCTGCGGATGTTGTTCGGGTTCTGCTGATCCAGAAAAAGGCAATAAGAATTGTGTATGGTGTTGAAAGACTGGCTCACTGTCGCCCTCTTTTTATTGAAAAGAGAATATTGACAGTGTTCTCTCTATATATTCTTTGTCTTCTAAGTGCAGCACATGTTAGGGTGGAGGCTCTCCCTACTAGGCAGAGCTTCCATCCCTATGAAACCAGAGGAAGACTGAGGTTGGATTTGCCATACCTAAGGCTCGGTAGAACTCGGACTGGCTCCGCATTAATGTCAAGGAGGCTATATAACAAAATTCCAGTTGCAGCTAGAGGATTGTCTGCTGCCCAGTTTCGCCGCAGATTGAAGAGCTTGCTGTTGGACAACCCGTTATACTCTGTGAGTGAATTTTTGATGTTGGTGAATTCGATGGTATGTAGTTATTTTTAATATTTGATGTATGCCGTGCTGTGGTTTCGTTGCTCACTGGTCTCTGCCTTTTGTGATGCCTTGCTGACTCTCTCGTTTTTCTGGACGAGCCCTTGTGTGGGTAAAGTAGGCTTTATTTATGTAAATGTTTTGTATATAATTTATATGCTCTTACTGTGTGCTTGTATGCTCTATCTGTGCACTATGTGCACGCTGAATGTGTTATTTGTTGGCATGTCTGATGCCTTTATTTTTTTGACGTGTCCTTGTGTGAGTGCGCTTATTGTGTGCTCTCCTTATGGACGTAATTAAATAATAATAATAATAGAGTCGTTTTTGAGATAGTGACTGGAAATACGTACATAATTATGTGCATACAATTCCTTGCTCGTTTAATAGAATTCTAGTCACTATCTCAAAAACGACTCTACCAATTTTGATGAAATTACGAATATAGGGGCTTTTTGGTGCAAAAATACAATTGCGCTAGGTCTCATTCCTGTAAAAACTCGCTGAAGGACACAAAAAGGAGAAATCTATCCTTAAAGGAACAGCTGATGGAAAAATTCCTTACAATCATATGTTAGGCACCTTAGCGGCGTTATTTAAGCTGCCTGGAACGCGAAATTTACACGGGTACCATGTAGTCGGAGACTTGCAGTTATGTAGGAAACATAATGACTACATTACACAGTGAGTTGACACCATATGAATGTGTCGTTATTTTACTGAATTCTTGGAATTGTTTTCTATTGACAGGGAACCATGCAGGTTTTTATCGAAACAGTGATGGATTGCATTAAAAAAGAAATAGAAATCATAAAACATTAACTCCAGAGCGGAGCTCGGTACCCTGATATTAGTCAATTAAGAGATTAAAAACTCTTCTAATGCTGGAGAATCAATTTTATTCCTTGGATGAATTTGCAAGCGCTAGCCATGTCACCATCCTATCATTAATTTAGGATCTTTGTACCTGAATTTTTTCATGTGTACTTTGCTTGTGGTTTTAACAGCTTGTTATTTGCTTATTGCTTTCAGCTTAAGATTTAAAATGAACTTTCACTGTGACTTCACTTTATTGTATTGCTTGCTTATAGCTTTCAGCTTTGAATAACCTTTATGTGACTGCACTTTGTAACAGCGCTTTCATTTTATTGTGTAATTATGTAAGCGCTAAATTGCCTAAAGTAGTCATATATGTATGTAGAGACTTTCTAACTAAATATATCTTGAATATAATCTATAGTATAGGGACAAACGTCCAGTGGGGCTTTAGCCACCAAGAATGAATTAATATTAATGGATTGCAAAAGACTCCCACTATTGCGGATCATTATTCAATTCAGTGCTTCACATAAATGAACGCGGTAGCTGCTAGTGAAAACTGCGGTCTATTTGGGGAGCATAAAACACTTAATGACAATCACCACCACACAATCAAGCACCATGGACAGTGCGACGTCATTCGATGCAGCTCACATTGATAAATTTCAAACAAAACACAACATAACTACGATTATATTAAATAACTACCTATACTATAAACTAAGCTTATGGTTCATTAAATACCGGTATGGTTTTCATTTAAAAAAATGAGATAAGAAAAATGCGATTAAACTAATGTCCTAGTGATTACAAAGCTAATTATAACACTTGAAATTCAATCAAATAGTATTCTGATAAAACTTACATTAATTGAAATCCAAAACAAAATTATCGGAGTTAAACTTACTCCTAAGTAATCAATGTACGGTTGAGCATTATCCAAACAGATATGCAGTCAATAATATACACAAGATTTATATTTTACCAGTTGAACATATTTCACAATTACCTTTAAAATAATTAAAACTCAACAACGCTAAAATGTTATCATGAGTGATTTCAGCTGAAGGGCTGAAACTTTTTGAGGTTAGAAATTCAAACTTTGAAGAAGTCCAGTTCACAGCTGTTCGCATAAAGCATCCCGAAAGAAAAAATACAGATTGTGAGGGAAATACTGTATTATTATAATAAATACTTTAAAAAATGCTTATTTCCTCAAATTATTTATTCTTATTAACTGAATGCCCCACTTTAATCTATTAATGCGTAAGGTATCCAATTTTATAATATAAAATTTGGTGTTGGATGACAGTTGGCAAGGGTTTTAAAATTTGACAACACAGCTGATTGCTTTTTCTCTAATACTCTTATCTGCTATTCAGATTTCAATTTCAAAAAATACATTGTTGGTATTTATTTGTGTATTTTACATTGTACACTGTAACTAAGTAACTTACATTGTACTTTTCATTGTGATTCTTTATCGAATCTCGATAAGTACAAGTGCTTCTTGTACCCTTATTTGAATTACAAATACCCGACCAACAAACAGTGCTAGCTAATTATGTTTGAAATGAGCTGAACAACAATCCATTACTAAAGCTTTTCAACACACGGTGCATGAGTTTTAAGCTTCTGAGTTAACGACAATAGATTGTAGTAAATGACTTTGTAGTTGACAAAAGTGTTGAATCACAGTTGAATGGAGTATCTGCAATAACAGGCGATCCATTTTGGGGTAAGAGATACATTTTGGGGTATTCTTAGATACTTTCTGAGTTCTGTCAATTTTTGTTGAAATACTGCTACTTCAATCTAGGAATATACAAGAACGGCTACTTGCGAAGGATAATCTCTTATTTTGTGTAGTGTACTATAAACTATAGACACATTAAAAACTAGTACTGTATATAAACTAAACTAGACACATTAGACTTGGATAGAACTTCGAGGGTTGAGTGCAAGAGAGGGCCGTCGGCTCCCTAACACATCCTCTTGGGTAGAAATGAAGGCAGTCATGGAAATTCTATTCTAGGGTGTTGTACAGTCAGTTTGGTAATTATTTATTATCCGAACTTTTCGATTTTTTCAACAATTTTTTTTTTGTGACATCTACACACCCCACGAAGCAATAATCCGTTGAAATTTTTTGGGGGTCGCGTCTCTTTTACCCAAAAATTCAAATTTTCGAAAAAAAAATTTTTTTACGAAAATTTTATTTTTCATTTATAAAATTCATAATTTGCAAACATATTATGAACTCCCAACCATTAAACCATATAAATCAAATTAATAATCACATATCTGAAGAAAACTAAGCTTACTAACCTTTCAATACTTGGTACAAAATTTCCAACAATTGAACAGAAAAACTTCCCGGCAAAATGAATACCAGTCAACCACTGTTGTTGTCGAAATTCCCAGCTCTTCACAAATAAATGTTTGTCGGGGAGGCTTTAGGTGCAAAAGTATTGACACCAAATAGAAATATTTTTCTATTGGGAGTCTACAATTGTCCAAGAACGAGCCCACCCTTGCCGAGCCAGTAAAGCCACAAACCGCAGCCGCCTTCTTCCCAATTCGAATTTTCTTTTGAAAACGAAATTCAAAATTTGATTTATTCACAATCAACTCCGCACCACACTTTAAACATACAGAAATCTCTTTAAAAACACCATGCCTGAACAAAAATTCAATCACGTCCTTTTCGCCAAGGCGATCCATGTGATCTAACAATAATTGTCGATCTGACCAAACACAAAATCTTTTCATTTCAAAAAAAACATATGTTATCAAACTATGATATTTTTGGATTGAATGGCTACTTGAATAGCTCTAAACCAAACCTATCCTAACCTAGCCTAGTCTGGCAGTGTTACAGTGTGTTCATAGTATTCATACGCGGGAGAAAAATAGTTCCATCAGAAAACTCTAATTTGAATGCCAAATAAGTGTTGCCCCCACAAAATATCAGTGTATTATTACTTACTAGTGTGTTTTGAGTGTGTGGGGAAAAAATTGTTGGAAAAATCGAAAAGTTCAGATACTAAATAAATACCGTCAGTTTTACTATCATGTGTGAAATGCTGTTTGCTTCACCCCGCGAGGGTCACCCTCAAAAATAATAGAGAAGAGTGGAAAGAGTCAAGTTACAATCGAACATTAGTCTAGCTAAATTTCAATTTAGATTATGATACTGGATTCTCATACTGGAGGAATTCATTTCGCTTCTGACGAGAACCTTCTTCAGCCCCTGATGAAGATATAAGTAGTACAGATTGCAAGATTATAGTAACCTACATAAATTTCATATAAAATTCAGGTTACTCTCTTGTATGCACCTACAAAGTTACCTTTACACATCCTCTCAAATGTTGAGTTACTGTTATTGTAAAGAACTGAAAAAAAGTTATTGATTACAGGAGCGCTGACTACACCATAAATCATAGAATTTTGAAGTCATGCTGGAATGTCAAAATGATATTGAACCGATTTGACAAGCCATCTATTTCATCTCAATATTACGTTTCCCGTCAGCTACCATATTTTTTGTAATCTGTTGAGTTCTTATTTATGAATTTCCTATAAATTAGTTTCTTGAACATGACATATAGGCAATGCATTGAAGAGATGTATCTTTTTGAAAAGGATAAGGATTTCAACACTATACAAAATAGTAGTTCATGGAACATTTGTATTATGACTGCCTTTAAGACACAAGTGAAATGTAAGTTAGGGCATGTGTGAAACGTGTGTCCTTAACATTTCACGGTAGCTTAGCAAAATACAATCGTTATATACTATATTTCATCAGGAATTACCATTAGGCCTATATTACATTTAATTTAATTTACCAATCAATCGGATAACTTACTCGCACTAACATACAGCCCTCCAAATTAGGTAGCTCTAAAAAATTATAGCGTTGCCAGATATGGGACCACGCCAGCAGCTGATATAGTAGAGAATCACCAAACTCAAAGCACGAATTGACAACCCTTCTAGTGCAGTGCTGCCTAGTCTGCAATTCTGATGCTAGCAGTCATGTAATCACATAGTTTTTCGCCGCAGTCAGACTTTTTACTACACAGTAATATCTTTGAGCCGCCTAATTTCGTGGCGTGAAGTATAGAAGTGTGTTTTTTGTTGATCGGTTCTGAATTGAAATTGATTAGAAATGTTCAAATCAGCTGACGTGACGTATTGCGTATTATTCATTTCGACACTAAATTGGAGAATTCCTGAATTTTCATTGATCTAGAGCACTTGGTAGCTTATCTTATCTGACTGAACAGATACCTGCTTCGGCTCGTGGCTGTCTTTACAACGGAGGATATGCAATCACATATAATAAAAACTAGATACTAAAAATAGAATCTAGAATAGGAAAATATAAAGCATATAAAAATAATCGCTCATACGGACCTTTAGGGTCTGTAATTGGATCGATGATTACAGTAATCGATCACAATACATTCGTTATTGAATCATTATATTAACAAAACAATCAATATAACATGACGTAATCGTCCGACATTGCCTATATGGAATATATATATTTTTTGATCTGATGAGAGGAAAAAAGCTTACCCGTTCTCACACTCACACACACCAAGGTTGAGATGGAGTAGAAAAAATATATAAATGAGAAAAAATAAATAGAAAATAATTTTTTATACATAAATGTATTGAAGCAATCGCCTGCGCTTCCCCTGACTGAGAGCAGTCAGCCAACCCGCTGCACTTCTTTTGTACTGGTCAACAGAACGTCCCAGTAATCGATTTATTTCTGCTGGACAATTTCTTAGTATTACATGTATCAGGTAGGAATCATTACTGTCACACACTGAGCGGAAGTTTCTGGGCAGACTTGACTGGTGATGTAGAGCCCTCCTAGTACTATGTCCATGCTGTATAATGCTGGTGGTAGTTATATTATTTCTAAAGGCTTATAGAAGAACAGATTTGATGTGCAGTTATCTAATAGTAAACACTTTGAGAGTGTCATAAAAAAGGTCAGATGGGTATCTCCTATCCAGGCCCAGCCCAGCCTTTATTATAGCCCTCTGTGTGAGTGATAGCCCTTTAATATATGTTTCGCATGGACCATCACTTCCCCAAAAAAGAGGACCTGACGCAATCGTTGAGCTTGTGGGAGCCTTACCGATAACAGGTAAATGTTCCCGGTGGCGTCTGATTGGTCTATTCAAATTTTCTATCCTTATGAATTTGATTAGACCAATCATACGCCACTGGTAACGTTACCGGTTTACCATTGCTCCCATAAACTCAATCAATGTTGAACAATAATAGACTATAGCTAGCACTACATCTATACACTTTACATCCTTAGCTACTATCCATAGCCACTAGGATTCCAGAATTTTCTTTTAACTGACCATAGTGTTAAAATAGCTTCATTTTGCAAATTGTTTTTTCAAGACGTGAGTAATGTGAGCTGTTTTGCCATCACTTTCTCACCTCTTATAACTACTTTATAACTTAGTCGTAGATAAATACAAACACAAGTCATAAAATGTATTATGGTTTCAACAGATTTTTTGTTTATTTTACAGAAAACTCGCCCACAACATGTTACCAACCAGGAGAGGACGCACGAACGGAAGAGGTCACGAATTTCTACCAGGCATCAGTCTATGGCGGCTGCGGGCCAAGTCGCAAAGCATATTTTTCGGAATGATACTGATGATGATGCTATTCATTGTGTACAAGGCAACAGGTAGTGATGATGGCAATGATGGCGCGGCGTTGGTTAAGATGCAGGCCAAGTCTGATAGGTTTGCAGGCGAATTGCAGAGTGCTAAGATGAAGAATTTAGAAAATATAAACGAGCTAATGCAGTTGACACAGAGTGCTGTGCATCTGAATAGGCAGAAGGTGATTGAAACGCATATACTGTCCGGAGGTAGGCAGATCGAGGAGGCTGGAGGAGGTCGTCTTAGTCAGGCGTCGGCTAAGAGGCATGACAGCAGTAGGTATCTGTTCAATTACTGTGACAAATGCATGCTGCGTCCAGTTTTCGTTCTTCTATTCCGTGTTCTTTTTCAAAGGGGTGGGTTTTAGAGGAATAGAACTTTAAAATAATTTTTCCTACAACTGCTCGTAAAGAACAGCAGGAGTGTTTCAAAAATGACGCAACCGATGGGGTATAATATAATATGACACATTCAGCATGCTCATGATTATAATTCAATCTTGTACTAATGCTAAGAAATTAGATGTTGGATTTGATGCCCTAATAATAATAATAATAGTAAGCGTATGGCTTTTAATGGTGGGGAGACCCTTACGGGTAGTTCCACCTCGCCGTTTGTGCCATGTTACGGGGAACATGGTGGACCTACTATTTTAGGTGGGTTCCGAACCACCTGGTAAGTGATAATAAAGCTTGTAACATCAAGTCATTGAAGCACGGTCACCCATCCAAGCGCAGTCTTGAGCGGTCGTGACTGAACATCACGACAACTTGAACACCACGCTCACCGCATGACCAATCACCACCCATTTGATGCCCTGAAACTTTAAAATAGATTTGTTCTAATTTCAACACATTTTCAGCAACTTATTCTTTATTACTTCAATTTAAATAATCTTTTGAATGTCGTTTGAGTTTCAAATCAATCAATAAAATCGTATGAATAGGGCAAACAGCCCTATTGGGAAACATCAGACAGGATAGTGTTATACATGAAAAATAGATCTGATACAATTTAATGAAACGACTGCTGTGAGTAAACTAATACTCCACTAGTGCATTCCTGATTTGACATTGGATGAAATGTTGCTTAAATGTAGATTGGGGCACGGAAAATTCACCCCATGCATCGATGCATCACTTCCGCCATATGATCTCAGGGTGATTAGGTAATCTCAGGTTTTTGAAACACTCGTTAGTTTACGTGCTGAAAACTAATAGTAAAACAGCTGTTCACTGCTGAGCGAGCAGTAATCTACTTTACTGCTTGCTGGATGACGTCACAACTTTACTTTTTCGTTCTATTGTTACCAACCTGCCATTTCACGATTATCGTTCCGGCGTCCAAAATAATCATATCGGATAATTATTCATGTTTTAATAAAGTATTTTAATTATTTCGAAAATATTTTTTGGGAATAAGATTTTTTTTTGAAATTATTGCACAAAAGCACTTACCGTACAAAACTTTAATAATTATATGGCTGGCAACAACTGAAGCTTGTCAGTTGATTACTGCCAGTTAAGTTTTCATAACCTCAATGATGGCGCATTATACAGAAATATTTTAATACCATTATTATTGAATTGAAATTCAAAACTCCAGTTGTAGGAAAAATAAATATGTATTTATAGAGTGATAAAGCCACTCTTTACGCTCTCAATACAAGAATAACTATTAAATGAATTTTCTATCATTTCATTTGAATATAATATCAGCCGCTGCTGCGGCTGGGTTGTAAATGGGAGGTCCAATTTTCAAGCACTTTTTTCAGTATTTGGTGTCTTTAATCGTTCCTGGCTTATCTGTGTAGATCAGACAGAAGCCAGCGATGATTAACGACTTGAAATAAAATATTTACCACCTTTGCCTCTTCCATCTTCATCCAATCTGTGGTCTCTAATGTGAAGAAGAATCCAGCAGCTAATATGAGGCTAGATTACCTGCATACTAAAGGAATGAGAAATGTCAACTTGATCATCCCAAGGGCGAATACAGCGTTCGGCCACAGATCCTTACTTTATATTAGACCAAACATTTTCAAAAGACTTGTAGACAATAGGCATATATTAAAGATTAAATTTTGTATGGCCATTTTAAAAAGAATCTGAAAACTTGGTTAATTACGCATGGTAATTACGTACTCTCTGTGAGGAGTTAATGATGGTCTTGTTATTAAATTAAACTTATTCACTAAACCAGTACTTCTGTAGTGTGCATATATATTATACTATAATTAGAATATACTATACTTGTTTGGTAATTAAGTGGACTGTATTTTCGAATTTGCAAAAATTTAAATAGATTTACTAACGAGGGTCGATGCCTCATAGAGAATTTCACATACAAAGTAATGTTGAAAAAAAGACTCACCCAAATGTGATTGTGTAATCCAGCTCGTGATGATGGAATGAATTTTAGGTGTGAGGTGTTGGAAAGAAATATTTCAAGAGGAATAGATAGGTAATAATAATTCATCCAATTGGTAGATGCTTGTTCTGAAGAATTTCCCACGCCGCACATGTATGATCTCAAACTATTAGTACTATGTATGTGTATCTCTTTTTTCACTAAAATGATTGATTGAACAAATTAATTTACGATGTTGAAGATCCATCTTGTTTCCTCTAATATGTAATATAATCTTAATAAAACAACTTTTGAATGGAAATTAACTCACGTTATGGCGTGACGGCCGTTTCGCTCTGTTGTCTAGAGCATCGTCAGACGATCCACAGTACACTGAGTTAATTTCTGAGTGTACTGAGAGTACACTGAGTGTACTGTGGGTCGTCTGACGATGCTCTAGACAACAGAGCGAAACGGCCGTCACGCCATAACGTGAGTTAATTTCCATTCAAAAGTTGTTTTATTAAGATTATAGTTAATTTACTTTCACTCAGCTCAACCTCACACATATGCATTAGTATTTAAACGAATAATGAAAATAATACTGAACTCGATCGGTCTCAGCACAGACACGCCATGACGGATTTTTACGATACAATGCAAATGCAAAATAATCCCAGTAATCCAATTCAATATTCGCGCAGACGCAATAGAACAGTAAAGATAAACTGGTTGCAGGTTTACAAATTGGCTACCAGATTGCAGCAGCAGACGAGGGTGGAATCAAAAAATTACAAACGCTAGCCGCTAGATTTAAAGCTAATGGCTCAAACAATACTAATTTAATAATATTTACATTATCAATACATTAATTAATAATTTATTTGACAAGGTTTATAACAATAATAATTATAATTAGAATTTTAGTAACTTCCAAATTATATAAGCCAATTTTTTTCGGAGGATGTAGCCCACATCTGTTTGAGACCTGTGCGTGAATAATGAATTGGATGAGGGTGATTGATGAGTTGGACCTGCAGTTTTAGGTGGGTTCCGAACCACCGGGAAATGATTTTACAGCAGAGAACAGAGTATTTTTTGCTGGCCAATCTAATCTGTCTCCCTATTGAACGGCTTTTCACCCTAATATATAAATTTTGATTGTGGGGTGATGAATAACATATAAATTTAGCTCTTTTTTATATGTATTATTATTATTATTGTTGTTACTGTGCTTCTGATGTAAATCTTCAGATTCATTTTTATTGTACCTATAAATAAATAAACTGACTAATGTGTAACGTAGTCGTAGGTAAATACATAATTTCCTATCCAAATCAAGTTGAAAATAGATTACTCCTCTCTTGCAGGACTGACTGAATTCGTTTCTCATCAACTACCGCCCGTGTTCAAGGGCCACCGCATCGTTCATTTAGACCTGAAGGGCGCGCCACCTAGAGTGTCCTACTTTGAGGAAATATTTCCGCTGATCAGAGATCTAGGTGGCACTGGTTTACTCATCGAGTACGAAGATATGTTTCCATACAGACACGTGGCTTTGACAGCAAGGAACGCTTACACAAAAGCTGACATCGCGAAAATTCTCAAACTGGCAGCTGACAACGATCTGATTGTTATACCGTTGATACAGACGTTCGGACATTTGGAATTCGTGCTCAAACTGAAGGAGTTCAAGCATCTCCGAGAAGTTCCCAGGTATCCTCAGGTAGGTTTATGCTATGTTAAGTTAGGTGTATTGTAGTCTAAAGGGTCTACTACACAAACGAGAAGTGAGGTAGTTTGTGATTGCTTCTCTCACTGAGCTAATAGTTTTATATCAGTATGCCAAGCCCATCGTAACAAAGTCTAAAGCTTGACAGCCCACTCTCACCACTAAACAACTTCCACCACTAAACAGTGTCTGGCTGTATAGGTCAGTCCTTATATTATCCAGCACACCTCTGAGCTACCTCATGCATCCAAGCCATCATTTGACAGAGACTTTTGGAAAGCAACACAATTGATATAGCCTCTTTTGTGTTTTAGATGAAGTAAACTTAGTTCAGCTCAAGCCACAATTATACATTGATTTATTTATAACCAGATCATTACAGGTTACCTGATTCAATTAGAGGATTTTTTCAAACAATGATTATGATGGAAATTTGTGATTTTGAAAACTAACCAATCCTGAATCCTTTCCTATATTTAACCAAACCTTCATAATGTTTTTTCTGCTAATATCTAATCCAAAACAAGCATGCCATTGTGGGGTAGAATGATTTCCTAAATATATCTTATTATAACATATATGTTATTAAATGTTGAAATATGTTGAATATAAAATAGATGTTATTATAACATATATTTAGGAAATCATTCTACCCCACAATGGCATGCCTTGTTCTGGAGTAGGTGTTAGCAGAGAAAAAATTATATATATATATATAATATATGTTATTACTAGCGGTTCACCCGTGCATTGCAACGGGGTTTTAGTTATAATAGCGGTACCCAGCAAATTTCTAAGAGCCTAGCACAAATCGCATCTTCCTAGCTTTCCTAAATTTTATTTTTTGTTTGGTTAAATCGCAATTAGAAAATTTGTTTTACCAAAGAAATAATTGATCAAACATAAGCTGAACTTTGATTCTCCAGTCATATGGTTCCTACGTGACTGCAATGCTCCGACTACACGGTACAACCGTAAGTCTGCATACAACGTAAATAAGGTCGCTAAGGGCCCACCATATGATTAAAAACTGTTGACTTCTATCAGCTGTTCCTTTAAGGATAAATTTCTCCTTTTGTGTCCTTCAGCGAGGACTTTTGAACTCTCAAACTTCACAGGAACCATCTCGGGACTATTCTACATTGTGCTTGAAAATTCATAAAAGTCAGTTCAGCGGTTTCTGAGTTTACTGGGAACACATACACACATCGCCTTTTATATATGTAAGAGATTACCTGTAAAATAAATGCTGAACCAAACTTTGTTAAAATATTTTGTACTGTATATTTGAAAAGGGAAATTCATTATTTATTTACTTAATTGAATCTGAATTTCTATAATGTAACATTACCTATTTTCAAATTTAATTATTTTTTCTGATCCCTTTTCCCTAATTTTTTCCTATTTCTTCTTCAATATTATGGACTCATAATAAATTACTGGCGCCCATCCTAGTTGAACTCAGCCATGTTTTCAGATGAGGAAGAGAATAGGAAGAGGTGTTTGTTATTGCGGTTACTAATGTTACCATATATTGCGAACTCATCGAGTGATTATTTTATTTCAACAGTTTTATCAATGCTTTTCTCAAATTTGTTTTTTTTTTTAATTATATTCTGCAACTCACTGCTGGCACACGAGTTTATTTCTGCTGGCTGTGCCAATTGTGTTTGATGTAGGAAGTTTGAGTTGATATTAAAAACAAATTTCCAGGTAATTTGTCCATCGAACAATAGCTCGTTAGCGTTGTTGAAAGAAATGGTCGATGACGTCATAGAACTGCATCCCCTGGCTGAGTACATTCACATTGGCAGCGACGAGGTGTACTATTTGGCCGACTGCTCACTCTGCCTAGATAGAATCAAAAAAATGAAATGGAACAAACGCGACCTTTTCCTACATCATATGACAACCGTAGCAAAGTAAGTTATAGATTACATTAGATTATTATTCGTATAAATTTACAAATTTCGCCTATCAGTGCTTAAAATAGAGTAGTTTATCTTAGGCCACATAAAAGTTTAGCATGCGATGTCAATACAGCTTACTTAATCCCATGGGTTATCAAACTAGTTGCATAATGAAGCTACTTTAACACTATAGTCGCTTTTCAGTACAAGAGTCAGACCAATTAGAACGCAAGATTTCATCAAAGCAGTGATTCAAAATGAATGTTTACGCATCAGCTGATTCAAAAATTTTGAAACAAATCGAAATTCCAAATCAGAACCTAACAGCAACAAACATGCATTCTAAGTTGTATTTATAAATTGTAAAACTGGTCTGAGACAGATATCAAAACAAACTCTCCTCTTTACACGATCCTGGGCAATTCCTTTCAATTCCTCATACGATTTTCCCTGCAATATATATGTGAACATTCCAAATCTCCTTCCTCTGCCCCTCCTTCCCTCAATTATCCTTCTCTGCAAGCAATCCCTTCTAAGAATGTGTCCCAACCATCTCGCTTTCCTCTTTCGAATGGATTTTAATAAACACCTTTCCTCTCCAACTCTTCTCAATACTTCCTCATTCATAACTCTATTTGACCACTTGAAAAATGTTCAATTTAAAAAATATTCCCCAAATTCCATTGCAAAGCACGGGTCAATCACTTTTTTATTTCGCCAAAATACAAAATCAATCAATCAATCAATCAATTTTATTACATAAAAAGACATTACAAAATGGTCCCGCTAAACCTGAAAAAGGTTTTACAGCAGGTGCCTATAATAAAATAAAACACAATAATAAAATGAATGCTTACAATAAATTAAACAATGAAAAGAACTGAAAGAAAACTTTTTACAAGTTTCAAAATGCACTTCAAGGTAATTGGAAGGGGAGTAATAGGGTTGAAAAATGTTAATAAATGTTAAAAAGGAAAAGGTTAAAGGGAGAGAAAAAAAAAGAATAAAGATAAAGGTCTACTATAGATTGAAAGTTAAAATTAAAAATAAAAGAATATGCTATAAATTGAAAGATAATACTAAATATAAAGAAATAAACTACAATAATTGAATGAAAATGCTGTAATAGATTAAGGTATTTATATTTAGTTTGGTCGCAAATATAAGAAATACAAATATAAGAAATTCACAATATAAAGTGTATAACACATTTTTGGTACAGCCAGCAAAGTAAATACTTGAGCGCTAGCTGTGAGTTCATTCAATAATATTACTAGTAAACATAGAAAACTCGTGAAATGAGAAGTAGATAAATGAAGATTAACGAATTTTATTTGTAATAAACTTGATTTTGTGTACTTGTACAGGTATATCAAAGCTAAAAAGCCCAGTTTAACAGTGCTGGCGTGGGACGATGAATTCAGACAGATGGCAGTCGAAGAGCTGCTAAGTTCGAACGTTGGCAAACTGGTGGAGCCGGTCGTCTGGAAATATACAATGGACATTCCCGTTGAAATCTCGTTGGCAATGTCCGAAAAGTATGCGGAAGTGTTTCAAAACGTTTGGATAGCGTCTGCTTTCAAGGGCGCTACGGGCTCCGATATGTTCGTCACAGATATTGGTCAGTTTCAAGTATTTAATAAAATATAGTCATATCCATGGAGGTGTAAGAAAGAGGAGGGAGCATAAGTCAGAAAAATGTAGCCGATGATCTTGAGCGGTTATCCGGCAACTATACTCTACTATAGATATACAGTATATCAATGTTGTTGTAGATGTAAATATCTACGATGATCTATCAACTCTACCTTGGCCATCATACCCCCCTACACTTTGTTGTAAATTAAAGCCATAAATTAACGTTAAAGTGATGAATCTTGATGAATGTTTTAAAAAATGATTTTGAGAAGCAGATCGTTTTCCACGGATGATAAGCCTAGCTCAAACATTTGAACAGATGTGAAAGTTAACTATTTACTTTGAAATTCGCGTTTTAATGTATACGCGAATGGTGTCAGATCCCAAACTTGCTTACTTTCATTTCCGGTTACATTTTTTTAACATTGGTGGCATACTTTATGCACCTTCCACTTTCTTATACCTTAATGTTTATATCCAATGAAACATAGAAAAGCAATAAAATACATGAAAATTCATTTTTCTTCCACTGCCCTAAGTACATGTTTAATAATCTTATTTGTAGATGGTAATAATAAATTTCGAATTGTCATTAGAATACTATTTATTAATTGCACTGAGAACTCGATTGGCGAATATTGACAACATTACGACTGCATTCGTCACTAGTAAGTAGTCAGTGATTTTGCTAGAATTAAAATGATAATTTGAAATTTATTACCATGTAAATTAATTTAGCAATTGTTAATAATTGCAAAGGATTAATTTCATAATTAATGTTATTTGTATTGGTAGTTTTCAAACTCAAACTAAAAAAAAATTACAGAAGAGACCTCTCATAGTCGAATTCCTTTATATTATTTATTAATACTAATCAATTAATTGTTTTTTTTTTTAAATATTATGGATATATATGTAGGAATTATTCGTAGAAATTATTTAACTTCATGAACCAACAAATAATATTTTTATTTGTCCTACTTACAACGAGACTATTTCATAGACTAACTTTCTGAGTTTGTTATTTTCTAAATATTCTGATTCAACATATGATAATTATGTTGAGTTCACATATGTCACTATGTTCAGTTCAGCATATGAGCTTTTCCTACATTCGGCCATTCTGATAAAGTGGCTTGCCTTCAAGCCTGGAAACGCAAAAAAAACAAAATAACAAAACACAAAAGAAACAGAAATTAGGATACAAACAAAATTAAATAGATGCCCAGGGCTTCATGAATTCAGCGTGTGTGCTGGTCTTCTTTGGCCCCTCATGTTCTCCAACACGCTGCACCTCATATGTATCATTCTTCTTTATCCTGGTGACTTTATATGGGCCTAAAAATGCGCCTCTCAATTTCCTTCCTGGTCCAGCTTGCGTCCTTTTAATGGCCACATAGTCGCCAATTTTATATTGTGATGGTCTACAACGGCGTTTATTGTAGACCCTCTTATTCTCTTCTTGAGTCTTCAGTATCTGTTCTTTTGCAGTCTTCCTCAAATCGGTTCGTTCATTTTGGAATTGTAGCAAAAATTCATCTTCTATCAACTCACGTATCTTACATAACTCAGGGTTTCGCATCTTCACTCCAAACAGCAGCTCAAAAGGTGTGGTACCAATACTTCGTTGATGTGTTGAATTCAATATAGTCTGTAGTTTATTCACATGCTGATACCATTTTGTTGGCTCATCTAATGTAAGTTTTGTTAATACTGATATGATAGTTCGATTCAAACGTTCGACTTGTCCATTTGCTCTGGGCAAACCTGTAGTAATTGTTGCATGATGTATCTTTTCAGCTTGGCAATACAAACTAAATTCTTCTGATGTAAAAGCAGGTCCTTTGTCTGATATTATGCGAAAAGGGCTGCCAAATATTTGCTTTTGGATTTCCAGCTTGGAAATTACTTCAGCTGCTGTTGTGGACCTAGTTGGATACAACCAAACGAACTTAGTGAACCCATCTATTACAGCAAATATGTATTTATACTTTTTGCTTGTCGACTCTAATGGACCAAGGTGATCAATGTGGTAAGTCATCAGTGGTAAATCGTCTTTTGCTAGGGGATGCAGGAAACCTTCTTGTTTTCCAGCTTTCCTGTTTGCTAAGATACATGGTATGCAATGCTTAATATAATTCTGAACTTTAGCATCAAGATCTGGGATAAAATACTCTTGCTTAATTGCTTCTATTGTTCTTCTTGAAGCATAATGATCTTGTTTATGTGATTCCTCAATAATTTCATTTTCCATCTGCTTTGGTATAACTAACAAGTTCCTTCCATCGGCTGATTTATACAAAATTCCATTACTAACAAAGTAATCTTCATAGGGATGGTGATTAAGGACTTCCTTTATTAGATTTATTTCATTATCTCTTCCTTGAGATTCTTGTATCTTTAAAATGTTTTTTTTTACGGTTACAGTCATAACCGGATACCTGCTCAGTGCATCCACATGGCGCATCTGAGTACCTGGACGATGTATAATTTTATAATTAAAGTCTTCGAGAAATAGGGCCCATCGAGCTACTCTAGTGGCTAAATCCCGTTTGCTCATTGTTTGTTCAAAAGCTTTGCAATCAGTAACTATTACAAAGTCAAGACCCAGTAGGTACACTTTGAATTTATCTAGGGCCCTAACAATGGCTAGCACTTCCAATTCATAACTTGTGTATTTTTTTCAGCATCATTCGTTTTTCGACTCATGTAATACACTGGGTGAAAATGGTTGTCTAATGGATTTTTTTGTAAGAGGACAGCTCCATAACCATCTTGGCTAGCATCAGTGTGGAGTTCGGTCTCATATTCTGGGTTGTATATATTCAAAACTGGAGTGGAAATTAATACCTCTTTGAGTTTTTCAAATGCTAACTTCTCTTTAGTGGAAAACTGAAAGACTTTATCCTTTCGAAGTAGATCACTCAATGGTTTAGCTATGACTGAATAATTTTGGACAAACTTGCGAAAATATCCTGTAAGACCAAGAAAACTCTGCACATCTTTGACAGACTGAGGCTGTGGAAAATTTGCAACAGCTCGAGTTTTATGTTCACTAGGACGAACATTACCATTTTCAATGATATGACCTAAATATTCAACTCTTCTTTTCATAAATCTGCATTTTTTCATATTCAGTTCTAAACCATATTCACTTGCTGTTTTCAACACTAACTGGAGTCGACCCAAGGCTTCTTGTGGATTTGAAGCTGGTATAATCAAGTCATCTAGGTACAGCAGGACTATGCCATCTTTTACTAGATCTCGAAATATAAAATTGATAAAACGTTGGAACACTGACGGGGAATTACACAGGCCAAAAGGTACTTTACAAAATTGATACTGTCCATTATGTACAACAAATGATGTATACTTTTTACTGTCCTCATCTACTGCTACATGAAAAAAAACCATTCTTCAAATCCAGTGTACTGAATAACTTGGCATTACTGAGTCTATCTATTTGATCTTCGATTAATGGTATTGGATACCTATCCTTCACAATCATGGAATTGATTTTCCTGTAATCGATACAAACTCTGGCTGATCCATCTTTTTTCTTTGTTACAACAACTGGACTAGAATATTCTGATGAGCTTGGCTCAATAATGCCTTCTTGTAGCCACTTTTCAACTTGATCTTCAACAATCTTTTGCTGTACAAATGGAAGTCGACGTGGTCTATGAAAAATGGGATATTCTTCTTTCAATACTATAGTCATCTTTATGCCTGTTGTTTTTGACTTTTCTGGTTTATAATTCTTTACACAATTTCTTACATCTTTTTGAATGATTGGGTTCTCTATGTGATCAAGATCAAGTACCTCTACTGGTTCAAGAACATCAATTTGGTAAAGATATGGTAATTGTGTCTCCTCATTGGATTTGATTTTTTCTTCTATAACAATGTCTGATTTAATCAAATTCTTCTGGATTGCTTTAATATATCGCATTTTATAACAATTTTTACTTTCACTAGGACATCCAACCAGATTTAAACCTAATTGTCTGATAACGTTCATACCAATAATCATATCTTCACGTAGACCTTCAGGAACATAAATTTTAGTGGGAATTATATTTGTGTTGCCTCCATTACTGGGGTAGTCGCTTCCAATCAATATTTCAGTAACAAAGTAACCAAGAGTGGAAAGTTCTTCGTTGCCAATACCCAGTAGAATTGTACTGTCTGAGGCCAAAACTGGAGAACCAAGTTTTTCATAGAATTTCTTACTCATTACAGTAATTGCACTTCCAGTGTCCACAAGAGCACTTGTATTCTTTCCAAATATTTTGACATTAGAGTAAACCTTTTCATTGTTTGTGTAATGATTAACCTCAATTTCATTAACCTCTTTCTGATTGCCACTACTTTCATGCGACCTATTTCCAAAACTTGTTAATTCTCTTTTTTTTCCACAATTTATTGACTTGTGACCGACTTCGTTGCACTTAAAACATTTCAGGTTTGATTTTGGATAATTTTGTTTTCTTTCAGGGAAAGATTTAGTTTGTTTGTTGACCTCTTTGAATCTATTTGTGTTCAGTTGTTCAGCTTTATTTTGTTGATTAACATCATTCCTCAAATTGTGCCGTACTGCTTCATATTCATCCAGTTTGTTGACAAAATTGTCAATTTTTTTAAATTTTGGAAGATCATCAATAAAATGTTCTTTTAATTCCTTTGGTATCTTTCGTCTAACCTGATCAACAACCATAAGCTCTTTAAGATCTTCATAATCTAACACATCCATTCCCTTAATCCACTCACTTAACAAGTCATTCAAGTTCAATGCAAAATCTCGCCATGTCTCAGATTCATTTTTTCTCAAAGAACAGAAGTTTTGGCGGAACTGTTCTGGACTTAGCTTGAATCTTTTAAGTAATAATGCCTTAATATGGTCGTAGTTGTCTGCCAAATTATTAGGCTCTCGAGTAATTAAGTTTCCAATCTCTAAAGGGAGAAGCCCTAATAAGTAGGTAACCCATTTCTCCCTAGGCACATTCACTTTACTTATTTGTCTTTCAAACATGATTAAATATGTGCTAATATCCACACTTGAATCATAACGAACGATCATTTTCATAAGGTTTTTCCTTTCATCATTGTCATAAACTGTACCATTATTTTTATTAGCCTCAATTTCTAATTTCTTGAGTTCTAAAAGATATTCCTTTTCTAACCTTTCTTTCTCTATTCTTTCTTCTCTTTCTCTTTCTTCTCTTTCTCTTTCTCTTTTTTCTCTTTCAACTCTTTCTTTTTTTTCTCTTTCAACTCTTTCTTCTGTTATGTTTATTAATAAATTTTCAATGAATTCCTCATCATAGTTTTCAGAATCTTTTATAAGTGAACATATCTGTGGCACTTTAGGGTTGCTAGGTAAAGTAACATCCAACTCCTGTGCCAATACTAACATATCAGCCTTCCTAGTTCTTGCCAAAAATGCCATAATAAGTATGTGTTCAAGTATTAATAATAATACTCACCGAAATACTGTATCCAATGTATTTTCTTCAATCCTGAAAACTCTCTGGATGAAATAACTCAATTCATCCCGTTCATCAATATCGGAACAACTTTTCTTGGATGAAATAATTCTTCAATCCCAAAAACAACTCTCTGGATGAAATAGCTCAATTCATCCCGGACGAGCCCCCAAAATTGTAGGAATTATTCGTAGAAATTATTTAACTTCATGAACCAACAAATAATATTTTTATTTGTCCTACTTACAACGAGACTATTTCATAGACTAACTTTCTGAGTTTGTTATTTTCTAAATATTCTGATTCAACATATGATAATTATGTTGAGTTCACATATGTCACTATGTTCAGTTCAGCATATGAGCTTTTCCTACATATATGCTATTGAGCTATTAGAGTGTTTGCGCAAAAGTACATTACATAGAATAATAATGCTAACATGAACAATTCATGCATCTGCCTGCCTGCTGCTCTATAGCATCTTAATTTTGGAGCAGGCAGATGCACAGAGTGTTGAGGTTAGCAATATCGTTATCTTTAACCTGCTTTTGTGCAAAGTCTATTGATCTTCCATATTTTTCACGTTCATTATATTATAAAGCTTAAAAACACTTTTGAATGGAAATTGTGACTCACGTTATGGCGTGACGGCCGTTTCACTTTGTTTTCAAGAGCATCGTCAGACGACCCATAGTACACTCAGTGAAAATGAATAAAAATGAGTGTAATGTGGGTCGTCTGACGATGCTCTTGACAACAGAGTGAAACGGCCGTCACGCCTTATCATGAGTCACAATTTCCATTCAAAAGTGTTTTTAATTTTTATTATATATTAGTGGAAACAAGATGGATCTTTAAAATCATTCATTATATTGTTAGTTTGTGTTTGGTCACCTATTTTCTACTTGTTTATCATTGTTGATTTGTACTGGTCGGTTATTTCTAGCTTTACCTGTAAGGCCAGCCTCACATTGAAGCAAGCACATTGAAAAGTCAAGCGTCTTGCCTTGCCTGTTACAGTGTGTGACCTAATGGGGGCGTCAAAAATAAAAATTTCTTATTTCAATTTTATGATTTTTCATCGTTGTATAATGGCTTTCATGTCCGGGCATTCAATACTCCGTTGAATCGGTTTATTGTTAATAATCAAGTTCAAATGATATATGTATTGGATTGTACAGTGTTTCACTGCCTTCCTTCTTTCAGTCGAGTTCTCCATCTCTGCCGGTCCCCCATTCACCCTACCTCAAATTTCTTGCTTCCATAGCCTCATCCACTTCATTTCTCCGTGATTTTCCTGGCTATCCTCTTCTCCTCCTACCTATTGGACTCCAATCAGTAACCATCCACTTACTAGCACTCGCTTTTCTAGCATGACCGTACCACATTAATCGTTTTTCTTCAGTGCACCTTAATATCTAAACGCAACCTTCATTCTGTTCCCAATCCTCTCGTTTATAACTCTGTCCATCCTAGTGACCTATGAGCACCTTCTCCAATACTCTATTTCTCTTATATACTTGTCATATACTGGGTGATTCAAAAAGAATGAACCGATTCTGTGATTAAATATTTTATTATGGAAAAATAGCAAAATAATTTTACTTATCTACAAGTATTGTACACACAGTCAAGTTTTATTTGACATGTTACAATTATTTAATATGGCCCCTTGCAGTACGGACAACATCAATACTGTTACGGGTTCTATGTCTAAAATAACGCTGGCAACACTTAAATTTATCACTCGCACTTTATTTACACAAATAATCACAACAATCACTGATCAGTAAAGTCTTACAGAAAAATAAGCAATTAAAAACAGATAAATCGATATTGTTCAATTGATAATGAGTTCTCAATAAACTGTACAAGAATCAATCACTAAAAGTTGAAATGCCGATCTAATATTAATTAATAACTGTGCAATAAACTGTCCAATAATATTCAAAAAGAAACGTCGAAAAAGAACACTTAACTTACGTAGCACTAGTCCGTAATACAACAAAAACTATTCAGTAGCTCACTGGTATGAACTAAGCAGGAAAAAGAATTGTCACTAACAAAGGCGCAGAGAAATAATTATCACTATATAGGCACGTATATATAGAACTGTCACAACTTGTTTATCATGACGAAATTTCAAAGACAACTGAACTCATTTACAAGAGACTTCCTCTATTTATACACTTTAACATAATTGAGATATCTCTCGATTTTTCTATCAACTTCTACCGATTTCTAAAATAAACTATGAAAGACTCACACCTTCCACAATATTCGATAAGACTCTATTAATTTCCAACCAAACAACTAGAACATTCTACAAAGGTTCAAGTAAACACCATAAAAGTGTAAAAAGCAGAGTAATTAATTGCTTAGAAGTAAACATTTACATAACATAGCAGATACATGTAACACCAAGAACCACTGTTTTTCTTTCTGTTTTCAATTCTCACTACAATACTATATGAGAACTCTTCCCAAACACATTGCAGCATGTTACAATTAACTAAATTAATCACAGTTTTTATTCGATGTTTAAGGTTATCCAGATCAGTAGGTAATGGCGGAACAAAGAGTTTATCCTTTACAAACTCTCAAAGAAAAAAATCACACACTGTGAGGTCAGTGATCTAGGAGGCCAAGCACAAACAGCGTTGTTTTGGTCCATTATCCTTCCAATCCATCACTGAGGGAGTTTTTCTTTCAAAAATGCTCGGAATGATCGATTCCAGTGGGGAGGTGCCCCATCTTGCTGAAAAATAAATTCATTTGAATCGGCTTCCAGTAAAGGGAATAACCAGTTTCGTATCATATGCTCATAGGTTTGGCATAACAGTGTTCTACTCAAAGAAAAATGGGTCATAAACCTTGTCACTGGATACCGCACAGAAAACGTTTTCTTTAGGGGAGTCTCTTTCAAGCTGAACAATTTCCTGAGGGTTTTCGGTTCCCCAAATTTGCACATTGTGCCGGTTCACTTTCCCATTCAAATGAAAAGTAAAACCTCTAACACACAGAATGACTTCTGTTGCGGTGTCGCCATTTTGACAAACAAACAACTGGGAGACCAATATGTCTAGCATGTTCTAGCAGCAACCAACTGAAACTTAGAAACATGTTCTTTCAGAGGGTCACTCACTCATTTTAATTCATGCTATATTACTTATTCATATCAATACATGGAATTGGTTCATCCTTTTTGAATCACCCGGTACTTCTCTGTATACCATGTCATTATACTTCTGACAATTGCACTAAATATTCTAGTTCTAATGATACAAATATATTTATTTATATTAATTTGAGTAAAAATCGCAATTGTAATTTGTTTTGCAGATTATCACTGGAATAACCATCGTGCCTGGATGCAAGTGATTTCATCTCTATCCAATTCAGTGAATGTTAGAGGCATTTTCCTCACTGGCTGGCAACGCTACGATCATTTTTCAGTGCTGTGCGAACTTCTGCCTGTAGGCTTTCCATCACTGGCCGTCAATCTTGCCTACTTGTCCTCATCAAAAGTAGCAGGTTTGTTAAATCATCTTACTAGTATTTCTGTGAACAGTAGACCTCACGCCCAATTATAAGGTTGCTTGCAAAGAGGAGCATACTCGATGTACTCAATGATAATCACCACCGCAAAATTAAACACAAACATCAGACCTAACCCTTGATTCAATTTGAGTAGTCTATTTCATGTCTTGTCAGTAGATTTTGATTAATATTGTGGAACTCCATACTAAAAATAAACGATTAATACTTGTCAATTCCACTTATTTAATTGAGCCCTCTAATTCAGTGCTGTTGAAAATGTGACTAGTGAGGCGACGAAACCGGTCCAGTGCTCAGTTAGATAAGTGGAATTGACAAAATATTAACCGTTTTATTCTAATCCATGTCTGTTTTCCACTAAGTCACTTTGTATCTCGTCACTAAGGCTGCGTTTCTATTTTCATCCGGCCTGTACTCAATTCCAGACAGCTAGTTGCTCAAATCATATTAGACTTCACTAAGGCACCCTGACATTTTGGTTCTAATGTGTTGGCGGCAAATTCAACTAGGATTTTGTATCTGCATCCTATTTGAAATTGATCAGCTGTGCTGTGATGATTCAAAATTGCATTAGAACCATTTTTTTTAACTGACTTCCAAAAAGAACAAGGTTACTATATTCGACCTGTTTTTTTTATGTTTGTACATCAATCATTCGAACAATATTGAACCGATTTCGATGATTTTTTTTTAAATGAAAGAGCATCGCTCAGCGGTGGTCCCATCCAAGTTTCGCAAGGATCGGCCCAATACTTAGCCCAATATTAAACAAAAAGGAGCATTTTTCTATGTCTTCAATTCAATCAAGTTTGAATAGGATAGTTCCACACATAACCGCCAATCGGATAACCCGTGTCGTTTACCAGGCTGATCATTGTATCATATGGAGCGCTTTACATCTAGACAGTTTTCGAAATCATATGATGCAATGCAATTATGCCGGGTAAACGACATCGGTTACCCAAAGCTGGTTCAGTGTGAAACAAGCCTGTAATGTCCCGTTTTGACCAATCACGTGAACTTAATTTGAATTAAGAATAAGAAGAATATAATATTTCTGTCCATATGTTCATATGAAAATCTATATAAATAAAATTAGAGTTTTGTCTGTACATTTATCAGAATTGTATATTTTTTGGTTATTTTCACGTTTTATACATTAAATAAGCCAAAAATAGTCTTATCTCACTTTCTTTCTGTCTGTCACGGCCCCAAAGGCATTTTACGTGGCCTTCTCAAAAACGAGAGTTAGTTATTGAACAGTATTGAAAACATTATTGACAATGTTGTTAGCTATAAAAAACTAAATCAACTTTTTTTTTATCAGAGTAATAAATGTTTAAAAACCAAGTATTGTGCGATTTTGGATACATTTTACGCGGCCTTCTCCTGAAAAACGAGAGCATCGATCGGGATTAAAGTTATTTATCAGTATTGAAAACCTTTTTGACAATGTCTTTAGCTATAAAAAACTAAATTAACTTTTTTTTAACAGAATAATAAACGTTTAAAAACCAAGTTTAAAAACACCCCACCATATAGCCATTTGTTTTTGTATTTGTGTTTCTGTTTTGTGTATTATACTATTGTATTGTAAATTTGTTTTCTATTGTATTTTGTGTGTGTTTGAATAAAAATTTGAATTTGAATAAAGTATTGTGCGATTTTGGATACATTTATTCTAAGTTTTATTACCACACTAGCTATTGTGCCCGTCCTTCATACGGATTATGTTTAGAAATAAGACTAAATATAGAATAGAATAGAATAATAATTTATTTCTGCAACACAACAGTATACAATAAAAGTACACACGGCAACTTTAATTATTACATAATATCATGAATACAAAACTCATTACATAAAATTTCCAATAATATTTTCGATTATACTTAAGAATCAATATATAATCATAGATATGAACATTTATACACTGCATATGATGAAAAGAAAAAAAAAGAAAATAAAAAATGTATTTGAAAAAATGTTTGTTTTTTAGAAACAAATATGTTTCGGCTTTTTTGATAGCAATGATCATGAAGTCGTTAGCAGCTTAGGCCCCGTTCAGATGATACAGTTTTTTTGCGGTACGGTTTTTTTACTGTACGGCGTCAACTGTACTGTGATGTTCACACGGTCCGGCTTTGCTGCTTATTGCTGTGCTCTCCTCCTTCTTCCATTGCGCTTCCTTCTTCTTCTTCTTCAGTGGCCCTACAACCCAGGACGGGTCTTGGCCTGCACTAGTAATTGTCGCCAATGGTCCTTATCCAGCGATCGTTTAAATGTCTGTTCCTTTACTAAATTCCTTGAGGGCCGTCCGTTCCTATCATTTTGTGCTTCCATAGCAAATGTATTTTTTATGGAGTGGGGGAGTTAGCCCCACATCCAAACCCCAACCTGGAGGACCAGGGAATTTTTTCAGGTTTCCTTCCTTAGCCTTTAACAAACCAATGCTGAACTACAAGGCAGCAGTCAATTTTCTATTGGGGTTTTCTTCCCCTAGCCTTTGGATATCCATTGACCTCCATCTGCAAGGCAGCAGTTTCTATGCTGGTTTTGGTCCACCCCGGGTATTTCATTTCCCCGGTACCACCTATATCTAGGAGGCATCCCCCAATCCGCCACCTGGGGAGGCGCCCGATAGGAGACCAGCAACTCCCACCATTGCGCTTCCAGTTCAGTTTTATTTATTCCAGTCCAGGATTTTTTTTATTTGTATAAGATTTTTTTAAATAAGTTTCTTACAGAAGGTTTCTCTCAAATTTTGATCAAAGTACGCAAATTCTGGTTTCAATATTCTACACATTTTTCTCTCATTATTTTTATATTAATCTTAAGTCTTGTCCCACAAGGCGGGTCTCTCATATATTAGAGAAATTAAATTTTCACAATTAATATCTTCCACTTCTGGACACTGGAATTCACTAATAAGAAGATCAATGCTGAAGAATATCAATGAAGAAGATCAATGCTGACGATCTGAAGACTGCTTCCAGCGTAATAAGCATATCGTTTGTACATATCCATTACCGGTACAATACATGTGTCACCGGATAGGGATAGTTATTTTGCGGTACAGCTGATTTTAGTGATACAGTTTTCGAAGACAAAACCGAATGTAGAAATCGGCTAGAACAGCTTTTTTACTGGATCCAGTCGAAACAGTATTGTGTGAACATACAATATGAAATGTACATGCAAACGAAAGCACTGCAAAATAACTGATACAGCAAATTTACTGCACAAAAACTGTAACATGTGAACGGGCCCTTAGTAAAAACAACTTAGAATGTCAGCAATTCAGTGACAGGTATCGGAGAGAATATTTTTTGAGAACAGCTGATTAATATATCATGATAAATTACATGATTTGTTCTTAGGCAGAAGATGACTAAGTTAGTCACAATGGCGGAAGGAGCGGAAGAACCAGACTGGTCCTCCTAAAGGGGGTTCTGACGTTAGGCGTTAACAACCTAGCACAGGCAAAAACCTAAAGGTTGAAAATATGGGGAGCAAAACTTCACACCTCTGCAAGAGGGAGCCTTCATTCGGATACGAGGGAAGACAGTGATGCATAAAGAAACAGCATAGAAAGCTCATAGTGGGATGGTTATGAGGAATTTGAGGGATGGTGAGTGAGAGGACAGACGGAGATGGAGGACTCGACTAAAGGAAGGAAGACAGTAAAGTACTGTAAAATCCTAAAATATATATATGTTCTTATGTGGTAATAATAGTGCTACCTGGCGAATTCCCAAGAGCCTAGCACAAACCGCACCTTCCTAAAATGTTAATCTTTGTTTTGATAAATTTAAATTAGAAAATTTTGTTTTTTTTTTCAACAAAGAAATAATTGATAAAACATAAGATGAGCTTTGATTCACCAGACATATGTTTCCTAAAAGACTGCAATGCTCCGACTACACAAGTCTGCAGACAGCGTAAATAACGACGCGAAGGGCCCACCATTTATATTTGAGAACAGCTGATTGATATATCATGATAAATTACGTGATTTGTTCTTATTCTTATGTGGTAATAAAACTTGGAAGAAATGTATCCAAAATCGCACAATACTTGGTTTTTAAACGTTTATTATTCTGTTAAAAAAAAAGTTAATTTAGTTTTTTATAGCTAAAGACATTGTCAAAAAGGTTTTCAATACTGATAAATAACTTAAATCCCGATCGATGCTCTCGTTTTTGAGGAGAAGGCCGCGTAAAATGTATCCAAAATCACAAAACACTTGGTTTTTAAACGTTTATTACTCTGTTAAAAAAAAAGTTAATTTAGTTTTTTATAGCTAAAGACATTGTCAATAAACTGTTCAATACTGTTCAATAACTAAAATCCCGATCGATGCTCTCGTTTTTGAGGAGAAGGCGGCGAAAAATGCCTTTGCGGCCGTGACAGACAGACAGACAGACAGACAGAAAGTGAGATTAGACTATTTTCGGCTTATTTGATGTATAAAACGTAAAAATAACCAAAAAATATATAATTCTGATAAATGTACAGACAAAACTCTAATTTTATTTATATAGATAAGAACAAATCACGTAATTTATCATGATATATCAATCAGCTGTTCTCAAATATTCTCTCTGATAACTATCACTGAATTGTTTACGTTCAAAGTTGTTTACTAAGCTGCTAACAACTTAAAGATCGTTGCTATAAAAAAAGCCGAAACATATTTAGTCATATTTCTAAACATAATCCGTATGAAGGACGGGTAGCTGCTAGTTGTAAATAATTTAGTTGATGTTATTGAGTCATAGGAATAAGGTTATTTAGTTTCAATTATAAGTTGGAGAATTTGGAAAAACAGCTGATCTCAAAAGTATTTTTAGTTTCGCTGCTGTGATGGATTAAGAATATTTATTCGCCATTAAATACATGTGTGTACAATAGGCTATTTTGAGGTTATGTTTAATGATCCTTTTGTACTAGCTCAAAGTTTTATGTTTTTTATATTAAAAAAATATATATGACTAATATCACGAAAAATATCGTACATAACTTGTCCGGGAAGATGTTTACCATACTCGTATGATAATACCGCACTCAACTTCGTCTCCTGCGTTAACTTGTAACGTAATATAGGCCTACTATTTCAGTGTAGGTATATTCTGAAAGGGACCACATCAAAATGAATCAAAAGCCATTTCACTTTTAAGAAGCCTTTCGCTACTATAATTTTCCTAAATACAATATTCCACATTAAATAAAACGTTGTAGAATTTTCCTTAGTTTATCGTTTCTTATAAGTGGATTTTTAGTTACTTAGGTTTGGATGTTATAAATTAATTATTGGCTTGCTAATTTGATAAATATTTCATAATGTAGGCCTTAAGAAATTTCTCATGTTTTCAAAGTTTGAAAATTTAACTAAAAAGCTTAAAATAAAACATATTTTAAAACAAAAAAAGAAACCGACTTCAGTGAAATGATAAAATACTCACGTACTAAAAAGTTTAAAATAAAGTATTCACTTTAAACTGAGAAAATTTTTAATTTCATACAAGTAATCTTTTGAAGTCGGCGCCAAATTTCCCATAAACTTCTAAAATATAACAGAATTACTCTGTGATGTTTTCCATGACGAAATAATTGAACAATCTAATATCAAAACTGACACTGTATTTCAGTAAAAGTGAGTGTAAATCACATATTTAATTGAAATACAGTGTTAGTTTTGATATTAGATAGAATTTCTTATCAATCACTTCCTGGTGGTTCGGAACCCACCTAGAACTGTAGGTTCAACTCATCAATCTCCATCATCCAATTCATTACCCACGCAAAACTCTCAGACCTATGTGGGCTTCATCCTCCAAAAAAATACAGTGTTAGTTTTGATATTAGATAGAATTTCTTATCAACTTCATAAAATATTTGGCGCCGACTTCAAAAGATTACTTGTATGAAATTAAAAATTTTCTCAGTTTAAAGTGAATACTTTATTTTAAACTTTTTAGTACGTGAGTATTTTATCATTTCACTGAAGTCGGTTTATTTTTTTGTTTTATTTGAAAAACCATTAGAACCAAACTGTCAGGTGCGTATACCGGGTGTTTATAGTTACTTAGATTTCACATGAATTTATAGAACAATATTGATTACATTTGTATATAATTTATTTAGTAATCACTTCTTATTATGATTGATTTATTAGAAATGATGTGTTTCTCTCAAATAAGTTTTTATTTATATGAATGATAACTTAATTTATATGAATGCTAAACCAAATGAATAAGAGGGCCCGAAGGCTATTTTAAAATTTGATTCAAATTCCATGTGATGAAGAAGCTCATTTTAAAAATAATATGTTTACTATAGAAAAAATCCATTCCTTTTAAATACCCTCTAAATGTAAGCAAATTTTGAAAATCCTTACACATACATCGCTGGGCATTCCTTAAAGGAAGATTCCTGCAGAATGTTATAGAATTGGGCCACGCGTTTAGCCGAAAATGCATTACGAACAGACAAAACGGCTGACTTGAAACAGAGACCTCTCTTCGTTCGGTCAAAAATGTGACGTGAACAATAATCCAGGTAGCTTCTCGTTCTGGTCCTTCTTTTTTCTTTCTTCGCCTCCTTTTCTTTCCTCTATTCCTTCTTTTCCCTCTTCCCCTTTCATTATTTCCTTCTCGTTTCTCTCTTATTTCTTCTCTGCTTTTCTCGTCTTCTACTGTATATTTTCTTATATTTTATATTCCCTCCTTTTATTTTTTCCTGTTATTTTGATAAAGTGATCATGATAAAGTTCATATTATATTAGATTCTGTTTCTATCAACGTTTCATTAATGCACCTAATTAATTTTTTGTTGCTTGGAGCGCTAGACTTTTGTCGACAGTACATTGACTTTATATAGACAATGTAGTCATTGGACTTCTCTCTTCTGATTGGCTAATCGGTCAGTCTGCCATTCGGTATCTAAATTTAGTGTTGGCTACAGTGACTGAGATCTATCTCTTTACCTCTTCAAATTCAATGTAGTACGAACCATATGATAATTATGCTATCCTATATTGTATGGAGGTTTAACTTTTGTATAAAAGTATTGTACAAATTAAATTTGTATATATAATTTACTTAGTAATCACTTGTTCTTATACTTAATTGAAATATTAAAAATGATTTGTTCCAAACAAATATGTTATTCGTATGAATGATATATTATTCTTATGAATAAGGGGGCCCTAAGGCTATCTATGATTCTAATGTTTATTATCAATGTAATGTATATCCTTCCAAGTTATCATAATCCAAATTAATGTAATGTCTATTTTTTCAATGTATTTCAACTTCTCTAATGTTTCAAATATTTTCTCTTTATAATTATATTTTTGTATAATATGTATAACTTTCAATAGTTGATAGCAACAGTACTTCAGTACTTCAGTAAATATGTTTCGGCTTTTGATAGCAACGATCATGAAGTTGGGTAAGCTTGTAAGTTGGGCAGCTTAGTAAACAACTTGGAACATAAAAAATTCAGTGACAGTTATCAGAGGGAATATTTTTCAGAACAGCTGATTGATTATCATGATAAATTACGTGATTTGTTCTTATGTGGTAATAAAACTTAGAAGAAATGTATCCAAAATCGCACAATACTTGGTTTTTAAACGTTTATTATTCTGTTGAAAAACAGTCAATTTAGTTTTTTATAGCTAAAGACATTGTCAAAAAGGTTTTCAATACTGATAAATAACTTAAATCCCGATCGATGCTCTCATTTTTCAGGAGAAGGCCGCGTAAAATGCCTTCGGGGCCGTGACAGACAGACAGAAATTGAGATAAGACTTGTTTCGGCTTCTTTAATGTATAAAACGTAAAAAAAGCCAAAAAATATATAATTCTGATGAATTTACAGACAAAACTCTAATTTTATTTATATAGATTGTTATTGTCTTTTCTTAGTTATATGATTAATTTCTAATGTTGGAGAGACGAACCATTCCTTCACACAGGCTATAGCCTAATGAGGAATGCACTTGAAATGTTATTGTATTCTATGTTTTTAAAATTTTTATTTTAGTGAATAAAAGTATTTGTATTTGTAATTGCATAAATTATGATGGAGAAGCTTATTTTAAAAATCATATGTCCCTTTAGTACTTACTATAGCCTTTTTCCTTTTTAAATATTCTTTAAATGCAATAAAATTTAAAAATCCTTTCTCATATATCGCTGCGCATTACTAAAAGGAACATTCATGCAAAATTACAAAGAAATCGGTTCACGCTTTCAGCCGTGAATGCGTTACAAACAAAATTCAAAACGGTCGACTTGAAACGTGGACCTCACTTCCCTCGGTCAATTATTAAATATCTTACATAAGAAGGCGACATGTGTATGTATGTTCCCAGAAACTCCGAAACCGCTGAACCGATTTTTATGAAATTTTCAGTCACAATGTAGAATAGTCCTGAGATGGTACCTGTGTAGTTTGGAAGTTTAAAATTCCTCGCTGAAAGACAGAAAAAGGAGAAATCTTTCCTATTTCTTAAATGAACAGTTTTTAATCATATGGCAGGCCCCTTAGCGGCGTTATTTAAGCTGGGCATTCACGTTCCGATTTGCAGTACTACTTGTGGTCCAACCTCCAAGGTTGGATCCGATATTGGAACGTGAATGGGCTTGTTGGATAGTTGGAAGCGTAGATGGACGACTGGAAGGTCCGACTTCCGACTGTTGACGGTGTTGGAGCGTGTGTGGGGGAGTCGGATCAAGTCGTCCAACTTACCTCAGTCAGTGCTTGACCTTCAGGCAAGTTCTGGCAACTTCGGTTACACTTTCGGCTCGAGAGCGACGTTCACAGCTGACTAGGAATAAAGTTGGATTGCAAGTAGGAGCGTGAGTGGAGTCGACTATCCAACTAGCAGTACTACTAGTCTTACTGCAAATCGGAACGTGAATGCCCAGCTTTATGCTGTTTGGAACGCAAAGACTTTGCATGTACCGTGTAGTCGGAGCCTTACAGTCATGTAGGAAACATAATGACTGGGTATGATGCAATGTAGTTATGCTGGGTTGACGACACCTGTCACCCGATGCAGCTAGAAAATTTAAATGTAGCCTCATTGGGAGTTGGCGAATAATAAAATCAAAAACCTAGCGTCTACCTTAATAGTCGTAGCAGGTTTAAATTTGAAATGTTCCTTCATTCATCGGAGGTGGTGAGTAAGAAAACAACGAAGGAGGCATCTCTGATCAGCTGGAAGAGCCCTAGGACTAAATTCTTCCTAATAGTCCTAGAAGGTTGAAATTTGAAATGTAACCTCAGAGGGAGGAAAATCAAGGAGAATTTCTTATGAGATCGCAGCAACGCGCGTCGGGCCTGCTAGTACTAAATACAATTGAATATTATATGATTCATACTACATTGCCTGTAAAGAGGTACTGTAGTATTCATATAACTTGGCAGTGTGTAGCAGATGGGACATGATACATCTAAACCCAGCATACTGCTGCCAAGTTATATGAAAACTACAGTAAAGAGATAGTTCTCAGTTACTGTACTCAACACCTAATTACGAACTTGTTTCATCTGATCGAATCAGAAGCGAGGCGTCCAATGGCCACATTTTGTATATAGTCACTGTTGTCAACAGAGGACAGCATCTAGACGTTTTTATATTGGATCTCATATTAAAAGTTCTTTGTTCTAGGTGGTTTTTCTAATTTATTTACAGGCATCTCATGGCCAAACACAAAAGCAGAACGAGTTTTGAAGTGCGAAAACAGTCTGGGCCTGAGGAAGCTCGGCTCGCCGGACCGATGCTCGTTTCCTGGGTCGGCCATGTTTGAAGCGGCCATGGCGCTCTACACGCTCAATGACAATGTCAAAACAATGACCGACAACCCGCATTTTAGAGGATGGTTCTCTGACTACAACATTGAAACGATGTTTGCCAGTCCGTCGCATGTGAGTTGATTAAGTTGCACTCATTCTACTATGTTCTTTATTGTCTTTAAAACAAATTATTTGTATATGCGATGATCGTATTATATATGCCTTTAATAGCCCAGTCAAATTAGACAAATCATGTTATCCACTATAATTAGATACCAATTTTGCAAACTTATCTTCTGAATTGTCCGAGTTAGAGTAGCTTAGATGTTCAAAAATCGTGTTCTTCCACGAAATGCATTGGTGCGCACTGCTCTACAGAAAGAGTGCTCTTTAGATAATGATTACTAATTCGAAAGCACAGCCAAAGTGCACCTATCTCTTTGATCTTGCTTTCAGCCACACTTTGCAACAATAGCTTGTGAGTAGCGAACAACAACAGAAGCAGCTATTATTTAGAAATTAAACAGAACCCAATTTCAACAGTAACAAAAATCGTGTTCTACGATTTTTGAACACCTAAGCTCCCCACTTCCCAACCCCACCTCTTCCGTTATTTAATCATCATTTAGATTTCACGTTCAAAAAATTGTAAGATATGATTGGTTAAATTTACCTACTCCTCTTCCACTTAATCTATCTTATCTTCCTCCTTTCTTCTTGTAAATTAAAATTTAATATTACCAATCCTAAAAAAATATTATTGATTCTATTATTAGTTCTTATTACCATTTATGTATCTTATAATAATTATTTCCCAATATATGATTAACACATAAATTCTAAGAACTGCTCCCACACACGGACGTAAAAGTCCAGGTGGGTTCTAATATTCATTTTATAAGTACTGTACTGTGTTGTATTTTGTTTGATACGAGAATAAAGAATAAAGAATAAAAAAAAAAAGAATAAAGAATAACTTCCTAAACTCTGAATTCAACTATAATAAATAACATTCAATGCAGAAATGCTCTGAAGTAACACTCTTTCTTTACCATAATGTTATATACTATGCAACCACCTTAATTTGGGAAGCTTGTAACGTGCTTTAGGTTGGTTCTTCAAAAACTGATGTGACTAATGCATAACATTCATTTCGACTATGTTTTGAACAAATTCTGAATTCTGATTGGTCTAAACCAATAACATTCTGAAAAGTCAAAATACTGGTCTAGACTCTAAACCCTTAGGCCCATTTTATACAGCGCGACGTGCGCCAGGCGCGCGTCTTGATCTAATTTGTTTGCATTGAATGCTAACGTACTGAACCCTTTTATATACCAGCGCCCGATGCGCGTCGTGCTTTAGCATTCAATGCATACAAATTTTATTACGACGCGCTGTATAAAAGGGGTTTAAGGCTTGTTTCACACTTGCACGACTACGACTGGTCGTTTACACGACAACGACATGTGGTCGCCAACGACATAAAAATTGGAACCGTTCACATAATGTACATTCACCGGACCATGACACTTTAGTAAATAAAGTAAATTCGTATGGCTTTTCGTGGTGGGGAGACCCTTACGGGTAGTTCCACCTCGCCGGTTTTTTTAACGACTGCTTTTTTTTAATATGACACTTTAGTATAGACGATGTACAACGGGCTTCCGTAATTAATTACCAACAAACCACAATTCAACACGTACACAGAGTAGCTGTCTTGCTCAATACAGTAGACTGTCGTGTCGGGGATGTGTGTACAAATCAAATCAATTTATTGCCACAAAAATTCACAATAAGAACAAGATATATAGCATTGATATATAATACAAAAAAAAAAAAATACATCTATGCTGTGATCAAACAAAGAAATCGTATACAAGTATTTTCTTACGCACACAATTTAAAACAAAAGTAAAGTAAAACTTGGCACCACCCAGCAAAGGAAATTCTTGTCCGCTGGGTGAGAGTATCAGTTCAGAACTAATTAGTTCCTGTTATCCTGCAATTGATTCTGCAAATAAATAAAAATAAAAAAAAGAGAAAGAGAACAAAATTATAATATACTATTGAGGTTAAAGAAGAAATTTCCAATTATCCATTCATTTATCCTATTCCACATCCTTAGTCTATTCTTAGCGAAAAAATCATGCAAACTACTAGAGATCAAGTTTATTAGCTTTGTGCTGAGATAAGTCAGCTGCCTCCAGTGGCTTGCAGCGCCCTCTAGTCGTTTGTACGACACTGACAGTCTGCCCGACTCGAGGGATGTCGTGCCCCCTTGGCACCAGCACAACAGTCGTGCCTAGTGTGAAGAAGCTGATATCCATCTTTGCCCTTTAGTCGAATGAACGATACACGACAGTCGTTGTAATATGAAGCGAGCCTTATACTGAAAAGTGACAGTAGTGTTAAAATAGATTTATTATGCAACTAGTTTAATAACACGTGGAATAAAGCAAGCTGTATTGACATCACTTTCTAACCTATTAAGTCTCAATTTATAACATAGTCATAGATAAACTACTATTTAAATTCAATATATATGTCAAAAAGATAATAATATTGTACTTATTCTTATTAAAGACTAGTGGTTTGCCCGCAAAGCTTTTTTTATATGTCAATTCGTTCTTTGATAAGAAATTAATGAGGTAGAAATAAACATGTGATAAATGGAATTTAACTGCCAATACCAATTCAACCCAAAAAAAGGACCTGCAATATTGATACAGAATAAATGTGTTGCTTTGGAATGTGACATAAAGCCTATTTGCATCATAGTGACGTATTATTTCTCAGCTGTTCTAAGAACTTCCTGCATCACGACCCGTTCTATGTCCAATTGTTAGGGAATAGAGCGCATGCGCGAACTGTGTAGCGAAGCCATGACCACTGTTTGTCTGCATAAAACAACAAAAAACTAAGATAACTAACCTTTCTATACTCAATATACTTTCTACATAATACTTCCTATACTTCATACAGTATCCCATAAGTACAGAAAAGGATAGTTGGTTAGGTTTTGTTGTTTTATTCAGGCAAACAGTTCGCGCATGCGCTCTGTTCCCTACCAATTGACTGTCGTCTAGCGGACTCTCACCTCTCGTTGCGGAGGAGCCTTTTTCGACGGTAGTGGGGGAGCTGTGAGCCAAGAGGGGAAGTTGTAGGGAGCTGTGCTTGGACGTGGAGCGTGGAGCTACACCTCTCTTGACTTATGTTCGCTGTCATGAATAATATTTTATCATTCCAATTTTGAAGATTATTTTCTATTGAGAGCCAGTTCATTAATGATAATATGAATTGATTAAACTTTAATTATTCACTTTTTTGAATTCCTGTTTGCTCAACTATAAATAAATACTAATGCAAACAAAATGCACAACCAAATACAAAATCGTGATAATAAACACTTCCTACTAGATTCATCAAAAAAAATTGAACTTCCTACCAACTGTTCAATGAAGCCATTAATTATATTTTGACAATGCTTTCCATGCTAATCATTCATAAATCCATGAAGTTATGCTGCAGTTTTTCTCATTTTAAACTTGACTCGTGGATATACATTACCTAATATTGATTTTGATATCAATAATTGTGAGGAAACTAACTCCCCAAGTCTCACCTTGTTAGTCTTTGAAATTTTGAGCATGAACTTGACAAGAAACTATCCCAGAAAATAAAATTACTTACACTTGATTCATATCCCTAACTGTGTTCTACTGTATGTTTTCCAATGAGGTTGTTTTTGTTTGACATACCTATTAAAATAGTGCTGAAGTGATTTAATTTTGGCATTCTTAAAAAATCTTTACGCATATTGGCAACTGACAAGGCAATCAATTCTGTAAAAAAATAATCATGAAGTTAGTATTTTATTGAAAATCACTTGTCAAAACAATTCTCCCCAGTGAGGATTTGATCCACCAACCTTTGACCCGGTTATCGAGGATTCATCCACTCAGCCATGATATCTTGGATATATATATTAACGTTACTATAGAGTATCTGAATGGTGGATTAGAATGAACATGCCGAGTGAACAGCTCCCCTACCAATGTCGAAAAACAGGCTTCTCCCACCATCGTCGAAAAAGGCTCCACCGCAACGAGAGGTGAGGGTCCGCTAGACGACAGTTACCAATTGGACATAGAACGGGTCGTCCTGCATCTAAACACATTTTAAACCAGTAATAGTGTCCATAAGTGAAATTTGAACATTAATTTTTCATAATCTATATAAATAAAATTAGAGTTTTGTCTGTACATTTATCAGAATTGTATATTTTTTGGTTATTTTTACGTTTTATACATTAAATAAGCCGAAAATAGTCTTATCTCACTTTCTGTCTGTCTGTCACGGCCCCAAAGGCATTTTACGCGGCCTTCTCCTCAAAAACGAGAGCATCGATCGGGATTTTAGTTATTGAACAGTATTGAAAACATTATTGACAATGTCTTTAGCTATAAAAAACTAAATTAACTTTTTCTTTAACAGAGTAATAAACGTTTAAAAACCAAGTATTTTGCGATTTTGGATACATTTTACGCGGCCTTCTCCTGAAAAACGAGAGCATCGATCGGATTAAAGTTTTTTATCAGTATTGAAAACCTTTTTGACAATGTCTTTAGCTATAAAAAACTAAATTAACTTTTTTTTAAAAGAATAATAAACGTTTAAAAACCAAGTATTGCGCGATTTTGAATACATTTCTTCTAAGTTTTATTACCACATAAGAACAAATCACGTAATTTATCAATCAGCTGTTCACAAATATAATCTGAATGGTGAGCCCTTCGCGGCGTTATTTACGCTGTCTGCAGACTTGTGTAGTCGGAGCATTGCAGTCTTTTAGGAAACATATGACTGGTGAATCAAAGCTCATCTTATGTTTTATCAATTATTTCTTTGTTGAAAAAAAACAAAATTTTCTAATTTGAATTTATCAAAACAAAAATTAACATTTTAGGAAGGTGCGGTTTGTGCTATGCTCTTGGGAATTCGCCAGGGAGCACTATTATTACCACATTAGAACAAATCACGTAATTTATCATGATATATCAATCAGCTGTTCTCAAATATTCTCTCTGATAACTGTCACTGAATTGTTAACGTTCAAAGTTGTTTACTAAGCTGCTAACAACTTCATGATCGTTGCTATCAAAAAAGCCGAAACATATTTAGTCATATTTCTAAACATAATCCGTACGAAGGACGGGTAGCTGCTAGTATAGAAAAAAATAAGAAATCAGGCTTCGAGGTGCTCTGAATCGAGTTAAGAAGGAAGCTTTCTGCGAAACATGGTTCCAAATTGTTGCCGTTTTTTTTTCTTGAAATCCGTAAGTCTTAATACACACACACCATTTTCGTTTCACCCACTTTGGGGGTACGTTGTATCATAGACGAACCATCACTCCCTGATCTATGGTTGTATTAACTATGATCTTGACAGTGCCTTTATGTATTCGCCTCTTTTATTATATAGATTATTATTGATTTTAATCATCATTCTTTCATTGCTAATTATTCTTTTAATTTACTAAGCAAATTTATTGGTTTTCTTTAGGTTGAGGAAGCCGTCACTGAGCTGGGTCACATCAAAATGGAGTTGAGCTACATCAAGAGAGACGCGCAGAAGGCAATGCTCGACATTTACGACTCGAGTGTTTACGAGGAGTGGGTGGCAACATTCGTTAAGCCACTCGAACTGAAGCTAGCTGAGATGTGGGAAGCCAAGGAGAGGCTGCTGTCGAAAGACGATTGGCCGAGAAGGCCTCTCACTAGGACAACAGACAACCGATTGAGGCCTGAAGGATTCAAGTAGAGTATTTGGTCATCTTCAAATAGGACCATTTATACTGTATATATAAAAGCTAATTACCACCGATTCATCACTGGTTCTTAAGAACTGCTTTGAAAAAGTTTTAACCGATTGAGGTCTGCCAGCGATGAAGGCTTCAAGTAGAGTATTCAGACATTTTGAAATAGTACAATTTATAATGTATATATAGAAGCCGAATATCACTGATTTATCACCGGTTCTTGAGAAATACTTGTCCAAAAAAGTTGAAACATGTACATGTGTACTTGAAATAGGACAATTCTTTTTTACTGTATATATGAAAGCCATATACCACTGATTCATCACCGGTTCTCGAAAACATTGTTCGAAAAAGTTGAAATTTCAGTTTTCCAGCCTAGACGTGTGCTAAGAACGGATTTTGAAACCTTTCCAAAAATACGCCCGCGTATTCCCAGCGTTTTTTAGTGCACTCAAGAACTAAGTGGTACTTGCCTGGTTCTAGATACCCCGATTCAGTTGAATCAAGAAACCTGCTAGTTATCATAATAAATAAAGCCTTTATTTAAACAGAATTTATTAATTTCGAATTCCTTTAATTGCTATCAGTTTATACTGAAGACTTCCGCAATGGCGGATATTGACAACAGTATTTAATAGCTGATGAAAATCGATGAATGCTACTGTACAAAAATTCATCGATTTCCATCAGCTATTAAATACTGTTGTCAATATCCACCATTGCGGAAGTCTTCAGTATAAACTGATAGCAATCAAAGGAATTCGAAATTAATAAATTCTGTTTAAGTAAATTTGTCAGTTTGTTCAATTGTCAGTAACTTCGAACTAACTTAAAGCCTTTATTGTTTACAACATATGACAAAATAAAGAATAAAATAAAAAACTTATATCTTCTGAAAAACAATGCAGAATTATATATTTTCCTCTCTTTTCCAACAATTATACATACGTTCATTCTTGTGGAAACCAGGCCCCTAATGGGCATAGGCCTCTCCCAGGTTTCGCCATCGGCTCCTGTCTCTTGCATAGGTTGACCACCTTGTACCCGCTACCTTCACGATGTCATCATCCCATCTAACTCGCTGTCTTTCAACTTTCCTTGTTCTCCAGTTTGGCTCCCATATTGTCGGTTTTTCGTCCATCTATCGTCTTCAAGTCTTTATTACAATTTTCAACTATCTCTGTATGAAATGAATAATAATGGTTGAGTTCGTGGAAGCCCTACCAACAACTGGCCAATGTTATCGGTGGCATCTGATTGGTCTATTCAATATGTTTAATGTCTATGGATTTGAATAGACCAATCAGACTCCACAACGTTCACCAGTAAGGCTCCCTTGAAATCAACAAATGGTTGCACATCTAAGTAACATCTGAAAGTCATCAGACAAGAATGGTCACCATTTTCTATTAAACTTAAACCCGTCATCTGCTCTGTCACCGACTATACATCACAGCTACACCAAAAATAAACCGACATAAAATAATCGGGTTTATTCGGACCCAAATTCGTGTATAATAATTATTGTAAATAGTTGAACGGTTATCTGTATAATGTGTGACCAAAGCACGTGATAATGTATTTCTATTTTATACGGTAACTCTAGATGCTTCATTTTTCTACAAATTGTTTTTTGATAACTTTTAAAAACGTTGCATATTTATTAAAAATGTTTTTGTTCTCATCAACTCATCATAGACATCAATCATAATCGTATCAACTGTAAAATTACTGATTCAATAAACAATAGCTGGTACTAAATGAATTTGATACGAATTTTTACTCATTTCAAAAATTTAGCAATGGTTGTGTTCATGGGAGTCTTACCAGTAACCGGTAAATGATGGTACTGATACGAATTTTTTGACGTCCATGAATTTGAATATACCTAATAGACGCCACCGGCAACATTTACCGGTTACCGATAGCTCCCATGAACTCAGCCAATGTTATAGCTTGTCAACTCATTCTTGGCAGTTGAAAAATTTGTCTCGTACATGTCGGCTCTCTTCTACTACTACTATACTACTATTACTACTTCTACTACTCTAAGCTCTGTGATGCTCTCACATACTTCATCATTTATGAAGAATGACTAGTTCTTAGTACAGCCGCTTAAAACGCTAAGCTGCAGAGGCAAAACAAAATGTGTTTCAGCGCACTGCCAAGAATGAGTTGAAATTCTTAAGTGCATTTATATACACAGCAGCCACAAAAATATTTGCAACTTTTGAAGAATGAACGTTTCCAATTGTGACTTGTTTATAGATTGTTTGAAACCTAAAAGTTGCTAAAATTCTGTCACTAACTGCTGTGTAAATGCAGCTTTAATAATGAACACATCCAAATCCTTGGCATAGTAATCCAGTATCCTATGGGTATAGTGTATGAAATTTCATAATTTTGAATTCAACAAATTGCTTTAATTAACCAAAATAAATTACATCTTTTTTTAATCTAAATTGTATCTATAATTATCATAGCTATGCTCAAGTTGTTGATCATATCTCATTGAATATTATTTTAAAATTCTTGAAGAAACAATTTGATAAAAATATAATGTTCCTGTTTTATTATATTAACTCTTACTTAGAAGAAATAAATCATTAAATGTTATAAGAATTTGTCAAATAAATGAAATTATATACATGTAATATACATATGAAGCCTATGAATACATTATTTATTGTACGCAAGCACTGTGTTAATTACAACTGTTGGTAGCTAGAATAATATTCAGTTACTAATTCGTTATTTTTGAGTTTATTAATTATATAACTATTATTATTAGTTATTGTTGTTATTATTAGTGCATTAAGTGAGTTGACCCTAAGATTTCATGATTTATGAATAATTTAAATACAATATGTTCTAAATGTAACACGGGCGGATCCAGCAGCAGATTTTTTTTTTTTTTGGGGGGGGGGGGGGGTTAAAAATGCCTGATTGGGGTATGGATACCGAGGGGAGGGGGTGTTCCCGGAGGTTGTCTGGGTACAATAATTACAGTAGTAATTTGTAATTTGGATTACTGTAGTAGACCCCTAACGATAAATTGAAGCAATATACATGGCTATTTATTTCAGAACTCCCCGAGAAAATTTTTGAAAAATTACCTAGGTATCTAAAACTACATGTCAAGAGATTCTAGGCATTAATTCTTCTTACTTAACACTTCAACCCACGTTATGTATCAAAGTAAATTTTGTCTAGTTCTTATGCTACTGTCAATGGGAGATCTGGGACCTTACTTGAAACTTCCACTTTTCTATATTTCATCCCCCACTGCTCCTGATTGGGGTAATGTACAGTACCGTAGGCTTTAAAATAAAACTCCTAAAAACCACATTTTTAGTGATTAACCTGACTCTTGCCAAAAATTGTCTCACAATGGCCTGCTAAAATTCCAAATTTTCATTTGTCCCGGGGGGACCCTGATTCCCCCCATAGTTATGCTACTGACCCCATCTGTTGATAAAAAATGAAATCAACAAGAAAAATTACATACATTACTCGCAATTGAAAAACTATTCTGTAATCAGCCAAAATCTCCCAACAATGCTTTGAGGATCCAGGATCTAGGCTCTATAACGATTATCTGTGAAGTAACGAGTGAATGTAAAGTAGTGCTAATAAAACAAGTCTGGTTTTTCTGTCATAGTAGTCCTCAGCCATGTATTGATAAGCTGCAGAATCCAGAAAACCCTTTCAGAACTGGCCTCATTTTCAGACCTAGTACTGAAGTACACAATATTTTCAATAGAAAATTAATTGTTGATTAGGCATTGCTGTCTCATTTTCTTCCTCACTTCGTCAATAACTTTGAAAAATCTCCTGCATTTTCTTCTACTTTTAATTTTATCCTTAGTTTTTACCATTTTCCGTCTTTTTTCATTTTCATCTCTCTCCTACCAATTTCTATTGTCATCTCTTTTCCATTTCTTCACTGTTTTCTATCACTTCCATTCGTTCCTCTTTTCTTTTTTGTCTCTCTCTTCTCCTTCTTCTTCTTTTCCTTATTCTTCTCCATTTGGGGGGGGGGATTTCCCCTTTTTCCCCCCGTGGATCCGCCACTGATAAGTATACAGGGTGGGGGAAATGTTTGGAAACGGCTTAATATTTCATATACAAAGGTGATTTTGCGGTAGGTATGATTGAGAATCCTACTCAAATTGAAAATACTATTTTACTGTGACTTTAAAAATCTGGTCCGCCATCTTGGAACCGCCATTTTGAATGTAACTTTTTTTTTTTAAATAGGAAGGGGGTCATGCGATACATGATTTCAATACGGAATTTTAAGACAAAATGAATGCCGAAAACCGCACATCGATATGTCAACCCGTTTCGGAGATATTTACATTATTAATCGATACCATGAAAAGCAGAAATGAAATAAATAAGTACATTAAAATCTTACCTATCAAATTTTTTGTTAATAGTGTTTGCTAATAAACATTAAAACCCAATTATTTTAATAAATGTTCAAACTGTTTTCCTTCAGCTGTTTGACAATGTGCTAATCTTAAATAATAGCCATCAAGCACATTTTGAATCATTTCGCGTGGAATTCTGTTAGCCACTTCAGTTATACATTCTCTCAGTTCATTAATTGTTGCTGGTTTCTTTTTGTACACATTGTCTTTCATGTAGCCCCAAAAGAAATAATCAAGTGGAGAGAGGTCAGGTGACCTAGCGGGCCACTCTATTGCACCTCTACGACCTATCCAGCGTTGAGGAAATGTTTGGTTCAATATATCCCGCACTCCTAATGCATAATGAGGGGGCGCCCCATCTTGTTGAAACCACAAGTTATGTAACTCTTGTCCGTTGATGTTCTGGATGGCTGGAACGATCAAATTTATTAACATGTTCTCGTAAATGGCACCTGTTAAATTATTCTCGATAATAAATGGTCCTACAATGTGACCATTTACCATACCAGCCCATACGTTTAATTTTTCAGGATACTGTGTATGACCCTCCTTCATCCAGTATGGGTTGACATCGGTCCAGAAACGATAGTTTTGCTTATTTACATTGCCGTTAAGCATGAACGTAGCTTCATCCGAAAATACTACATTATTAAAGAAGTTTGGATCATTGTCATACTTGTTCATCATTATGTCACAAAACTCTACCCGGCGGTCGAAATCATCCTCATTCAGTTCTTGTAATACATGAAGCTTAAACGGATGGAAATGTGATTCATTAAGAACTTTTCTGACAGAACGAGTAGACATACCATGTTCCTTGGCAACGCTTCTAGTTGATGTATGCGGATCTTCAACAAATGATTGCATTACCTCTAAAGATTTTTCATTGTTGGTGGCAGTATTTGTTCTTCCAGTGCGAGCACGATCAGTCACTTTGCCCGTTTCTTGAAACCGCTTTACTGTCTTAAAAACAACACTTTTACTAATTGGATTTCTGTTGGGAAATGTTTCGTTAAATAAATCAGAAACTTCTTGGTAAGACCGTACTCTATCTCCATAGCCGCGCATCATTAACAAAGTTATTCTCTCGGTTTCATTTAAAAATGCCATTGCGAACGACTTTAAACACACTCACTACTTCATGATTGAAAAAGAATTCATTAAATCAGTTGGATTATTACAGATGATTTTAGGTTGATATCATGATTATTGTTGATATTATGATATCCAGAGTCAGATGTTCATCACGCGAAATGATTCAAAATGTGCGGTTTCATTTAAAAATGCCATTGCGAACGACTTTAAACACACTCACTACTTCATGATTGAAAAAGAATTCATTAAATCAGTTGGATTATTACAGATGATTTTAGGTTGATATCATGATTATTGTTGATATTATGATATCCAGAGTCAGATGTTCATCACGCGAAATGATTCAAAATGTGCGGTTTCATTTAAAAATGCCATTGCGAACGACTTTAAACACACTCACTACTTCATGATTGAAAAAGAATTCATTAAATCAGTTGGATTATTACAGATGATTTTAGGTTGATATCATGATTATTGTTGATATTATGATATCCAGAGTCAGATGTTCATCACACGAAATGATTCAAAATGTGCTTGATGGCTATTATTTAAGATTAGCACATTGTCAAACAGCTGAAGGAAAACAGATTGAACATTTATTAAAATAATTGGGTTTTAATGTTTATTAGCAAACACTATTAACAAAAAATTTGATAGGTAAGATTTTAATGTACTTATTTATTTCATTTCTGCTTTTCATGGTATCGATTAATAATGTAAATATCTCCGAAACGGGTTGACATATCGATGTGCGGTTTTCGGCATTCATTTTGTCTTAAAATTCCGTATTGAAATCATGTATCGCATGACCCCCTTCCTATTTAAAAAAAAAGTTACATTCAAAATGGCGGTTCCAAGATGGCGGACCAGATTTTTAAAGTCACAGTAAAATAGTATTTTCAATTTGAGTAGGATCCTCAATCATACCTACCGCAAAATCACCTTTGTATATGAAATATTAAGCCGTTTCCAAACATTTCCCCCACCCTGTATATTAAAACAAGTAGAAATTATAGTTTTATATAATTATAGTTATTATTTATATTTTTAAGGCTGTATTTATGAACATTCCTACATTGTATCTTGACTCGAGGGACTCTTGAAAAGTATTTGAATTATATAGACATTTAAAGAATCCCTCATGTCAAGAGACACAGTAGGAACGTTAGTTAATACAAGCATAAACCTTGTTTCTCAGTCTGTATTGTAATTTATTAATTTATGGATACAAATTAACAATTCTTCTAAAATGCAGAAGATGACAAACAAAGTCTAAAACTGGCCTCTTCACAAATTTCTACTAAATTTTGTAATAAATTATCTTCTTATATTTAATATCTTTTCTTCATCAGTACAGTAGTTATTCTCTTTATTATTGGTTACTTTTTAAATGTTCAATTTGTTTATAGAATCACTACAAAAATTTTATGTTTCGTTTAATTTATATATTTTGATAGCTGTGTATATTTGTTCTCACGAATTTGAGATTGAATCACTGTTCCTATGTTGATGTTATTTTCATTCTTAATGGACTTGTGTGTTGTATTGAATTTTTAATTCATATATTTTCGACAGCTTTGAGTGTTTTTCTCATATTCAATCACTGTTTCTTTGATGATATAAAAAACAGCATTTCAATCTTGATGAATATTTTGTTATGCATTTACTTTCTATCATTTAAGAAACCCAGATTGCATTATCCTATATAATAAATTGCTACTTGCTGTTACATGTCGACGGAACTCTAACGTAGGAGGAGAGGGATGAAGTAGGAGAAGAGACGAAAAATGAAAGGGGAAATGAGAAGAAAAAACAGAAAAGGAAAAACAAAAAGAAGAAAGAAAAGGAGAAGAAAAGAACAGATAAGCGAAAATCGCCCCCATTTAGAAGATATGAGCTTTTGAGAATTTGAAATTTTTACCTAGCAAACTAATTTACTCTTTCTGGTGTTGAGAGAGCGGGCTATGAATGGGTGTGGACACTTCTCATGTCAATCTCTTTTTCATCGAGCGAATATTTAAAATTATTCATGTTGTGGAGCATGATAGTACTTGTAGCGAGCTTCACGAATATGTCAAGATAAACATAATTCGCTCCCATTCGTATAAAGAAAACTAATAAATAAACCCGAAGATGCAGATTCAATCGAGCAATCTGCTAGTTGAGTATGAATTAATTATTCAGTACATTTGTAGAATCTATTCTCTGTCTAATATCATTGAAAACGGAACAAAATTTCGTATTAATTTTTCGAATTTCCTGGAAGGGGGGAAGAAGTGTGATAGAAGGGCTATCTTGCAAAACATTGTCAGAAAATCCCATTTCGCACGTACCAACCTGCCCACTGATACGGTTTTATTTTGAACAATTATTATGACTTAAGCTCCTCAAGATTATCTGGTCATTATAATATTCGAAATTAGAATGTGATACAGTACAAACATCACTGCCATGTCACAGCTGGAAAAAATTTGGACCTTTTTGCAATATTGCCCTATTACCATTCCAAAAACATTAGATGTAAAGCTAGTTCTCCCCCCCCCTTGATTGCACCTTGGATCTGAAAGACTAGTCAATGGTTCTGGCCTACTGACTACTTCGTTGACATACAATAAAAAATAAATCATTTTTTTCTACCTCTCAAGAAAAAATTATCATTAATGTACACGAAATGTGTACTACAGGCCTATTACCAAGATTCATTCCCTAACAGCGTCGAGTCCTTAGAGTCTTATTATACAGAGCCACTGCAGTCGCAGTATTATTGGTATATCAGACGTTTATCTAGCGGATCCATTTTGAAAAGGGCGGGAATCTGGCCGATTTTTGACGTGTTCACATCTATTGAGCTTTATTATGAGTAATCGTTACTGTTTCAAGTGAACTTTTAATTAATATTAAATAAACTGAAATTAATATTTAAATAAATTAATCAAATGTTTTGGTAATAAATTTCAATAGCCTTTGAGTAAAATGGAACAATTACCTTTTCCTACAGTGACCTGAAAAGTGCCTATTTTTGCACTAACTGTAGCACGCAAAATAGTCTATTCCTGGAACAGTGCAAATACTTTTCCGCACTCCAGATTTGCAACCAAACAACACAAAATAGTGAGCATGTAATACACAGGTTTCCTATTCTGCATTCAAAAATAGGTTGGCTACCATGCTTCAGCCATGCAAAAAGCTAGCTCACAGTCAGCTGTAGTTGTCAAAATCGGTTATGTGAGGTTATGTATGTCCTGTTTAGTTTACTTTATATATTACTGTAGGAAAAATTTGATGTGTAATTCAAGTGCAAAGTATTGTTTCTGTACTCAAGAAACTTTTCTCACTCGCCTTTGGTTCGTAAAAATAGTTATTTATGTATTAAGAGTGTGAAGTGCGACTTTATCGCTCGAGCCAAAACATTTACTGCGCGACGCGTAGTGGAGCTTAGTAATTTTGCAAGAGCAATAAAGAAGCTTCACGTGTGAATTGCATACAATATTTTTCCTAAAACTGCAGTTCTTGATTCCAACGCAATAAAAGCTTGTAGTTTGTAACATCACAGACCATGCGCGGATTTGGTTAGCGTTTGCCATTGTTGAGGTTATGTGAATTTCACACATTCCATGATCCACCAATGAGAAGGCATCAGAATCAAAACAGAAGCGTAAAGAAAACAGCTGGCGATCGTTAAGTACTTTACCGCTTGTGGAGCAGTAAAGAGGTATTTTACAATTAGTTTTCAGTATGTAAAGAACTACTTTACAAGCAGTTGTAGGAAAAAACTGTTTCTCTCGGTGCAGAAATTTCCTCCCACTTTTCGCTCTAGTTACACAATAAGCTATTTTCTGAGCGAAGTTTTCAGTGTATCTAATTTTTTTTCTTATGAACCAACCTTAAAGTATTGGATAATGCAGCCAAGTCAAAATTTGCAAAGAGAGCAAATTTGGATTCTAATGCTTTGTTTCTCAGTTGTTCAGTAATTCATACAGTAGCAATTGTGGCTTGTTTCACACACACACTGACAGTCAGGTAACCGGTGACGTTTAACCGGCATAATTGTATTGTAACGTATGGTTAAAAAAATCGGGTGAGAAGAGCGTCATACAATACAATGTCCTAACTGGGAAGGCTAAACAACACCAGTTATCCGATTGCAGGGTATGTATGGAACAAGCCTTATGGCCGCTACTGAATTATTTACTGAACGACTGAAAATAATTAAACCGAAAATTATTGTGGTTTTCACATCTGATGAGCTCTGGCCGGTTTGGTGAATTATCCAATTGGAATGTTTGCCATTGCTGCCAATGCACGGTCCAAGCGCACATGCGTATTAGACCCAAACCAGCTCACTTCTACCTTTTTTTTTCTTTGGAGGATGAAGCCCACATAGGTCTGAGACCTGTATGAAATTGGATGATGGTGATTGATGAGTTTGACCTACAGTTTTAGGTGGGTTCTGAACCACCGGTTCATCCGGACATCTGGAGAGCGGTCGTGCTCATTTCGACAAGCTTATTATTTATTGGTTATGTTCTATTATTTATTAACATTTTCGCAAGTATATTTCTCAGCGATTGATGAAGAATGAAGGATTCAAATATAGAAAAACAAATAATGGTAGAACATTTTTGATGGAACGTTCTGACATTGTCTGTGCTCGTCATAAATTTCTCCGTCAGATGCATGAAATCAGGCATGCAGCAAATCAGCGTCCTGTTTTCTACCTTGAGACCTGGGAGAACCAGAATCACTCAAAAAATATACTTGGCAAGATTCTACAAGTAAAGGGGGTTTAAAAGTTCCAGTTAGGAAGGGAGATCGTTTAATTATTTGCCATGTGGGTTCAGCTAAGATAGCATTCTTGCAGGAATGTAAATGGGTGGGTATTTCGGTCAGTTTCAAAATCTACCACCACAGATTATCACTCGGAAATGAACGCACAAGGTTTTAAAGATTGGTTCATTAGATTTCTACGTATTCTGGAAGAAGGTTCTATTATAGTCATGGACAATGCTCCCTATCATTCTGTTGTATTAAGGCTGTGCGCTAGGCACCGTGACTCTGACCAAGTCTCGAGTCCCGACTCAAGGCAACAAACAAACGAGTCTACAATCGAGTCGAATCGAGTTTGGTCCGGTTTTGAATCACTCTGGTGGATTTGTACGTAACTAGCTTTCCATAGCCCTGGAACGTTGCCAGATCTCTCGGCTCCCGTCTGCTCCGCTCTTCGCCTGGTCTGACTAGGCCTTCTTGGGAGGGAGGCAGAGTCGTTCTACTACATAGAATCTAGTAAAGCAAATATAGTTTACAAGCCTCAACCACAGATATTCTAATACCTGAGCTTTCATTCACAAAAGTAATCCGATATGTCTGACGGCTAGAGAGCCTAGACAGTTTTTGCCCTCTGTTCACTTAGGGTGGCATGAGTAGTTTGGTACATTGTTTTGTGCCGTGTTCCATTTTTAACCTAATATTGTACAGAATTCGACAATAATAAAACTAATAATTGATTAATGACATTAATGTAAGGAGTTCTCTGTTGTGTTAATAATGGCAAGGCAAAGCATTAGTTGGGTCATGTCTTTCAATATTTTGTTTTTTATTTTTCTATTCACCCAGGGTTACTTCTAATTCAATCGGTTACATGCTAAACGCGCACAGTGCTAAACGCGCACAACTGAAATTCCATGCGAAACGCGCACAAGTTTTATTGAAGGGTCAAGAAAGGGCCTCGGCTACCTGAAAATCGGAAGTAGATTCGGAAGTATTATTAATCACTTTTAGATCATTACAGTGATCAATCAAATCATAAGTAACAACAAACTGTATACTTTGAATGGAAATTGTAACATAATTTTTTAAACAATATCAAATTATGATTTGATTGTGTGGAGTTTCATCCACATTAATATTATTATAATATTATATTCAGTAATATTATCAATATCATTGAGAAGCTGAAATGATCTTTGTAATCAAAACATTACAGATTTTCATTGAATGAATCATCACAAGATCAACAACAAGTGGTATTTTGAGCTACAGAGAAATTAAAAATCTCAAGATCATCCACCACAGACTAGACTACATATTTTTCTAGAATATATTCTGATGTTCTGGATTTTTCTATCATCCGTTCAATTTTAATAGGTTCTATTGAATAGTTTTATTAAATTAACTTTCGAATGTAGATAAAATTGATTGATTTTTAATTTATTCAGTGAATTATATTTCCATGTTTTAGCAAAACCCAGAATTCTTCTATTTAATGATTCCACTGTTACTGAAAAATCAAAGTAAAAAACAAAACAAACATTGCTATTTTGTTACAGCTCAACTAGAAAATATTTCTTGGAGAGCTGATCAAGAGAAGAGGAAGAGTCTCCTAATTTCATGAGGTAATAAATTCAGTTCCATATCATAATATAGGCTCCCATTGTTTTGTAATATGAATTTGTATAATGAATTTTCTTCCGGTCGGTTCACTACCAGAGCGGCAGTTCCAGGTAGTGGAGACCCTTTTCTGACCCTTTGATGAATCTTGTGCACGTTTAGTTTGAAAAATAGTTTCTGAGTGAGTAAAACCGGGGGCCATCACGTGTTTTTGGCGCCCAAGGCAAATATCTTAGATTTTGGAAAAATTGATTAAATTTGGAAAAATATCTTATATACAGGAAAATAAAATTGACTATTATAATTTGGAGAAGGCTTTTTTACAGACAACCATTTATTACCTCATATTCAAAACATATATAATATTTCCATAATATTCTTGTAATTTTCTAAGCCAATTCTTGGAAATACCAATATATAATAAAAATATATATATAATAAACCTTTATTGCAGCAACTCCTGAGGTCGTCAGAAGCATTACAAATTGTCATATTTCATATCAAAATAATTTTGTCTCATACAACATTGCTAGAACGTTAAAACAGATAAAAATACAAAATCACATTCAAAATTAGCCTACCTATCTATTGCGGTGTGTCATTTAAAGCTGTCTATAAATTGTCTACAAAGTCTTTGCCCTTTCATAAAAATCCTCAAACCTATATAATAAATAATAATGGATTATTCATTAAAAAAAATTTCAGTCTATGCTTAAAAATTGGATATGGCAGATTATGACCCACTATTCGATTATGGTGGGAGGGGGGGGGTTACTATTCCTTACTTGAAAACCCCCAACATTTAATGTGGACAATGCAACATTAAAAATATTTTTCCTACAACTGCTTGTAAAATAGTTCTTTACGTACTGAAAACTAATTGTAAAATGCCTCTTTACTGCTCCGCAAGCGGTAAAGTACTTTATGCTCGCCAGCTGTTTTCTTTACGCTTCTATTTTGATTTTGATGCCTTCTCATTGGTGGATCACGGAATCCATGAAATTCACATAACCTCAACAATGGCGAACGCTAACCAAATCCGCGCATGGTCTGTGATGTTACAAACTACAAGCTTTTATTGTGTTGGAATCCAGAACTGCAGTTTTAGGAGAAATATTGTATGCTTCTTTATCGTGAAGCTTCTTTATCGCTCTCGCAATAGTTTCTCGCCAATGTTTTGGCTCGAGCGATAAAGTTGCGCTTCACGCTCTTAATAAAAAAAAACTATTCGCTCATTAGTCAGTTAAAATTAGCTGACTAATGCAGTAGCAGTTCGGACGCTGTTGTGAACGGTTGATTTAACGTTGTGCTCCCTGCTTATCTATTTCTTGTTCTGCCAAGCCGATTAGTTCTATGTCTTGCTAACTAAGTTCTCTGTTAACCTATCCAGCCGTACTTTGTTAGTAAGGGTTAATTCTGTAAATTTCACCCGCTATTTTGTTTTGGAACATTTTTATTGGTTGCTGTGTTGGTTGAGATCTACTCTTTTACAATGAGTCAGTGCAATATGTGCAATCAATCGGTGAATAGAAATGCGAAGGATAAGATTGTCTGTTCGCGGTGTAAAAATCTTTTCCACGGCAAATGTGTAAATTTGGGTGATACTGAGTTGGGCGAATTGTCTAATAAGTGTAAAAATTGGACATGTGCTCCCTGTGAGGCGAAATTACGTGCTCAGCGGAGTTACTCTGATTCGACGCCAGTAAGAGGAACAGTGCCAGTGGCCAGTAGTACAATCGGGTCATTCGTTACTTTAGAAAACTTGAACACTTCTTTAGAGGATCTTAAATCTTTCATTGTGCAATCTAATGCGAAAATGCAACAGGACTTATCAGTTTCTATTCTTGCTTGCACTACGAAGATCGATGAGTGTTGTGAGGTGCTTACTAGACAGGCCGAGCTTATTAAGAATCAACAAACGGCTATCGATAAGCTTTCTGATGAAAATAAATCTCTTCGTAAAAAACTGGATAATGTCGAGCTAGAAATGGATGAACTTCAGCAATTCTAGGAGGAATAATGTGGAGATCTATGGAGTCCCAACTACTCAGGGAGAGAACGTCTCAGATATCGTGATTGATGTATGCAAAGCGGTAGGCATGGACATATCTAAACATTCAATTGATTGATAGTTCAGAGATTGATGAATAAGTTGAATTCAGGTGTTCAGCTTGTGGGATCTGAGAGGGAGGTGAGGAATAGGTTTTTGAGTGCAGTTCCCGACTGATAGTGTATCTGAGACCATTGAGTCGAGATCTGTGTGTTTGGATATTGTCTGTTTTCTCCTCTTCACTTCTTGAATCTGTTTATTTACTGTATTTGTAGTCTTATTCTTTTCACCTTAAGTGCTCTATTTTTACTTTTTATATATGTATTTTTTTCTATTTTATCTTCCTTATTGCTTATTATCTATTTCTATCTTCCTTAGTGCTTTCTTAGTATTTTATTGTAATAGGTACTCTTTATTGTATATTGTTTGTTACATCATTATTGTGTTAATGATGGGGATACCATATCCTTGTGCTCTCGTATGTATAATTTGAATAAATAAATAAACTATATAGCCAATTTTTTGTTAACCGATTTATTTTGAAAATTTATTATTTTTGCCTATTAAATTTAATTGTGTTGTAAGTATAACGTATAAGTATAACGTTGTAAGTATAAGTATTACAGTTCCACGACAGTTTTTATTGAAAGTATCTTTGTTATCTATCAAAAAAGTATTATAATATAATTCCATTCACAATGTAAGCTCTCCAATAATGTAATCATATTTTATGATTAAGATGCAGTATATGGAACAATCGCAAGAATTTCCTATGAAGAAAAATTTTTTCCTTTGTTTGACACAAGAGCCCACTCAAATTTTGTTCACTCTTTTGATGGACAAAAATTGGTACAAAGCTGGAAGTTTTTTTAATCCACTCTAGGTATTCTAAGTTTGCAAAAGTTGAAATTGAAGAATACGGAATTCTACTTCGATTGATGTAAATCAATATATCCGTTCAATTGTTCATTCACAATCAATTTTCAAAAATCAGGTATTCCTGGGCGCTCTATGTAAGGGTGACCGATTGGATTGGCCAGCAAAAAAGACTTGGTTCTCTGCTGTAAAAATCATTTCCCGTCTGTTCGGAACCCACCTAAAACTGTAGGTCCAACTCATCAATCACCATCATCCAATTCATTACCCACTCACAGGTATCAGACCTATGTGGGCTTCATCCTAATTATTAAATTTTTATTTTTATTATTGAATAATTATTCATTGCCTAATTTTTGTGTTAAATAATAGGGTATAACACAATTATAATATTGAGTATAATAATATACTCAATTGTAATATTTATACATATTTTTTTAGTATTTCATCTCATAATTTGTAGTAAATTTATGTTTGTAGAGCAACTTCTTCAATTAAAGTTCTACTACAGTTTTCATTGGAAGCCTCTTTATATATTATCTATCATAGAAGTCCTACAATATAATCCCATTCACTATGTAAATTATCCAATAAACTATAATGTAATCAAAAGAGTAAGGTACAATATATGGAACAATCGCAAAAAGAATAATTCGTTTCCTTCCTTCCAAAACAATTTGGCATATGTTTATTTGAGAGAAAAAGAATGAGGGAGAAAGAGAGTGAGAGAGCGGAAAGGAATGTGATAGTGCTACTGGAGACATGTCATTCAAAGCAATTATTTTCGATCGCATAATAATTATTCAAGACTGTAAACAAGATGCACCCGGCAGACAGAGCGAGTGCTGGTGTTGCGCGTGAGGGAGCATTGATAAGGGCGAGTAACGAACGAATATGGTTCAAACCGGCAACATAGCAAGTCCTTGCATATGTGTGAGTGAACGTGCTTGCACATTTGCATGAGGAAGTTGACTCTGTAAAACTGAAGAGAATCCAAGAAAACTTTGGGGCAACTTAGCTACCCAACGATTTAATTTGGATTTACAATAATCTCTCTATTACTAGAAGGGATATCAGAGATTTTAATGACATATTTTGTATTTCAATCGGAAATCTAGTTTTTCTGTAATTAAGGTTTCAAAAAAATGATTTTTATTTTAAATGAAAATTTTGAAAAATTAAATACCTCATTACAAAAACAATACTTTGTTCCATTGATCCTGAAAATTACACTTCTCTATTCACAACCGTTCATGATACTGGTTGCCCCCAAAAATTAACTTTAAGTGCTCATATCTCAGAAAATAATTGATGAAATTTTTTTTTATTTATTGCAAAAGCCTAATAATCTCCAGTCGAAGAGACTTTGAAAAAAATATATGACCAAAACCCTATTGCACAGCCTTAAATAAAAGTCCCTCTTACAGTACTAATAAGCAAGAAATTTTAGAATGGCTGCAAATCAAGAGTTTTCAATGTTCGCCATTTGAAACGAAAGTGGAACTTTTAGAAAGTGTTAAGTTGATTAGGGATAAGGACACAATTTACGAGTAAGATAAAATGGTCTCACTGTTATTCGGTTACCGCCTTATCACTGTCAATACAATCTCATTCAACTCGTCTGGGCTCAAGTGAAACGACAGATAGCAGAAAGAAACAATACGTATAAATTACAAGATGTAGACAAATTAGAGATTGAAGCCATTGCTAATATAACTATTGAACAATGGGCGGCTTGTGTTAAACACGCGGAAGATTTGCAAGAAGAACATTACAATAAGGAAATATTAACAGAAAACAATATCAAACGAATCTTAATAAATTTATAAGATGAGTCGGTCAGTTCCAAAACTCACTAACTCCAAAATATTAAAAAAAAAAAAAATTTTTTCTATCACCTGATAGGCAATTCTGTAACTCATTCAATGGTGAAAACGGTTTGTTCCAAAACTCTCTATTTCCCCATCAAAAGCTATGCTGAAAAGTAAAGACTGCAACAAAACTCTCCAACTCCAACCACCTCACTGCTCCAAAACTCATTAACTCCCACTTATGTCATTACTGCTTCTAAACTTGCTAACTCCAGTAGTCTTATAATTGGCTGTAAACTATACTGCAACAAAACTAATTGATACAAGGTTGTTATAGATTGATTTTATAAAATTATTGTCACTACTTGATTACAATATTTTATTTTTACAGTACCGTGGGCCTATAATGTTGGCTAAACTGACTATTGCTCCTGCCCAGTTCTAACCTATAAAAATATCATGATTTGTGTTGTGTAGCCTATCCTATTTTGCTAAAGTTTTTAATAATGGAAGAAGTTGTTAAGCAAGGTGGAAATGTTGTTCAAATTGTTGAGGGTACGAGGAAAAGAAAACGAAACGTCAAGAACTGGCAGAAAAGTAAAGATAAGGAAAAAAGGTACGTTACTGCTGAGTAAAATTAATATCTTCTGAATGAAATTTATCTGTATTGAAAGCAGCATAACCTCAATAGTCAACAGAGAGAACTCTGATCATAACTTATTTCTTTATGATTTAAGGATCTTTCTTTATTCTGAATCCTGTGTTTATTTTTATCATTATTTCATTCTATTTTGATATGATCTTTTCGAATTATATAATTTTATTCAAAGAATCAAGATCAATTTAGTTCAAACTTGTCTTCAAACACAGTCTATGCACATGAAGATCTTTGCAGCTTCGTTCGATTCCCACTCATTGCACTCTTTTGTATTTTACTAAAATGGAAAACTACTTGTATTAATAAGTTGTTAATGAATGAAGAAAAATTTCATTTAAAACAAAATTATTTCTTTTCTCATGAAATATAATTATAAATGGCAATGTATTTAGCAAGTTTTTTTCTACCTCTGTTCCTGTTTGTTATTGTCTTTGATGTTCTTTTTTATTGCATATAGATTGGATTTCTGCCATACACAAAAATAAGCTTACAGTAAAAACTAGATGACTAATATCAAGTTCTTATTCCAGACATGCAGCACATGGATTCCCAACCCTTCCGGACTGCGGTCATAGAGTCAGAGAGGAAGGCCACAAGAAGAATAATTTTGAGTGTTCCAGACTGAATATGCAAGACATAAGAAGATTCCATCAAGCTTTCTACAAAACTTCAAATAAAATTGACCAAGATCAATTCATAATCAGGTATGCCAAAGGGAAAGCACCTAAACGCCATCGACTTCAAAATCAAGACTCTGCAGAACGAGGTATGGCTATTGACTATTTCATTCCTTCATACCACGTTCAACAAGGTAGGGAATTGTTGAAAGTCTGTCAGAAGTGTTTTCTGTCTGTTCTTAAAATCTCCAAATTTCGTGTTCAACGACTGTGTAGAAACGAACTTATGGTTGGGGAGTCACCAAAGGAGCTAAGGGGAGGAGATCATCGCTCAAAACATTCTGAGCAAAAACTAACTGAAGTGAAAAAATTCATCGAATCTCTTCACACAGTAGAGTCCCATTACTGTAGAGGGAAGTCTAATCGCCAATATCTTCCTAGTCACTTGAGTATTCAACATCTTTGTAATGCTTACAATAATAAAGTCAATAGTGAAGGACTGAAAGTCAAATATGAATATTTTAGGAAAGTTTTTGTTGAAAATTATAATGTGGGGTTTGGTTCACCTGCTACAGATCAGTGCTCAAAGTGTTTGGAACTCAAGGAAAGAATTAAATCCAGTTCAAATAGTGAAGAGGAGAGATCTACACTGAAGACTGAATTAGCCGTCCACAAAAAACGAGGAGAAACGTTTTTTGCTCTATTGAAAGAGGAAAAGGCAAATGAGCTTACATACTCATTTGATTGCCAGAAAAATTTAATCTTTCCCAAGCTGACCGATCAATCAGCCTATTTTTTGAGACAATTTTATGTGTATAACTTCACAATGTGCTTAGGCACATCAAAAGCGTGTCAAACTCCAGAGAATACTTTCATTTATGGTTGGACTGAGCTTGAAGCCAAAAAGGGATCAAGTGAAATAGCCACGTGCATTGTGCATCGACTATCAAATACTGCCTTCCCAGAGGATGTGGATACAATAAGACTTTTTGCTGATGGAGCTGGAGGGCAGAACAAGAACACTATAGTGATCACTGCTGTCCTTAACTGGTTAACAGTTGCAGCACCCCCACATATTGAGACAATAGTAATTCATTTTCCTGTTCCTGGGCATTCTTACATACCTCCAGACAGAGTCTTTGGAGTTATTGAAAGGAAGATTAAGAAGTTGGAAACAATTGTGCACCCAGATGAATATTTTAAAATATTTAATGAGTCAGCTAATGTCACAAGGCTAGGAACTGACATTGAAGTCAAGGACTGGAAGGAGGCAACTATAAAAAATGTAAAGAAACCAGCTGAATGGCACTTCAAGTTCTCTGTGTGCAAAAGGTTTATATTAACTAGAGGGCAACAAAATACTGGGAAAGTTCAAGGGGAGACGACCTACCTTACTGACATGGGGAAGCCACTGGGAATTGCAAAAAGAGGCTGCAGAGTCAATAGAATAGCTGCAGAAGTGAAACCCAATGATGCTGTTGTTAACCCTATGAAGGTGGCAGATGTGAAGAAGCTTCTGAAAAAGCACTATGGAGAAGAATGGTCAAAGCTTGAGTGCCTTAAATTTTATACTGATATCTTCAATGAGAGAATTGAAGAGGCTGAGCATGACCAAGATGAAGAGGAACCAATGGAAGATGACATTTTGACACTAGAGGGCGAATTTGTAATATAAATAACCTGTTTTCTAATGCTTATTCCATTCCATATGGAAATCTATTAGATATTCCATATTTATATTGTTCTTATCTTGAAAATGTATTAAAACATAATAATTGTAAACTGCAACAAAACTGACTAAATCCATTCATTACTGCAACAAAACTATCTAAAAACCCTATCCTGTTCCAAAACTCACCAAGTCTATATTTGAACATTTTTTTTCACATTACATTTTTGAATCTCATTATAAAATTTTATGCAGGTGTACTTTGAAAGTTTAGATCAAATTATTAATATTTTTTTCATTACTGTGAATATTTTCATTCAGCTGTAACAGTTTTTCAGCCCTCCTGAAAAATTTCTAAAGATGGAGTTGGTGAGTTTTGGAACTGACCGACTCAGATGATAGTAACTGCGCAGATACTGACATTGAGCGAAGTGAAGAATTAGCTGTACTGGAAGATAATTAATAGTACGTGAACTTTGTTCAGTCTGAGTCGTAATTACGCAAGAACAACGTGTGCAGTACTGTCATTGGTTTAAGACTTTCATTAGAAATGACATATCTGTTCTAGACAAGGTATTTTTCAGCGACGAAGCCTGTGTTCATCTTAGCGGATATGCATAACATAGTTATGCGTTCTATATGTTTTTGTTTAAATCACATATAAAAATATATGTTTGTTGATAAAACATTTATCTCAATAATGTTTGTGAATACCACACGTATAAATAATGTAATTCACACTGAAAGAATTTTATAAATTGATAACTCCTGAAGTAGTTGGGAAGCATGGGATTTGGACTGAATTCTTCTTTGTAATGTGACCAATAGCTAAATTACTGATGGATGTGATAAAATATATATAAATTACTGCAACGAAAAATGTAAAAGAAATAATCAGCAATTTTTTGCGTACATCTGTCCGTTAATAGGATAGCAAGCTTACATTACTATTGGCAACGTTGCTTACAAATGATTCGCTAGCACTGAAAATAGTGGGAGACCGTGCTTGAATTCAGAGCTCATCAGCTGTAGTCTGTTGCATCTTTGCAATCATTGTAATTTTGTCTTAATAAATATTACCTGGCTTTATTTATTTAGACAAAGTAACTTTCCCGCAAAATACACACGTTGCATAACACCAGGTAAATTTCCAATAAACCAAACCTTTCAACATAAAATATATTATGAAGACTTTAAAATATAATACAATTCAAACCTTATTTACCCATCTTTATCCTTTTCTTGCTGCCCATTTTTGCGCCTTTCCTGGCGCCCTTGACAATACTCCTAAACTGTCCAGCAGCCTTCATCTTCTTCCTCCTGTTCAACGTAGACCGTTGCAGCGGCAGATACGCATACGGATCAGGCATACCCTTCCTCTTCACGTCACCCTTCGCTTTTTTAGACTTATATTCAGCGCCCGCTTCCTTCTGTTTCTTTCCCCCCGCCTTATTTATCGGCCTGTGAATGCCACTACCACCAGCCTGATACTTGATGGCAGGCAGTGACGTCACATCAGATGACACACTCATTTTTCTCTTTCTACTTTGACCCACATTTTTACTCACAGCACTCTTTGCATCATCTTCATCCGATTCGTCAGACTCCAATCCAGGAATTGTGAACCTCTTCTTTTCCCCGCCCTCATAATCATCATTGTCATCTTTAATTATCAACCTACCATCGGGCGCTGTTTTGAAACCTCTATTTTTATCCACGATCTTTTTATCTTTCGAGATTCCACCTCCCAAGTCGTCACTATTAGGTTTTGAAGTAGTAATCTTCCTATTAGCATCAGACGATGTGAAATCCATAAAACTATCGGCATTCTCCTGTATCCAAGCTTTGGGTTTCTTCGAAGCCACAACAGCCTTACTATTTTTATGTTTCTTGGAAGCAACATCATCAATCTCGTCATCATCGATATCGGAATCAGATTCGGCCAATATCTCGTCGATACTTTTTGGTTTTTTATTGACAAAAAACTCCAAATCATCCGATTTCAATTTCTTTCCCTCCAACTCCTGTTGGCGGGACTTCTTCTTGCGGGTTTGAATCTTCTTCAAATTACGTACCCTAGCTACCATTATGGTATCTGTAGACGGTATTAACGACATTACTGTATCAGCACCATACCACCTCACCAATCTCGCCAAAATATCCCTAGTTTTCAAACGAAAATGTCGTTTACAATCATCCGTCATATTCGATAACGCTTTTATCATGTGTGCAACATTACCAGCAATTGAATCCTGGCTGAAAGACGTTATATACAACTTGATGTAACTCAATGCTGAACGTACAATCTCCCTTGTCGATGAACACAACAAAATAAAAACATTGTTCAACATTTCATTCAACAGGTACTCGCTTATAGATTGTTTACAGTTGTAGGTGATTGAAGCTAGGGCTAGAAGAGAGGCGCTAATTACACGTGGGGAACTAGTCAACCCGGCAAAAACAATTTCTAAATACTTCTCGAAAGCACCCACCTCCAAACAACGATCCGCCATTTTGTTGACAACCTCGTACGCGGTCGCTCTGCAACGAGAATTGATGTCCAAGCAACAAACCACAGCCTCCGGAACAGTTTGAATGATCAGTTTCTCTAAATCATCTTCAGACAGCTGTTTTCTTTCCAATAAATAAAGCAAACATCGTAAACGCGGTCCTCTACTGCTTGGAGACGACGAAGATAATGAACTAAGTAACAGCTGATTGACATCTGAAAATCTACCCATCAAAAAGCCGGTACACCCATCACTCTCCGACCTACAGATCTCTTCCAAACACCTGAAATACTTTTTCTCCTCCTTATGATCGTTCCCCTCTTGTAAATTCTCCACCAATCTGTTATAGAAATCATTAACAGACTCTGTTGTCTGATAGGGTAGTAGAGTTCTAACAAGATCCAAAACACTCTCCTTGAGGAATGCATCGTCAGTTGACCATTTCTCGACTGCCTTTTCAAAAAATTCCGAACATCGCTGGGTGTCCGCTACAGATAAATACACTTTGATCGTTTCCAGTGTTGCCAAACGTATTCCTGCCTCCTCAGATCCGACCGGCGGTGTTGTGTAGATATTAAACAGAATGGGAAGATAGTTTTTAGCATATTTTCCTACTTCTTTTGCATCGTTTGTGTTGTTGGTTTCTTTTATGCTCAAAATCAGCTTCCTTAGCGCTGCCATCACTGAGAGTCGAAGACCTTTTTTGGATCCCAATATCGAACCAAGCGCTTTGGCGATTCTCTGTAAAGGAAAGACGAATTTTTAAATAACAATGAGAATATATGATCAACGAGACACTGATCTATACATCAAGAATAAGAATGTTTTTATTTCTTTGAGGCATAAAATGGCTAACTAAGATAATAAAAGTATCTTTATCTTAAGATATATTCTTAAATTGGTGTCACAAAACATTGCAAGTGCTGTGAATGTCTACACTCGCCTGTCTACACTTCTTTTGGAGGAGTAAATCTATTTGGAATTTACAAAGAATATTCTATTTTGCAAAAACGCTTAGCATGATATTTGCAAAACTGGAATTCAACAATCCATGTAAAAGCATATTCAGGAAACTTCAGCATCTAAATTCCCATCTATAAAGATATCAACAATTTAAAAAAGAAATTCATAGATATAATGCACGGGTGATTGGCAAATCAGTCATTCATAAAGTTTTTATGAATAAAAACTTAATCAAACTTTTCATCAAAACTTAACCAAAACTTATGAATCAAACTTAATCATAAAGTTTTTTTTAAAGAAAAAAATCTAGTGCCTATTGCGGGAAGTTTTTCAATTAACTAATTAAATGTTTTTTCCACTTCTTCTGAGACTTTTAAGAGCGATTTATAAGAGTTTCTTGCAAGGCAAGTCTATTATAGTGTGGAAGAGTACATAAATGCTACTAATAAACACAATATTGTTCAATGTAATAATTACAGACTTGAAACAAGTTAAATATTACACCTAAATGAAGGAACTATAGATTTATGAATGAGTGAATTGAAAGGGATAGCTGCCAACTTCAGCCATGTTAATTTCTGAAACGAAGCGTTTCTGGATCTATGGTCCAGTGAGTAATCTAGTGACTACAACAGTGAATACAGGCTCAAATAAAAAGCTTCACCTCCAGCGTGTTTCCACTTTTTTAGTATTTACAGGATTAGCCTGATGTCTCGCGGGGCTGATCAAAAATAAAGATGACGTGTTGTTGGGAAATTATAGGTTAACTTCCAACTTATTATTAAAAGCAAATTATGTATAATAGAAGATGATATTTATGAATATTGTTCCGTGTTCTATCTCTAAAATAATGCTGGCAACACTCGCACTAATCAGTTATATCACACAAAAGAAATCAATCAGAAACAGGTACATCGGTAATGTTTGTCAAATGATCAATTGATTATTAATAAAAAACTGTATAAAAATAAATCACTGACTGTTAAAAGGCCGATCAAATATCAAATATTAACTGTTCAATAAACTGTTCAACAATTTGTGATAGCCGCGAGCCGTAGCAGGTATCTGTTCAATCAGAGAGATAAGCTGCGTTCTCGTAGGTCCTGTTTGTAACGGTGACCGATCAGATTGGCCAGCAAAAAAAACACTGTTCTCTGCTGTAAAATCACTTTCCGGTGGTTCGGAACCCACCTAAAACTGTAGGTCCAACTCATCAATCACCATCATCCAACTCATTACCCACGCACAGGTCTCAGACCTATATGGGCTTCATCCTCAAAAAAAAAAAAAAATCAAGGAGAAGCATCTAAAACATACCAGTCGAAACACTACAAGCACTTACGAGTCACTGTATAAACCGTTAAGGAGCCTGAATTAGTCTGTCACATTATACTGCATTTATCACTTAAAACATTAAACGATCATACAAAACCGATTGTATTAGCGCTCACTGATAATCCGGTTCGTATAAGCGGGAACTGTCACTGTCACTTTATCACATTAACGTTCGAATCACAACTGATTGACGTTTACGAGAACTTCTGCTTTTTATACATTTTTATCACTCTAGAAAGACCGTGATGGTTTGATATCCTTCTATCAAATTCTAAAGTAAACATATAAGACATTCTCCCATTTTCGAGACCATCCCAGAAAGTTCTAAGTGAACATTCTAAAGATATTTCAATAAACCGCAAGGCGAGGGAAGAACAGGAGTAAAAGCAAACAGAACACACTGCTTATCGCAACAGGAAGACTTATTGACACAGCAGAAATTGAGCTGAAAATTGTTCCTTCTTCCTTGCCTTGTCCATAACAATATAATAGATTATAAACAATTAATTGAATGTATTATAAACCATAATATTTCGAGAGCAAATCGAGTTATATATTGTATTGTAGAGTATGCGGCCCTGTCTGCTGTCCATTTAGTCCAAATCCACGATCTAGGAAACCAATAAAATATATCAAAGATATGAAAACTTTCAAGATAGTTTGTAAGGTAATTTCATGCATGTTACTTACTGGAAAACTTTGTGTTATATCAGTGGCATGAGCACAGAAACTGGGCAGCAGGCTCCAGATTTGCGACTGCAAGAGATCATAGCTAACTGCATTCGATTTGTTGTTAGCAGCTTTCAATTTTTCTGATTTTTCTCTAAAAAATAAATTATGCAAAATTAAAATCAAAAACATCTTGAAGGGTATGATAGACGATCGTAAATATACATAAGAGCATTAACAGACAATTAGTTTAAGTTTCCAATTGAATATTTGAACAAAACATATTGCTTTTAAATTTGAACAAGAAAGTTTAAAGTGAGGGACCTGTACGAGTAGTTCCACCTTGCCTTTGAGCTAAGTTATAGGGAAGCTGGTGGACAAAGAGACTGTGAGAAATATTTGAATATGCTACATTATTATATGGGATGTTTCAAGATGAATCTAACATACTAATCCAGCTGAATCCTCTCGTCAAAATAAAGAAAACAGTTTAAATAAACGTAGGTCCTGAAACGCTTCGTTACAGAGATAAATATGGCTGAAGTTGACAGCTATCCTGATCAATATAGTCAATAAAAATATCTATTTCAGGTGATTAGTTGAATTGGTTCAATTAAAAAATAGAAAATCGAGTAAAACAGGTCAGAAGTCTGTAAAAATGCCTATTAACTATTGAAATATTTTACAAAACACGCAGAAATGGCCATAACGCTTTTTTTTTTAATTTGAAGACGATTAACTTGGTCTATTGTCAGTAGAGCAATATTTTTTTCCAACGTAACTTGTAGAAAATTGAATTCTGAAAATGAAATGTTGAACCACCCAAAGCCTAAAATATACTTAAATCAGTGTTCTACAGTGTATTGAATCAGTGTATTAGATAAAAACACAGAACAATAGCAAGTTAAAAGCAACTGAGCGAAATAAATGTGTTTTGACTAATAAACCCCCATTTTGTGAACTGTGTCTTTTCGGCTAATGGGTGATTCAACACGTAATTTTTTAAATTGAATTCTCTGCAAGTTCCGTTGAAATAAATATTGATTGACAATAAACCCAGTTAATCCACTACAAACTTGGATAAACATGTTTTCATAAAATTTCTGTGCTATTTCCTTTTATTCACATTTGACACCTAAACAAAGGCTCTATAATTTTCTGAATAAGTAAATTGATATGGATAACTGCCAAATTCAGCCATCTTTATGTCTACAATGAATCTTTTCCGGACTTATGTTCATATTAACTTTTTTCTTTTTTTGAGAAGAAAGGAATCAGTCAGTCAAGTATGGCAGATTCCTTCTGGAACCTTTACATTTGTACATATAAATATAAAAAATAAATGTTTTTTGATAATTAGATTAGATTTCTATTCATCACATATGTTTGTGTAAATGCAACAGAGGTTTACCAAACAGTGGCTGTCAATATAGATGCTAATACATAAATCATACAATCATTATAATTATGTCAGAGTATATGCAATACAATTAACATACATAAAAATGATTATCAAATATTTAAAAAAGATTGTCAGTTTATATGGGCACTTACTGATAACATAACAGCTTAATCTACCACTAAACAATTTTTCTATTGATAAATTCTTCAAATCCGATGGAAGCTGATTTAAGATTATCATTCCCATGTACCAAGGCCTTCTTTTCGCTGGATCAAGTCTGACACTTTTGGAAGTTGAAAATCGACCTTGCGTCTTCTTGATGGGTAGGTGTGGGAATGCCTTGGTCCCACGATACGTGATCTATTTTTATTGATTAGATTAACAATCTACTGGATATAAATAGCAGGTAGAGTCAATAGACAATTTTTCATTAAGGGGGGTTTACAACTCTCACGATATTCTTCGCTCAGGATCGTTCTCACAGCTTCCTTCTGCCTCTTAAAGATACGTTCCAGAAGATTCTGGTAGCTTTCCCATAACATTAGGTTGTATCTCACCAAGGAGATGAAGTATGAGTGATAAACCTTCTTGATAGGCATAATATTTTTTTTATTGCTGATGATGCCCACGTGAGTCCGAGACTTGTGCGTGGGTAATGAGGTGAATGACACACATGGATGCCATGGAGACGGAGGAGCGGGATTCGAACCCACGACCGCTGAAACGACAGCAAGCTGACGTTGCGACGCCTCAACAAACTGCGCTAATAGTTATAATAATAACTGGTTCAATAAATTAAAAAATGAAATATGAGTACAAACCCGCATTGAACAGCAATTGGTAGGAAATAGTCGATGAAGCAGTTCAGTGTGGCAGATTGTATATTCTCTCTTAGCACAGGCAGCAGCCAGCTACGCTTGAACTCATCATCCATGTTCTTGCCTGTGAACTGTATTGAACACAATTTCCATCAGGCAAATCTCAAACTCCATACAAAGCTCCAAGTGATTACAAAAGGATGTCCCAATTTTGAAGGGTTCACAGATACTAAAGCCTTGGATTCCTAGAACCGGGATTTGGCCTAAATGGACAGCAGATAGGGCCGCATACACTACATTATATAAGCTCTCTTTACTTTCATTATATAGTTTATAATAATAGAATATATTCGATTAGATACACATAATCTGGTTTCAATAATAAGTTGGAAGTTAAAATATCATTTCCAACAACACGCCATCTTGATCTGTCCAGCAAGTAGGTGAGACATCAGGATGGTAGCCTACAACACTACAACAGTGGACACACGCTTCATCTCCAGCGTGTTTCCACTTTTGTAGTGCTAATAGATTATCAGCCTGATATCTTGCGAGAATCAAGATGACGAGTTGTTATTAATTATAGGATAACGTCTAACTTATTATTGAACGCAGATTATGTATAATACAATATAAAATATGAATATAATAGATGATTTATATAATTAGTTCAATATATCAACAAATTCTATCATTATCAACTATACTTCGAAAGCAAATCGAGTTTATAAATTTATTGCAGTGTATGCGTCCCTGTCCGCTGCCCATTTAGTCCAAATCCGCGTTCAAGGAAACCGAAACTTTACAAGACTTTTCAACCATTCAAACGAGAGAGGAAATTCAAAATTTTTATTAATGATCATACATTTTTATAAATGTTCAATGCAGCCGCAATGCAGTATTTGAATTCTTCCCACACTCACAGCAACATGTTTCGTGGTTCGATTCCAATGGCTTCAATTATTTGTTATTTGAACGAACATACTCATTATGAACTGCTTGTTGCTTTCATTAGAAGAAGAAAAAAAGAAGACCGAAACGAAGAGGAACCGGTGGAATCTAATTGGTCCATTTAAATTTTCCAACGCATATAAATTTGAATCGACTAATCAGACGCCTCTGGTAATATTTACCGGTAAATAAGAAGGCTCCCAGGAACTCAACCACATACAACCGAGACAGGCTAATCGGTTACAGTTAAATCTCATATTAAAACATAGCCGGTGGCATATGATTGGTATATTTAAAATTTTCAACATATATTAATTTGAATAGTTCAATCGGACACCACCGGTAACATTCACCGGTTACTGTTCAAGCTCCCAGGAATACAATCATTGTCCATCCTTTTGGAACGTATTCAACAATTCTTAGGGCCGTATTTATGAACGTTCCTTCAGTGTCTCTTGACTCGAGGGACTCTTGAAATGTAATGTATTTAGAATAGAGGCATTTCAAGAGTCCCTCGAGTCAAAATACACTGAAGGAACGTTCACAAATACGGGCATTAGATCATTAGAAAACAAATTAGGTGCAGTTTGATAGGATTGATCGCAGAAAGTTAGGCTCTTTTTCACTGCCTTCCACATGTTCAACAGGGCCAACAATAGGAACTTCATCTCCTATTTACACTATTTAATTTTTAAAACTGATATCAAAGAAGCACAGGAAGTTAAATGGGGTTTTTTAACCTCCTGTGCTTCTTTGCTATCAGTGTTAATAGGAGGTAACGTTCCTATTGTTGGCCCTGTTGCCCTTCTACTCTTTGCAAGAATGCTACTCTTATGCTCTACTCTCTGAATTGATGTTTTTTGAGTCACTTTTATTTTTTCGACGTTCTCAATGACCGTTAGTACCTGATGGCAAAAATTCAATCTATGTATCTATTCTTCCATTGCTACAACTGATCAACTTAAAGCTATAATAATTTCAGCCATTGAAACTGTAGCACTGTGAATGTAGCTAAGAAATGTATTAATTTAATTATTTTATTGGTTGTCACAATATCTGTATTATTCATTATGGAAATCTACCACAATATAACCATCAGCAATACAAGATTGATACTAATTTACTACTAAGAACATTAAGGATCAAGACTAAGTTTGGATGGGTGACGGTGCCTCCATCACTTGATGTTACAAGCATAATTATCACTTTCCCGGCGGTTCGGAACCCACCTAAAATTGTAGGTTCTCCGTAACATGGCTCAAACGGGCCCCACCAATAAAAGCCATAAGTTTATTATTTAAAGAATTTAATAACAGTAGCAAATGAAAATAAGAGTGAATAAAAAAGAAAGAAATAATAATTACCTGGAGAGGAATAGCTTGCAGAACTAGTTCAGGGCCCAGACTGCGGACAGCGTTGCCAATACAATAATCCAGTTCATTCATGTAAGCAAACACAGCTGAGTCACGCAGCTCTGCCAATTCTCTTAGACACGGCAACAGCGCCTTGCTGCAAGATTTTCCACAAGCCTAGACAGTAAAAGACAAACATTCGGCCAGTTGCATGAGAGCCAATTAAACTTAATCTCCGTAGAATGACGTCATTCTACGGAGATTAAAATTAATGGAGAAAATTTGGTTGCACAAAGGACAAATTACAAGATATAACGCCGATTAAGCTAATCGGCGTAAGAGATGATTAGCCACCCGATCACAGAAGATTAAATCTCACTAATGCCCATTTAGTTACATGTCATAGGTTATATTTATTGTACCAGAACACGGAACTGCAAATTAGGTCATAGTTGTTAAAAACCTTTCAAAATGAATACAATCTTTTAAGAATATAAGAATAGATGGTTGAATGATTCAAATAATTCGCAATGAAATTATTCTAATTCAACTTTTTTCTCAACTTCAGAATCAGCTGTTGATCAAATTACAGTTTTGCCAGATTGTGCCCGTTCGGTTAACGAAAAATAACTAATGGATCTTTGTGCAACAGAAATAAAGCCGTTACACTTACGACAGTCGGTTAACTGACATTCAACTCCTTATTTAATTGGCTTTCGTACAACCGGCCGATTTTGTTTCATTGTTGGTAGGCCATTCTCGTTACTTAAGGGTGTGTCAAGTATCAGTCAATGACAGGACTTTAAAGTGGAGTTCGACCTACGAAGTGTGTGAGGCAACTGATTTTATACTAACTCAAGTTGGTTTTTTATTTTTATAAAACAATGTTATCCCATTCAAAGTAATTCCCTTGGTCAGCCTATACATCAGCGGAGTCGTTGCTCCCACTCTTCGTAGCAGCGCTGGAAGTCTTCAACTGGTATGGCTTTTAACTGGTCAGTCAGTCTTTTGAATGTTCTATAGAATACCAAAATTTCCACCAGAGAATTTCTGACCTCAAAACGTATTACTGTTGTTCTGATTTGAGTTCTTCCCTGATTTGATTCTGATTTGAGTCCTTGTTACTTTTCCTTTTCCCGTAATTGAAGCATGTCCAAAAAGGACGTCATTTTAGAACTCTGGAGATCATTCAAAAGACTGAAGCAGATCAGTTGAAAGAGATACCAGTTGAAGACTTCCAGCGCCCCAGCCAAGAGTGGAGACAACGATTCAACCGCTTTATAGCTGCCCAAGGGAACTACTTTGAAGGGGATAACGTTTTTCAGCGTTCTCACTGACAATTTGTTGAATATTTAATAGCAATTTGTCAGTTGAGGATTAAGAAGCATACTGAGAAAGGAGTTTGAAAATTTCCTCACAGTACGCCTAAATTTGACGTTTCTCTAGCGTATTTAATGGGCGAAAAAGTGTGATTTTAGTGAACATTTTCACCTTTCCCTGGCAGGCAAGCGAAGCGAGCATGCTGGTTTTGAACAAATGTATTTATTTATTCATGGAGACAACAGGTTACACCTTATGTACTTCCTATACAAAATACGTATACAAAAGTACAACTTATATAAGAAAACGAAAGATATATATGTATACAATGATAAAAAATGAGGGCTAAATACAGTGATTAGAAAAGAAATTTGTTAAAAGAGAAAAATCAAGTGCTGAATAAAGTAATAAATAAAAAAAAGAAAACCAATACAGACACAATAAAACTATTAATATGTACAAAGAAAAGGAATAGCCTATGTGTAAATACGTTTTTAATTTACACAAAATGTTAAAAGATTGAAAACATAATCAATCTTAACAGTTTACACACTTGAGAAATGAAACAAATGACAAAGAAGACTAAACCAGTCAATGGAAAAAAGTTTGATAATAAAAATGTTGTGAAGAAACAAGACTAAATAAATATAAAACGTAAAATACTCTACAAAATCTGCCAAGAGAACCAGAAAGAGGTCCCGGTGCCCAGAGAACTGGTTAAAAAGTCTTTGAATTCGGTTAACTGGAGAATTGAAATCGTCTAGACAGCTAAGGTGAGCCTTCCGGCTAGTACAAAATAGGAATCACTGTCAAAAGCCTACCTTGAATAGGACACCAAAAAGATGCAGCACATGCGACCAGACTCCATGATACTTGTAGCTGAGTGTTGATCGGAACAGTTCGATTATTTTCGTTATCTGCAGTTCGTAACTGGCGTAATCGGCGGCGGCAGGCGTGAGGCAGTCCTCCAGACACGCCTTCATGGTGAGCGTGGCCGCATTCATGATTTCAGGCTTGGCAGTCAGCCACAACGAAACGGCTGTGCTCAGCAAACGTGTCAAGTTCATCATGCACAGCTGCAGATTTGACCTGCGAGGATAACAAAAGTTTATTCAAAAAACTAGCAGGTTGACCGATTCAGTTGAATCTGCATATCTAGAATGCATAATAACCTACCTACTACAGAGTGATCATTACGTCACGCACATACGAAGGTAATCGAATGGTAAAAAAGTAAACAATTATTATTAGTACAATATAGACAAATTACTTGAATATTTTATCAGTAAATGTTTAAAATAACTGCCTCGTTCAGTACTGGATGCATGAATTTCATGCTTGATTTTCTGCTCTTGAGAAAACGACTTGTTAACAAAGTAGGAAACTCAACAATACTACAAACTTGATGTAACCCGTATCCATTTCAATGGTGTCTAGATTAGTTGTCGGTACTAAATACGATAGTACCTAAAAATCCTGTTCGTTTTCATACATTTTATTTCATCTGGTAGTTTGTTGTAGGAAGTTATACCTTGGTAAAATGGATTTTTCTTGGCTATGGCTAAGTTTACACTGGGTAGATGATATTTCTGGGCTGATCTAGTTCTATGATTGTAAATATTGTTGTTGGTGGGCAAAAGATTTTTTAAAATAGCGCTAAGGATAGTCTGGTAGATGAACAAGGATGGGAAAGTGAAAATGCCGTATGTTTTAAAATACTAACCTTGCCAAATTGATGATGGCCTCCTGCATGGTGGCCAACCACGCCTGTGTGGGCTGTGCATCGGTGGCTGGTGGCTGATAGTCGTATAGGGCAGTGATGAGCTGCGCATTCAACTCGGCAGGCAGCGCTGCAGTCGCCGAGGGCCGCGACGCAAACAAGCCGTGCAGCGCCTGCATTCCACAGCTCAGCACTACCACGTTGCCAAGCGTCATCACTTTCAGTATTGTCTCGCACGCCAACTGCAAAAAACACATTATTATTACTAGATTATTAGATAAGATAATATATTTATTGCCAATAAACTTACAATAAGTAATAGTAATACTTACAAAACTTAGAAACAAATACAATACAGAAAATATAATTGCATGCGAAGTTGTCACAATTTAACACAAAAACCAATCATACTACATCCATAAAATTCTTTTATTGAATAGAGATTTGTATGTAATCAATTGTCAACTACAGTTTAAAAAACCTGACTGAAAGAACACTAAATTCTTGTGGTAGCATGTTGAACAATTTTATTCGGTGGTAATATTGGCTTTTGTAAGTTTTTCTTAAACGACCATAAGGTAGTGTTACATTTTCCTTATTCCTTGTACCAAAATTACGAGAGCTTGAATGGGTATCGAAATTGACAATATTTTGATTAACAGATACTAAATCTGGCAAATAAAAAGTTCAGGCAGTGTCATAATATTTTGTTTACAAAAAGCTGATCTACACGAATGCATAGCACCAAGGTCTCACATGATTCGTATTGCCTTCTGTCAAAGAAAGATTTCTGTCATATTGCTTTCTCCTTTTTGACAAAGGAATGCCTTAATACTATGGCCTTAATACTCTGGCGAACACCAGAATAGAGTAAAACAATTCAAAATAGGTGGGTTTTTAAAACTTGATAACTAACACAAATTGTTTACAATTGTTTTAACTTTGGCGGCTCTGGTAACGCAGTTAGTTGGAGCGCTTGTCTGTAATTAGATAAGGCTCTGGCTGGCTTCGTTTCCTGCAGCCTTGGATGTTTCTCATTATTCACCCATTATCCACGCACAAGTCTGCAGACTCATGTTGGCATCATCCGCAATCAAAAAAGACATCGATAAAATGTACAAAGTATCAAGTCTTTTATCTATAGCTAGGTTAAAAAGTAGATACAAGTGGTTATAAAGGGGTAACCATGCAGCTTACTTTATTCTACGCCTCATCAAACTAGTTGCATAATGAAGGTGGACTGATTCTCCAATTCAAAAACAAACATAAATGAAGTAAACGATCATCAACTAGACCAGGAAAAAGCATTGCATTTCTAGGAGTTTTGTTGGATAGGCGATTGACCTGGGCTTCTTACATTGAAAGATATGTTGTAAAATTTCATCTATTGTATTAATTTGTCCTGCGACTGCTTGCAGGACCTTAAGAGATTACTTTTTACAACTTGCCATGGACTCTCAAGCTTCGGTTTCCTAGAGCGCGGATTTGGACTAAATGGACAGCGGAGGCCGCATACACTACAATATATAAACTTGACTTGCTTTCAAAACATAGTTTAAAATAATATATATTTAGTCTAAATACAGCAAATGGAATTTCATCGGAGACTGAGGCGTCTGATTGGTATATTCAAATTTTTAAAAGTCTATGCATTTGAATAGATCGATCAGATGCCGCGGTTTTCCATGAACTCAACCTTTATTACTGAAAGTGATATTGAAAAGTGATTATCATTTAAAAGTCTTGATGATATTCTCGCTCGACAAATCTCTAGCGCTTCAAGTAACAAAAAATGAATGGAGTGCATTTTTGATGATGATGATGATGATGACAAAGTTCAAAAAAATAAATACCAATCCCCATATTTTGGAAGATTTGTTTGAGCTCTCAAATTAAATGAAAGGTGCATCAAAGTTCTTGAACAACAGCAGCTCAAAAATTACTAAGATAAAAAGATGAAGAAGGTTTCAAATTGTAGAGAACTTCATTTCTCCGAGAGGGATTTTGAATTACAAAATTATTTACATAATTCAAAATTATAGATTTTCCAGGAAATTCACTAATTAAATTTAAAAATTTCAAAAATACCAACTTGAAACCTAGTAACCAAACCAAGGATGTCAAATTCTTTAAAACTTAATTTTCTTGAAAAAAAGACAAGATTCTTAGTATCAGACGCTTAGTTTGGTCTCAAATTTCAAAACCCTTCAAAATGATGGACATTTTACATTTTTTTGCGGTCTAAGCACAGCTAGGATTCTTGGGGACTTCCCCAGTGTGTCATTCAGCATGCTTTTCTGGTCATATGTACGGATTTTAAGCCAGTTTGGAATTCTTCTGTTTGCAAATTTCACTGGAGTATGAAGCATAATACCGATTTATTACAAATAATAGAGGCACCTTCATCCTATTTTTTAATTTTGTTTTTTAGGATGAAGCCCACATGAGCTGGATGATGGCGATTGATGAGTTGGACCTACAGTTTTAAGTGGGTTCCGAACCACCGGGAAGTGATTTTACAGCAGAGAACAGTGTTTTTTTGCTGGCCAATCTAATCGGTCACCCTTACAAAGAGAGCCTAGGGAAGCGTAGCGTATCTCCATATTATTGAACAGATACCAGCTACGGTTTACAGCTACCACTTCCCTATTCATGAAGCACTGTTGAAAAAAAACCAATAACTGAAAAAACAATAATTTTTTATAATAAATACAGGCTGTGTATTGAGTCGTACCTTCATATGCTTCTTGGGAAAAGTGCACATGATGTCTTTGAGCAGTCCGAGAATGTGAAGGGTGGTGGTGATGGATGAGTTCAGTGTGCCGTTGTTGTCGATTTGTCTGACACAAAATTCGGCCGCCGCGGAGGCGGCGGGGTGCGATGCAGGGCCAGGGCCACCGACGCCATTTTCCTCACTCAGAAAAGTGCTCGCTCGCAGAACGGCACTCACCGCGTTTTGCGCTGCTTTTCTCACCTGTTGCAATAATCAGTAGACAATAGAGCGGTTACGCAGATCACAAATAAAATCAGTTATGTCACTTACACACTTGCTCTGCCACAATCTATCAAACCCAGTTTATCTATAGCTACGTTACAAAGTGAACATAATAGGTTTGAGAGCAATAACAATACACCTTATTTTATTCCATTAATTACCAGACTAGAATTCAATGTTACCAGCTACAAAACTAATGAACTTATTTGAATACTACTGCCACTTTTCAGTACAGGTCTATCAATCAGAACTAAGGATTTCTACAAAACAGTGTTGAAATGGATAAATCGCACAGGCCAATTCAAACATTTCAAGATAAAACTGGATTTCAAATCGGAATTGTCGCGAATAATCACGAAATGTAGGTTATGTTTTATTTTGAGCAAGTTATCTGATGCATTGTTAAGTAAAATTAAACTAATTTATTGGTACCCGGATATGAAACATTGCATGCATTTATTGTATTTAGCTTAAAGGAGTGAAATGTTTACTCACATTTCACTCGTTGTAAGATAAGATAATTTATTTATTCGACACAGCGCAAAACAATACAATAAACAGTTGAATATCGTCAATGGTTTTTTTTTTAAATAATTGAAAATACACACAGAGATAACAAAAACAAACTGAACATGAAGAGATCAGGTATAAAAATTTGTTTTTAAAAGTAGCGCAGGGCAGAGGGCACTGAAATCTTATGACTAGATATTACTCTATCTTAAACTATAATACGCTTTCGCGGCAAGGAATTTGTATAATCTATTTTCAAATACAGTATGTTCAAACTTGACAGGGACTGCAGATCAGTATTAAGCTGTTAGTTAGTTAGTAAATTAGTTATTGTGAAGCTTTGCTCCAATGTAAGAAGGTTATACTCATACAGTTATACACTCATACAGATGCAATCTATGTTGTCTCAAAGCTAGTTTATTTTTACCTCTAGTTTTATGGCTGTATCTGTCATCGTTTGTGGCCTGTTCTTAGATATGATTGTGGGTGAAAATGAATAGTTTGTAGATATAAATTGATGGCAGAGGTGATATATTCAATCTTACAAAGGCCTCTCTACATGATTCATTAGACTTAAGCCCTGCCAAATAGCGAATAGCTCTTTTTTGCAGTTAAAATAAAAGTGCAAATCCGCAGTGCTTCCCCACAACTCTATTCCATAAGCCACGTGAGAATAAAATAGTATGAAGTATACCATTCTTGAGATTGACAATGGTACAAATTTTAACATATTTTTCATTACAAAAAAACTTACTTTATTAATGAATAAGTTACATCTACGTGCTCATCCCAAACAAATTTGGAATCCAACTTCAGAACAAGCAATTTGATAGAATCTGTATTATGATAATTTCCTATATACAATTGAGGCTCAATAATATTATGTCCAAGACTAAGATTTATGAGACTAATTTTTTTAAATTAACTGTCAGGGAAAGCAAGTTGAAATACTGAACAACTCCGTTACATTCTAGATTACAATCAATTTCTTCTAAGTTTTTCCCCCAAAAATCAAAGGTCTGCGTATACAACACTACTTCAGTCTCTCTTGACTCGAAGTACTTTTGAAATGCCTATACGTTACATTTCAAGAGTCGAGAAGAGAAGAGAAAAATAAAAAAAATGAAGAAGATAAAGAAAGAAGAGACTATTAAATTAAACTTGTAAATAGGTTATTACACATATTACACATTCTAGTAATGCAGATTCAATTGAATCGGGCAACCTGCTATTTGCTAAAAACCAATCGGCATCGGCTATTGGCATCGTGGGGGATTTCGCACATTCGCTAGCACAAAACTTCAAATCTTTATTTATATAATGAACATAAAACATGCAAACCAAAAATAAAAACAAGTTACTGTGAACTTTTCTCCACAGAGACATAACATCAAAATAGCCTGGGTGTGAGGAATGAGTTCGAATTGGTGGGGGGGGGGGGGGAGAAGAAGTGGATTCAAAAGTTGATACAATGCTGTAATGTCACAGAAAAATACTCTACAACTAACTGTAATAAAGGAGAAAAAACACTACAAATATAGGCAGGCTTAGTATTAACACTTGATATTTAGTAATAAGTAGGCCTCCATACTATTTACGAGCAATAAGCGGACTGGATGAGACGATGAGCAGCGTCCCTGCCTATTCCAAGCAGCCATCAATTTAAGTAAGTAAGTAAATTTTATTTTCATTAAAGTTTCACAAATAATGAGATACAGTATAAAGAATATTATGGAACTTCTAGCCATCTGAACCAGTAGTGATGGCTAGCAAAATTTTACAAACAAAATAAAAACTCTAAACAGTCAAAATAAACTCATGTATTCGGCGATTTACATATCATGTAACGAATTTAAATATCGTTTGTAGGCGGTGTCAGACTGAAATTTTCTACTAGCTTTAAACAATCTTAACTTCAACTTGAAAGTTTTCAAGCCTTATAAATAACCTTTTCCACAGCGCGCACTTACCTTTGGCTTTGAATGCGTTGTGAACATGAGGACCGTGTCAAACACTTTAACAGTGGACGAATCTTTCCAAACTTGGAATGGTTGATTTCTCAACAGAACCGACAAACACGCCAGAGTCTGAAAACAGAATTTACAATTAGATTCTTATGTAATGATAAATGCCTTATTGTGGCTTGTAGTACATCAAGTCTTATTCATCTAAGAGACAGAAAAGACAACATCACTTGTGTTGCTTTTCCAAACATCACTGTGGAATGATGGGTTGGACGCAGGAAGTGTTAGACAGTATACACATCCACCTGTGCAGCCAGACTCTTTGTTCGATGGGCTTGGAATAGATACAAATCTGTTATCTCAGTGAGGAAAGCAATTTACATCTATCTCACTCCTATTAGCGTAGTACGCTCTTTGGACCAAAACATAATGTTGAGGTCTGAAGAAGTCAGCTACAGTCGAAATCGGCTATGGTACTATGCATATATGTCATGATGATTGCAAAACATACTATATTGTAATGAATATATAAAGATAATAAAATTCAAAGTGGAATACATGTTAATGCAATCTGTCAACTCAGTCTTGGCAGTGCGCAAAAACACATTTTGTTTTGTCAAGGCAGCGTTCCAAGCGGTGAAACTGAGAACTAGTCATTCTTCATCTATGAAAAAATATGAGAGAACGTCTCACAGCATAGAGATTGATTGATTGCCTTTATTTAGGGCGGAGTTAGGACGCTTGGTCCTCTCTACCACTCAAATATTAATTGCAAGCATTGACATTTTCATTTTTGTGTTTAAATATTTTCATTAGTAATTAATTATTATATTAAATAATTATTTTAATGGTAGTTCTTATCAAATTGAAAAAGAAACAAAGCAGAGAGAATATATTGAGACATGATATATTATGAGACCTGTTGAGCAAGAAGAAAAACAAAACCTATTCTCAAGAACTACCGATTTGCATTTTTTTATGATTCGGGAAGAATATGATGTTATCAGCACAACTGACAACAACAACAATAACAACAATAATAATAATAATAATAATAACATCAACAACAACGGTAATAATAATAAGTTTAGGTATTTCGTCAGGTCCTTGGATACTCCATTGTATTGGTTTATTTTCTTATATTGTAATTTATTCTAGAGTTTATTGATGCGTACAGTTGGCAATGAAAGAATAAATTCAACGATCTTATATGCTTTGATTGAGACTCACTCCTCTATAAATTGTATTATTATTGGACTCAGCATGCTTTGCGAGAACATCGAGCAATATTTTACAGCACTGAGAGAACTTCTGATGAAGCACTGGTTGAGGAACACTCTTAATTCCCATGGCTAGAAGAGACAGCACAGCCGCAACTGACATTTCTTCGCAATCGGTGTTCTCCAACATTGTCATCTAAAAATGAACAGATATTAAAAAAAAATATATTGACCGAACAAAGAGAGTTCTCTGTTTCTGTCTGTTTGTAACGCATTAACAGTAAAACGGGTGGACCAAATCCTATGAAATTTTGCATGGATCTTTCTTTAAGGAATGCCCAGCGATGTATGTGTAGGGATTTTCGAAATTTGCTTGCATTTAAAGGATATTTAAAAGGGGGTACAATATAGGCACTTAGGTCTTCTTCTACAGGAAACATATGATTTTTAAAATGAGCTTCTACATCATATATGAAATTGGAATCAAGATAGCCCTCGGGCCCTCTTATTCATCTAGTTGAGCCGTCATATGAATTAATCTATCATTCACAAGAAAAAAATATTTAAGAGAAGCAAATCATTAATAATATTCCAACTGAGTATGATAACAAGAGATTACTAAGGAAATGATAGTTATACAAATTTAATTAATATTATTCAATGAATTTATTCATCAGACATGCGAAAATCTCATCTGATTTGAGCAATCAGCTGTATGAAAAATACACACAACCTTGGTGAGTTTTGTGAAAAAGAGACATGAATTACACTTCGCAAATTGAATCAAGGGTTAATGTCTGATGGTTGTATTTAATTTTACGATGGTGGTTGTCATTGAGTGGAAAGGTTAAGTTCCTCTGTGCAAGTCCGTGATTCTTGGGCGTGAGGTCTACTGTTCGCTGGAAGATCCTCAATTTCAAACGTTTTTGTCATTTTAGTCTTCTCTAGAATTTCCGATTCACATTCCACATCTTCTTTACTTCCATTTAAACATTTACATTCGTAAAAATTGCTTCATTTGTAAAAAAAAATGTTATGTATAACTTAATGTTGTAGTACCATATTACTTTTCCACTTGATATTCAAACATATATAATTGTTGAAAATACATTTCTGGTGAATTTTAATCTTACTTATTTGTTTGCTAGCTATTTCGCATTGGTGAAATGCTTTCTCAAACACGGCTGGAGATCTACTGAATCAGGTTTGACTATTAGGGTTATAGTTGTGGGTGAGGTGGAGTGGTGGATAGATGGGAAATTGGAATCATTATTTTGTCACATGGAACCATATTTATGTTGAGCATAGCTCTAACGGTGTATGACACGTCAACGTGTTGTGGGAATAAACAAACTAATTCTAACTTCTCCAGCCATAGGTTTACAACAGGCACAACTGTTTAATTACTAAAAGTATGTAGTTATTTTTATTTTAGTGCTAATTATTCCATAACCCATTGCACGCATCTCGTGCAACAACAATTGAAATTTTGTAATCAAACAGGGCTTTAAGAGGTGAACTGGAGATCATTTAGAATTAAGTCAGGCTGTAGTTTTGTGTTTCTATCAATTTCATATTTATCTATCAGAATATCGGAATTGTGAAAAAGGGTTTGAACCATGGAGGTATCAGAAAAAGTAGGGAGCATAACTTATACCACCCACGTTAAAAAAGTGAACTAGCATGGAAACAAAGTCCTCTACGATATTAGCTGAACAAGATGGCGTCAGTGTTTCTGACACCAGCGATAGCGACGCCATCTTGTTAAGATAATATTCAAATTTACTTTTCAGACTTTATTTCCCCCCCCCCTTTTCTTATACCTCCATAGTTTAAAAGCTTCCTTAAATTCCCTCAAACTTTTAATTCGTTTATCTATAATGTTTATAATCAGATCTCAGTCACATGACGCCTTTGTTGGAATCATTAATACCTCAATGTTCTGTGGACTTTCCATGAAGTTTGATTGAACTAGAAAGATTCATTTTACATATTCTATTAGATTTTAGACATTTTTTTTGATGTTCTTACCAAAGCGCCAAAATATTCTGTATTATTCTCAGTTCCGCCATTACTCTTGATAACTTCGGAAATGGCAGCCAGAACGGCCAACTTCTCCTTTTGAATGGCTGAACTTGGATCAAATGAATTCAAAAGCCTGTAAAAAGTAGTAAACATTGAAATAGAATGAATTAAAATTTAATCTCAACGATTTAACACCAACAGGTTGAGCACAGTGGAGCATCCAAAACACGACAATAGTCCCCGCTGCAGCATTTAAAACATATGCCTTTTAGGAATGTGCATTGATGTATGTGTAAGGGTTTTCGAAATTCGCTTGTATTTAAAGGATATTTGAAAGGAAAAATGGAAAGGTGAGCCTACTCAGGTCTTCTCCTATAGGGAACAAATGATTTTGAAAATTAGCTTCTCCATCATGTGAAATTGTAATCAGATTTCAAAATTGCCCTAGAGCCTTCATATGAATTGAGTTATCATTCAGAAGAGTAAAATATTTCTTTGAGAAAAACAAATCATTTTTAATATTTCAATCAGAAGAGCAAAGTATTTCTTTGAAAAAAAAACAAATCATTTCTAATATTTCAATTAAGTACCTTACGATAACAAGTGATTAGGTGAAATATAATACTAGTGATGTGGGTCGGGAATATTCCCAGTGGGAAGGAACTTATGATTTGGGAATATTTCCCTGGCCAAGAAATTTTGGGAATTTATAAAATTGCTTAAAAATAGTTTAAATTGATCAATCTCAGTCACATTTCACGTGATAATAAATCATCATTTTCATCACATTAGGGAAGTACTACACCCTTGCATATGCCTATTTTTGCTCACTTTATAAAGTAGAAGTACCTCTGGTTACGTCCATTTGTCCATTTCATTTTAAAAAGTACTAATTCACAATATTATATATTGATATTATCAACAATTATTCACAATATTGTGAACATATGGAATATATTATTTAGTATTTATAATCATAATAAAGTAGTTTAGTTTGTTGTACTGATATTGTGTTTGTGTGTTATGCAACTATCTTCGAAAAGAGCAATTACTTAGGACTAGGAGAGCAAAGAGGTTCTTTGGGAAATTTTATAACCATTAATATCGAGTTGGATTGTATCATTTTACGAATGTCAGACTCAGAATGAACTTCTCTCTCTCTGAAATTAATCGCGATGTTAAAAATCTTAAAAGGCTGTGAGATTGTTTATGAGTTGTTTTCTTTTTAATATTTAATTCAACTCAAGTATGGTATGTTCTTGGTTTAGTTATATTTTGTTGTATTTTATCATTTCTAGTTTTTGAATTTATATTCTGCTTTGTCCTTTATTTTGGATTTTTGGGTTTAAATTATTGTAGGCTTCTTTTTTGCAAAGTAAAAGATCATTTATCATAATCATTATTATACCATTAAACTGGTTGTGCAATACAAGTGGAAGTACAACCAAAATTTTGTTGACTATAGTTACCTGACTGACAGACATTTAATAGAAAACAGATTTAGCTTTCAAGACATAAAAGTAGCATGATAATAGTGGTATATAATTAAATGATTGAAAAATTAGAAATGAGTGCTCATTCCTTCTTACACCTTTCATGAAAACGATCATTCTATAAACTTTAAATTACTGCATTCATTAACAGTTTTCAAGTTATTTATCCTAATCATTTTTATTATATAACTGTTGTATAACATGTGATTGCCACGTGGTGTAATAAAAAATACATTTTCTAGTCATTTTACACGGAAATCGTAAATTCCCGAGAATTTATGAATTTTGGGAATATTACCCTTAAATTCCCTGGGAATATTTCAATCTTAAATTCCCGGGAATTTTACACTAGTGATTACTAAGTGAATTATAATTATACGAATTTAATTAATATTGTTATTTTTATTCATTTATCTGACATGTAAAATCGGATCTAATTTATGCAATTAGCTGTCTGGAAAAACAGGCTGGATGAAAATAGTAACATAGCCTTATGCCCGGTTTCTGAGTTGTTCATTAAGTTTAATGGATCATTAGCCCATTGCTCCAGCATTGAGTTAATGGTCCATTAAGTTAATGAACAACTCAGAAACCGGGCATTAGTGAAGTAATACACAGTGATTTTTGTGGAAACCATACATGAAATAATACACTTTGCAAATTCGATCAATCGTAAGGTCTAATTATTATGATTTACTTTGCAATGGTAATCATCATTAAGTTCATCGATTATGTTCCTCTGTGCTAAAGCACTGTTCACAGAAGTAATAGTAATAGAAATTTAATTAATATTGTTCTATAAATTCATTCATCAGGCATGTAAAATCTGATCTGATTTCAGCAATCAGCTATCTGAAACAAAATAAGTACAGGCTGGAAGAAAATAGAAACGCAGCCTTCGTGACGTGATGCAGAATGACTTTTGGCATGAAATAGACTACGCAAATGGGAAAAAGATTAGGTCTAAGGCTTATGATTGTGTTCAATTTTTCCAGTAAATGTGTATAGATTGGTGGGGAGACCTTTATGGGTAGTTCCACCTCGCCGCTTGAGCCATGTTATTGGAAACATGATGGACCTACAATTTTAGGTGGGTTCCGAATGACCGGAAAGTGATTTTACAGCAGAGATGTCTTTTTGCTGGCCAATCCAATCTGTCACTCTTACAGAAAGAGCCCAGGAGAGCATTGCTTATCTAATCTGATAGAACAGATACTTGCTACGGCTCACGGCTATCACTTCCCATGCGATCGTGATTATCACTGAGTACATCGAGTGCAAGCACCCTTATTCTTGGGCGTGAGGTCTACTGTTCACAAAGCTACCACACGTTATTATACATTATTACGTTCTCAATGAATAATAAGATATGACGTTTGCACAACCACATTTATTGAAAATCAATGTAGGGTGAATGCACCAGTAGAAGGCACTTTAACAATAAGTTTTGCTTTAATGGGCATCCTTTTTTTTCATGGGATTTCAGGTTTATCTCCTTTGCTATATTTGTCAACTCTTCCTTGATCTAGCTCACTTGACATTCTATAAGCAATAAATGATTAGAAAATAAAAAATATTAAAATTCAATAGAATTTTTTTTTCACCAATAGTAAGCACTCTAACTCCAGTAGTAGGCAGGGTAATGTACCAGAAGTAGGCGTCTGAATCATGAACAGAATTTTATTTATAATGCTTAGATTATAGTATATACAGTTAAAAGTCCACATTGCAATAATAGAAAAATATAAGATTTGCATCAAAAATAAGATAAAATAGAATATACCTAGCCTAGTACAAAAATGTAAAAAATGCAAAGAAAACATGATTCCAAAAACATAGGCCTAATAAGAATTTACTTCAGCCTTTAATAATAATTATTGAGTCTACTACCAAATCACATTGCAATAACTCAAGAGAGAAATGTAACAGTATCCTCAAAAGTATTATTGGAGACAAAATACATAATAAATAAAAATAGAAAATCAAACCTCAAAAATATAATATGACTTCCAAATTACATTAAAACACTGAAGGAATATAGCATTACCTCAAAAATATAATAACACACAAAAATAGAAAATACAAATAGCCTAATACAAGAATAACAAAACCTCAAAAATATAAAAAGACTGGATTACTCAATTCACTTCCAAATTAGATTCATTGCTGGTTGATGGAGAATGAGAATGAGAAACTTGAGAATCTAATGTAAGTGATGAATCCTCCAATGATATAATAAGACAAAAATAATAGGCTATAATAAGACAATCAATAGCCTAATATTTGATAATAATATTGAGCTCAATAATTTAATTAGACTTGACTATTATTACAATTAGAATCAGTCTACTTCCAAGCTGTAAGGAAATTGAATTTTCCCTTGTCCAAAAATATCAGGTTTTGGTAGTGTAGTTAAAATTGATTCTCTATTTACATTGAACTCTCTTGTTTTACTATACTCAAACACATTCTTCATTCTATTGCAATAAATTAAGGGTAGCACTGTGGCTGTAGTCATTGGTGCTCACAATTTTACATGCAGTTCTTATCATTTTTGTTTTGCGAGGAATCAAAACAATAGCGAAATCAGATTGTGGATTATGGATGATTAAATTACAGTTATTGTCAATTGGCTCATCAATTATACAAGTATCTTTGTTAGTTTGTGGAGCACTTTGTGATCATCCAGAATACTAATTAGGCCTATATCAGCATTGTCGAGCACTTTTACTGATAGTTCTTCAAACTCTTCATGAATAGTGTATTCACCCATCATCATATCCAATTGCTTCTCAAGCTCTTCATTCTCTTGTTCTTCATTTTCATTCATCAACAAGGATTGTTGATGATCCACCTGACTCTCAAGCTCTTCATTCTCTGGAATTTGATTAATCAACAATGAATCAGAAATTTCATTCTCATCAGTGCCTTGTGTATTGTTGGGTTCCTCAACTAAAGATGAATCTCTATCACTAGGTTCCCATTCTTCTTCTGATGAAGACGAAAAAATGTTCTTCCTTCTCTTAGCTCTTGATTTATTTTTGGTCATCTGATTTACCCTCTTTACTGATTTCCTAGTCTTCTCTTTTTTCTTTTTTCTCTCCTCTTCTTTTTCCTTTTTTAGTTCCTCTTTTTCTCTTTTCTTTTGTTCACGCTCCATTGCTCTCCCTCTCTTTTTGGCTTCTTCATCCTTTTTCTCCTCTTCCTTCTTTTTAATGTATAATCTATAGGCATCTGAAGAGACAACGCTGGGTATACGTTCCCTAGGCTGTCTTTTCTTGTTTTTTGTTGAGTCTTCCGGCCACATGAGAGATTTCTTAAATGGACTTGGCAGTAAGTTTACTGTTGTTGAAACTACCTGATTTGAACCTGATCTAGCTGCAACTGATGAATTATTCAGTCCACTGGCAGAGAAGCTGTCATCAAAAGTTTCTTTTTCTGAAACTGGAAAATCATATAGCACACTTGCAGAGCAATTTCCTTCATCATTTTCAAGAAAAGATGGATCTGGAAAATCATTTGGGCTACTTGCAGAGCAGTTGCCGTCGATAGTCTTGTCCTGTTCTAATACAGATGATTCAGTTACAGAACAATTTTTCTTCAACGCAGTCTTAATATTCTTCCAAACATTGAAGAGTGATGTGTCCTCTATCTGCCCACTCCAAATTTCCTCCTGTTCAAATAATTTAATTTTCTCTGCACCAATGTGCTTCTCAAGTACAGAAAGTGTAATCTCTGTATTTTTTAATTTTACTCATTTACTGATGGAGAAAGTTTTGAAGTCAAGGGATCTTGCATTTGACTTTCAAAATAAGATATTGATTCAATATTCCAAGGTACAAGACCACACTTTCTAAATCCATTGCTTACCATAGACACAGTAATATTTTCTTCTAAAACATTTTTTAGAAGAGGAGAAAAGTGTTCTTTCTTGATAGTAGGATTGTCAATGTTCTTTACTCTCCAGTCATGGGTTCGAACTTTCCACGATTCTTTCAACCCACGGAAGACAGCCACATCCATTGGCTGCATAAAATGTGTATTATTTGGAGGAAGAGCAATCAGAATTATGCCATTCTGCTCACAAAATTCACTCAACTGGAGAGTGAGATGGGAAGTATGCCCATCTACAAATAATATAACTGGCAAAGCAATTTGTTCTTGAATAAGCCAAGGGTGGAAGATATTTGCAATGTATTCAAAAAAAGTTGCTCTTGTCATCCAGCCACTGTCAGTCTTACCCAAGCCCCAACCAGATGGGACACTATCTACAATATCATTTGGGCCACGTTCATATTTGAAGACCACCATGGGAGGAGCCAGCGAACCAGATGAACTCACAGTTATGAGAACAGTCAAGCATTCTTTGTCATCTGAATTAACTGTCAAATAAACGGATTTTGGCCCTTTAGGTGCCATGACCCGATTACCTTTGAGGTTGAGGAAAAACGCTGACTCATCAACATTGAATACACGACTTGAGTCTTTCAATATTTCAAAGTATGAGCTGTCTTTCAAGAAGGTTTCTACCTCATTAAACCATTTTGTAATGAACTGTTTGTTTACAGATGCTCTGCTAATTGTCAAGTTTTCAGAGATTCTGTTAGAAATTGATGGATTTCTCTGCATGAATAACTTGAGCCACTTCCTACCAGGTTTACCTTCCTTAAAAGGATGTTGTCTACCCAACGTTTTAATCAAATGCTGGGCACTATCTATGAGCTGGGCTGTGGTGATCGGGAACCCTCTAGAAGCCATTGACTTGATCCAAATGACAAGAACTTCCTCTTCTTCGTTGGTGAGGGTACTTTTTGGCCCCATTCTTCTTGTTAAAGGAGTCTTACCCTTTACCTTGTAGTCCAGTGTCTGACGAGGGACATTGTGCCGCTTTGCAGCTGTTGCTACAGGCATTCCTCTTCGGACATCTTCAACTGCAGCTAGCAATGCTTCCTCTGTGTATGACCACATTTTACCCTTTACAGGAGGCATGGTTTTCGACCTGTAAACAATTACAATTGCTTAGTTATTGTTCAGCTGAATGTGAAAACAAAAGAAAAAACCAATTAATACATAACATTGAATATAACATAACAGACCATAACATATGAAAATATAGTACATATATATCATATATGAAAATAAATTAGATCATGTTCCAGTAGTAGGCACAATCTTGGTCCAAAAGTAGTCACCCCTGCCTACTACTCGAACAACTTGATTTCTGAGCAAAACACAATAACCAGTCTGTTCCAAATTAAAAACTGATGAAAACTGTGTGTTTGATAGAATAATATATAATTTCCAGTAGTAGGCATTTGTGCCTACTACTAGAAAATCTAGCAATTTGATGACCCAGTAGTAGGCATCTGATTTTAGCTGTAATTAAAATATTTACATGTTATCTGGCATTACCTATTTCTTAAATGGTATATTAGATATGATATCAAGATAAAATATGCACAAAAAACTTCAAACAAGAGTATGAAAAATATAGAATTGAGCTTACCTTCTTAGCAAATCAGGTAGTGGACATGTGCTTTCAGACTGGATTCTGTTACAGCTGCCATAACCTAAAAACTAAAACTAAAAATTAAAAACTAACCTAAAAACTAAAACCTAAAAACTGCTGCCTAGATCATAGTAAAAATTTCCAGACAGATGATGAATATACTGGGGTGTTGTGTGGCGGCAAATTCAAACAAATAAGATGCTCAGATCTCTTGTTAAATAGAGTTAACACCTAGAGTGCCTACTACTGGACGAGTGCCTACTAATGATTCCTTCACCCTAAATGTTTGTTTGAGATTGATAATGGTAAAACAACCGAAACTAGTTTCTCACTATTTTCAATAAATTTGGTTGTGACAACTTCAACGTATTCATTATAGATATCTTCCATAATATCACCTTCGCCACTGCAAAGAAAGATTACGTTCGTACACGTTACTATACGTTATAATACATTTTAGAAATCCAGATTCAGTTGAATCAGGAAACCTGCTAGTTACTAGTAGAAACTTACTTGCTGTAAGATACATTAGTGCATCCGCTGAAGTCAGTAGCGAACGTATCGGTCGTTCTAGCCGTAGAGGCTGACAGTGACACTTGGTCTTCATCCTGCTCCATTGGTTTCGGCTTCTTCGAGGAGTCAATGAACGAGTCATGCTGTTTCAAAGCTTCAGTTGTCAGAAGACTTTGACTTCCTGAATTCAAGCAAAATATTTATTATTACATTTTCAAAATTTCCACTAGCTCCGATAAAGACACGCAGTGTTACAAAAGCAATAAAATACAAATAACAATACAAAAGATTGTTCAAGGACCCGACAAATTTACATGAAATAAGGCGCTGTCGGGTCCTTAGTAATTATTATTATCAGTTGTGCTGATACGCATATCATTCAACTGCTTTCATTTCTATAAATGGCATTATATGCTTCCCAATTAAAAAAAAAATTATGTGCGGCAGTTCTTAAAAAAGCGTTGTTTCTTCGTTTTCTTGTTCAACAGATCTCATAACATTCTGTGCTTCAACATTTTCTCTGTTTCTTTTTAATTGGAAGATTTAAAATAATTTAAGAATAGAATTAAACACAATCAAAAACTAAAACGTCAACTCTTGCACTGTGAAAGTACAGTAGATAATTCGGCTAAGCATTAACCTCTGAAAAATCATTTTTTTATTCATTCAAAATGAACCAGCTGTCCAATAATTTGATTTTCACTAGCCAATACTAACCTAGAGCCTATAGTGCAAATCTGTTTTATATCATAATTATTTTTATATTCGACCACCAAACTCTATAATAAATACGGTAGCGATTTCAGCTGGATTGTGAGGAAGTTTGGATAGGTGGCTATCAAGATAGGATTCGCAGTAGACTGTTAGCTAACCGGCAGTCGCATCACATCAACAGAGTGCAACGACCAACGATCTACATAAAATACGTTCAGACGCTGAAACATTCTCTTAAAATCATTAGCTTAAACAAAACCAAAGCACACGGCGGCATAACCTACATATGTTGTTTGGGCACTCATCTGTTCATTAATATATGTTATATGTATATCATATAATTAATGTTATATGTATACCTTAATAATATATATAATGTAATTAATGTTTTATGTATTCAATATTTACATCTATAAATAATTATAATTCTTGAATATGAATGGTTTAACCGTAGAGCTGCCAGAGTCGGCTTAAGACAGGCCACTCCCTGGTGGACTATGCGACGCCAAATTAACTACCAACAATATCGGATGCAAATGTTTGAGTTGAATATTATTGAAATTATACATTTTTAGAATGTTCAATGTATTGGGTCAATTTAGCTTTTGCTCTGTTTTTAAAATGTGAATGGATGAATCAATGCTCTTTTCGGCAGCAAATCCATAAACTAACACCGTTCCACTGAAACAATCGAATGAAAGAATCAACAGCCGATATAACAGGTTTGGCTTTGAAAGAAATATCGATTATTTTAATATCAAGATTTACATTCAAATGATACCGAACTGCGTCCCTATTTTTAACAATTGAATACATGTTTTGGCACGAAAAATTCGGTAAAATGTTGATTGTAATTAATGATGCTGTACGTACCCACGTTATCTTGGAAGAAAAATGATTTGGCTCTATCACGGTACTTAGTCGTGGAAGGATTTGAGCTGGAACTGCATCCTTTCTTCCATTTCTTACCCTTGCTTCTGATTCTATGTTTAAATTTTGCCATTTTCTAAAATAGCAAAAACACGTGCAAAATGTCTATTGCAGTCAAAACGAAAATAACCTATAAATAAAAATATCCAAACGTCTGATCAGCTGGTCACTGCCTTCTATATTATTTGCTCTGCTCTGGCTTTGAACGTGCTATAATTAATTTATTACTTCATTTGATTTTTCGATTACAAATTCAATCCTATTCAATGGAGGAAAGACCTTATATTTTTAACCTTTTATGGAAATAGTTTGTCAGTTATCTTTCTTTACTTCTATGTATTGCCATTATGCTGTGAACCTATGCCTAAAGAGCGGGAAGTTTGAAACCACTACTCCTATTCTATGAAGCTTCTCCCGGTTTGACCTACCGGTAAATTGGGTAAATAAAAATTAAGAATTACCACAAAATATGATAGGTACTGAATTATCTATTAGTATTTTTTCTGTGGTATTGTAGTACTCAAATTTCAATTCATGAGACCCACTCTTGTTTCAGGCATTAATTTTTTCCTTATTGTGACTGTGACAACAGACTATTGATAAAGTAGGCCTATATATATCAACGGAAAATACTATTTAAAAGCGATATCAAATTCATTTACTCAATTTTCATAATGATGTAACAGTCAAAACTATAGTCTCTCGTGTTTTAATAATAAACGTGTTTTTGGACAGCATCCGAAGCCGGCTTACGGGCGAGTCGTGTGCTCGCAAAGGTTAGGCTACTGATCCCCTAGGGGCGCATAAAAACAAGTGTGACATACAATATATGACAAATAGACTATTGCCGCTAAGTCTGACTTATCCAAGTCGTTCTTAGATAAGAAACGTTCATAAATACGGCCCTTAATAATAATACGTTAGTCGTAGTACATTCCTTTAAAATATTCTACAGTAGGCCTATGTCTTATTAAAAACATGTACCGTACGTACTATGTCTTAATGATTAATATTGTTAGTGTATTCAAGAATTTAATCTTTATAATAAATAAAAACGAGCTCAAGCTTCAATGACTGAAAGCAAGAATTCAATAGCAACAGTCATAGCGTTAAATAATTGCGCAAAAAAACCGCCAGTAAATTGGGGTAAATTTGGGAGAGCAGGTCAAACTTATTTCTAAATCCTTAGAAATGAGTGATAGGGTGAATAATAGGTGTCTAGAGTATGTTGCATGTGACTTACCTTGCATGTCGAAGTCTGGTAGCCAAGCTTCCAAATTTAATATACATAATATTTCAAAAGAGATTAAGATTCTGGAATTGAAGTGTGATAATAGGAATGTGCCTAGTCTAAGTATACTTTTCTGTAATATTCAATGTTTAAATAACAAGATTTTAGAATTAGAAATGATAAATATGCAAGAGAAATATGATATTTTGTGTTTTACTGAGCACTGGATGCGGTCTGATGAACTTGAGGTTATTAGACTACCGGATTATTCCTTGATAAGTGCATTCTGCCGGAAAGATAAAATACATGGTGGTGTGGCTTTGTATGCTTCAAATGGTTTGATTCATCCAATGTATAAATTGGATGTAGTGAAGTATTGCATGGAGTTACACCATGAATTTTTGTGTGTCATTCTTCCGGTACAGAGAATTGTGGTAGTGGTGGTTTATCGAGCACCAAATGGTGATCCTGGTTTGTTTAATTCTAGTCTTGACAGACTTATATTGTCACTATCAGCATATCGTGGAGGATACAACATTGTGGTGGGCGGTGACTTTAATATAAATGTTATTCATTCTGATGAGAGGAAGACAATTGATTTCATGAATACATTAAGATCTAATGACTTACATTGTACCAACTTTGTTCCAACTCGTGGCTCGGCTTGTCTTGATAATGTTGTGACTGACTTGCAGTGTATTTCCTACTTAGTGGAAGTAATAAAGAACTATGCATTGAGCGATCATTCCTCTGTGTCTTTTAAAGTATTGCTAGATGGAAGAGGGTCTATTCGGAAGAGTGTTTCTGATGTGCCAGGAAGCATAAATAAAATTAGTAGGCCTATAACAGCTGATAGAATTCTAACCTTCTGTCATAGCCTGAGTACAGTTGATTGGACTGGTGTGCTGGTTTTTGCCCATGGGGAAGATAATTTTAATGCTTTTTTTGATCTGTTTCTACGACTATTTCACGAATATTTTCCTGAGAGAAGATCAAAACCCAAGACTACTACATGTAAAAAACTGACTCCTGATTGGATTAACCAAACAGTATTAACACTAAAAAATTTTGTTCTGATGGCTTATGATAAATATAGGACTAGTCGATCGGCTCATGATAGACAAACATTTATAACTGTAAAGAAGCTTTACCGACATGAACTCAAACAGGCAAAATTGCAATATAATGTACAAAAAATTGAAAAGGCTACAAATAAATGCTCTGCAGCATGGAGCATAATTCGTGAAGAGTCTAAGTCGGCGAGAAGCAATACAAATAAAATTACTGTGGCTCCTAATACCTTTAACAGGGGTGCCCCCCCCCCCTAAGCCTCATGACGCACCCCCCCCTAAAGTTAGCACCAATCCCCCCTCCCCCCATAAATTAGGCCCCCCCAAAAATGCGAAAAGAGCCCCCCGTATTCTTTCTAAAACTAAAAGAAGATTTATAAAACTATTGAAAAAATTCAAACCCAGTCGATAATATACAAAATGTATAGGATGATAAAATAATAGATGCCTACATGAGAAAATAAAAAAATTAAAATTAACAACACCTATTACTTGGCCCCAAAAGGGAATTGAGAACAGAAAGGAAGAATAGTAAAAATTCATGAAAAGCGGTAGTGAGAGACCACCAAGATTAGTAGCAGATAGATCTGTCTACTAACTTTGGGTGTCCCTAACTTCGCCAATCGCCAGAGCCTTGTCGGCCGCAGTCACTGTGGTATCCCACCGTCAGGGGACATCTCAACACTGCCTCCAGTCAAGAGATGAACCAAACCGAGGGCACCCAGGACGTACGTTTCCCAGCCCACACGAGGTGTGGCATAAACACCATTCGAGGACGTAAGGTTGACTTGCCCCCCTTCCGGGAGGGGCCTTGTGGGCCACGCGAGGTGGATACTGCTCCTAACTACAACCCATTAACGGAGGGAAGTAGTGTTGGAGTTGAGAGGCAATCCCTGGGGTACCTCCAGGGATCACCTCTGTCCTGCCAACCAAACAGTATCCCCTGACCACATTTTCTATTAATAAATAATAATTGTTTTAAAAAGAATATATTTCAATATAAATCTCATTTGCTGGGTTTTCTGCAGTACTCCTCTGATACAACAAATAGACATCAAAAGCTATTCTACAAACTGACACCGTAGCAACACAATAGAACCAGTACCGCAAACAATACCCCCCTCCAGCAAACAATACCCCCCTCCCTAAACACCAAAAAGAGAACATCATCAAAATACACCAGAAGAGCAGAACTTCAGATGTAATTCAAGATGGACAAAAAGAGCCTCTCAAAATTCTCCATCGGTTTGTACAGCAGAGAACCCAGTATAAGATTTTATAAATGAAATTCATACAAAAGAGAAAATAATTTTGAATAAATCATAACATTTAAAAAACAATGTTTCCTATCTATATAACAATAAAATATTATTAAAAGTGGAAATTAAATTAAATGTTGATCATTCAATATAATATACTAAGAAAGATGGAGAAGCCCGTGGCCTAGACCTCCCACCTTTCTCGCTTCTTCCTTCTTCTGCCCTTTTCATCCTGTATTTTTATTTATTATTATTTGAATTTTTTAAAGATTAAGCCTTGAAAACTCCACACATGGAGTACAAGACAAGTCAATACCAACAGTATTCTCACATTACATTACTCACCATCGATAAAATTACAGCAGTTGAAACTTGAAATTATACTTAAATTATAAATCATTATCAACTAGATATATCTTCAATTGTTTGAAGTGGGAGCTGACATTTTTTAACAATGATTGATACAAAGTGTCTGGTAAAATCAATGACAAGAAATACACAATAAAACAAATAAACGAAGTAACAGAGAACTGCATGCCCTACCTAGTAGTGGATTGTACAAACTGTGTTTCAAAATCATGCCTTGAAGTATTAAGACTAGTCAATACAAACAGTATTCACAAATTACAATAGCCACAATCGATAAAATTACAAAAGTTGAGACTTGAAATAATCTGAAAAGGTCACTTGTACTCTATAGAAACTTTATCAACTATATATATTTTCATTGTTTGAATTTAAATAGAAAATGATTTTTTTTCTATTATTAATACATAACGTTTTTTAAATCAATGCCATGAAAAACACAATATAACAAAGAATTGTAACAACATAAATGCATGCCCAATTACAAGTACAATATAAAAAGTTGCTAAAAAATATTTTTTTAATTCCCGACATACTTAGAAAAACGTTCCGGTATAACCCTGAAATCTGCGTTCCAGAATTTGTGCATAATTCCTTCCCCACCAGTAGAAAAGCAAAAAACAATTATTATTTCAACATTAAACAAAAATTATTGCATTTCAATTCTGATTAAAAGGTTTATAATACCAACGAACTACTGAAACTGTGTATTGGTAGCCTAATCATGTTTACAGAAATTTTCATCAAATTTCCTGCATCAATATGAAAACAATATAATCTTTTGAAGAATATTATTCTATCATTTTCAACAATAATATTTTTTCAAGTAACTGTCCAGCTAGCAGTTTGTCTGGATCATCAAATACCAAGCTTCAAACTAAAATTCTGTTCAGGTAAGCTACCGGTACTACTATATATCTTATCAGTTTTAGTTTTGGAGTTTCCATCCTCTTTGATAGCAATTAGATGAACACTTCTGCTGGCAAACTAGCCTAGAAAACAATCAGAGATAAAATAAATTTTCAAAGCATAAAGTCCACTAAATAGTTTTAAAACAACATAATTTAATTTTTAATTCAAATAATCAAGAATAGTTTAGAATTGGATAGCATTTAAAAAAGCTAAGTCGGATTGGCTGGATTTATTATCTGATTTATTGATAGAGATTCAGAATCATCACTCATGGAAACATTCTATTATTACTGCGTTGAGATATTTGGACAAATCTCAAAATGCAATGCTTGAAACTCAGCACTGGATTAGATATTTGAATTGCTCTGAAACCGAATCTGTTTAGCTATGAAGGCTATTGTGATTTCTTCAGTTACTTAGAATAGATTCTACAAGAAAAGAAAAACAGTTAATTACCTAGTAGATGAAGCTTAAAAAAAGACTGTAGCACGAATGGAGTTGAATCTGTTTGAGAAGAATACCCGAGAAGAAGTGGTGATGACAACAACACAGTGTGGCTGAAACAGACTTGAGCAAGAGTGATTAAATGAGGAAAATTCCTTATTTAACAATAAATAGTATCACATATTTGCACTCCTACCATCTGCAGGCAAGCGCCAATAATCTATCAATAAATAGTATCAAATTTTTTGCACCCCTACATCAGTAGGCAAGCGCCAATAATCTATTAATGAATGATTTCAAATATTTTTGCACCCCTACATCTGTAGGCAAGCGCCAGTAATCTATCAATAAATAGTATCACATATTTTCATTTCCTAGCAAGTATAGGACAGCACCCTTAAACTACCCTTGAATTATTGCTTCCATGCTTGAATGTACCCAAGTGAACTCTATTCTCAGTGTGGTGGAGCTTATGACATTTTCACTGCCAAAGCATTGCCAGAGAGAATGGCATAAACTCTAAGCACAAAGCCAGTAGCTGAAGCTAAAGTGAGAGCCACTTCCCCAAATTTTGAATAATCAATGTCTAATCTCATTTCTTATCACATTCACCGTACATGAATAGGCAAGAGCCAATAATCTATCAATAAATATGGTATCACATATTTTTGCACTCCTACCATCTGTAGGCAAGCGCTAATAATCTATAAATAAACAGTATAATATATTATTTTGCACTCCTACATCTGTAGGCAAGTGCCAATAATCTATCAATAAAAAGTATCAAATATTTTTGCACTCCTACATCTATAGGCAAGCGCCAATAATCTATCAATAAATAGTATCAAATATTTTTGCACCCCTATGTCTGTAGGCAAGCGCCAATAATCTATCAATAAATAGTATCAAATATTTTTGCACTCCTACATCTTTAGGCAAGCGCCAATAATCTATCAATAAATAGTATCAAATATTTTTGCACCCCTATGTCTGTAGGCAAGCGCCAATAATCTATCAATAAATAGTATCAAATATTTTTGCACTCCTACATCTGTAGGCAAGCGCCAATAATCTATCAATAAATAGTATAATATATTTGCACTCCTACATCTGTAGGCAAGCGCCAATAATCTATCAATAAAAAGTATCAAATACTTTTGCACTCCTACATCTGTAGGCAAGCGCCAATAGTCTATCAATAAATAGTATCAAATATCTTTGCACCCCTACGTCTGTAGGCAAGCGCCAATAATCTATCAATAAATATGGTATCACATATTTTTGCACTCCTACCATCTGTAGGGAAGCGCTAATAATCTATAAATAAACAGTATAATATATTATTTTGCACTCCTACATCTGTAGGCAAGTGCCAATAATCTATCAATAAAAAGTATCAAATATTTTTGCACTCCTACATCTGTAGGCAAGCGCCAATAATCTATCAATAAATAGTATCAAATATTTTTGCACTCCTACATCTGTAGGCAAGCGCCAATAATCTATCAATAAATAGTATCAAATATTTTTGCACTCCTACATCTGTAGGCAAGCGCCAATAATCTATCAATAAATAGTTTCAAATATTTGCATTCCTACCATCTGTAGGCAAGCGCCTCTAAGCAATTGATAAATAGTATCACATATTTCCACTTCCTAGCATGCGTATAAGAGCCCCAGAAAATTTTTTGATTCTTTCAAATCATGATTTGTACTTTTGAAACTGGTATATAAATACCATATAAACTAGTTATATATTTGTTGATTTAGTGCAATTTTATTTTATATTATTCAGATGTATTTTTTATATTTTTATGTTTCTATTTTTGTTGAGGAGGATATATAAATGATTTGATTTAGTGAACTCTATTCTCAGTGTGTTGGAGCTTATGGCATTTTCACTGGCAACAGTAAATACGGCATAAGCTCTAAGCACAAAGCCAGTAGCCGAAGCTAAAGTGAGAGCCACTCCCACAATTTTTGCATAATCAATGTCTAATCTAATCTCTTATCACAATTACCAAACATAAAGGTGCTAACACCTGCACTCAACATATGTCGGAGACATCATTACTCCAGGGTTTTCACCTGGCAACCGGCATCTCTTGATCACAGGGTAACACAGTCCATGCACAATAAATGTGACATGAGAATCCTGACAGGGACCTAACAGCAAAAGTAGGGGTAATTCAGGAGAACCGCGTACCCAATCAGAAGACAGGGGGGCGTGGCCACCCCCCTTCCCCCCTCCCCCTGCTCAGACATTTTGTAAACGCCCACCCCTTCCCCCTCCCCCAGGTCAGACATTTTGTAAACACCCACCCCTTCCCCCCTGTCCCAGACAGCCATTTTGTTTTTAAGGTCACATACCCCCTTCCCTATGTGCCCCCACTTTATTCCCAATAGATTAAAGGGGGACCCCCCGCAAGCACCAATGAGAGAGGACCTATCCCCCCTGACCCCACCTCTCACAGAAGGTTCCCAATAAATATAGAACATACAGCTTTATATCTATATATACATGCTTGCAATTGTATATCTATATATACCTGCTTGCAATTACTATATCTATATTTGCTCTTATCCGTAACCCCCCGCCCCCGCCCCCCGCTTTAGCTATTAATTGCATCTGCACACTTGCCACCTCCTGCTGTGATTCTCAAAGCCCTCTCTCTCTTTCGCACGTGCAGTGTTAATATACCCCCCCTGCCCCCCACCCCCGGACAGTGCTTCAGATATTAATAATACTTCCGCCCCCTGCTGTGAAAAACTATTTCATAACGTTTAAAAGCAGAACACGTGCACCCCTCCACCCATCGATTTAGCTATTAATAACACTTCCGCCCCCTGCTGTGAAAAAACTATTTCATAACGTTTAAAAGCAGAGCACGTGCACAAGTTTTATGTAGATTTTTTTTTTTATGTGACTAATTAAGCCGTGGATTGTGCTCATTAACTTTTAACATGTTCTCTGCGGGAGTGAACCATCTACATCAACATGACAGAGATGAACATACATCTACTTTCTCTCTCAGGTCATTAACCTTTGCATGAATAATCCTGTCTGTGTGAGAGAGAGAGTCTTTCTCTCTCACTCTCTCTCAGCTCATTTGAAGGTCACAAACATGTTTTAACCTGTCTGTGTGAGAGTGAGAGGCTTTCTCTCTCACTCTCTCTCAGCTCATTCATTACCCTCAGTTGAAAATTCAAATATGCTTTGCAATAATATTAAACTCATCTATAGCTATACCAATAAGTAAACTGAATGACCAAAACATGGTATTATTGAATCACGTGCACTACCTTTTGAATCTCGTGCACTACCTTTTGAGGTGTGCAAGTGAAACTGGATCCTCCAATAGATTCATAGGCACCTGCTATTAGTAACATGGTTTCTAGGCAAACCCAACACACATAATCGCGTTTAGCAGCATTAAATGTTGTTAGACACAAATAGGTGTAGAATGCTGGTGTACTTTTTCAGGTCATTAACCTTTGCATGAATGCACATGCCACGTTCTGTTGGTTTCCCCCTCATGATTAAAATTTTTTACATTTTTTATCCGCTAAATCATATAGAGCATCCCAAAGTTCGTTTGTATCTGAAATAATTTGTATTGGGGAATTGTTAGAACATCCATAGTGCAAATGACCCTCCTCACTTATAACTATATCTAGGAGATCATATATTTCAGATAAAATAGGATAGCAGAAATTCTCAGTTTTTGTTGCAGACAAAGTTCCATCATCTGCCTCGGTTGAAAATTTAATATGCTTTGCAATAATATCAAACTCGCTTACTGAAATAGCCATCAGTAAACGGGATAGTTTTTTAAATTTTGTATAGCTGTAGCATCGCATCCTTCCTCTATGATAGTTAAACACATACTGAATGACCGGCGGTTTGTTAGTTAGAAAAAGCCTCCAAAGGAACGTCAACCTCACCGCCTTATTGGAGGTCACTCTTTTTTTATTTGGGTAAAAAGAGGTTCGCACAGGGCTAGGTCACATAAACCTGTGCTATGGAGAAAAACCCATTGTAAAAATTTACATTTCTTTCAACTCTACTTGTCCGTTCTCATGTTCGCATATTAATACAAAATTTCTCTTGTTAAAATCTGTCAAGTTCTCATTATTTAATACGCTTTTAAATTTATCACATAGTAATAAATCGAAATAAGAGTCTCCCTCACTGTCGGGATCGTCGAGATTTAGTAACACTCTGCCTGTACCATAAATTATTGCGCTTTCAACGGTCAGATATGAACCGAGAGGTACTGATTCTAGAGGCAACACCTCACGTGCCAAAGCATTGAATGCACCCATGTTGAAACGTCTCATCTTTCCTAATGATTCAAGTTTCTCAATTTCACTCCTTTTATGCATTCTCCCCACCGCTGTTTGCGCAAGCGCAGTTTGTAGCTTCTTCCTCAATTTGTAATAATTTTTTAACGCAAAGCCTATGCGGCCTGTACCAGGATAAATAATGGTTAATATCGCTCAAATTTACAGTGTTTAAAAAAATTTGTTTCAACTGTCTCGCAAGTCCAATGTTTTCACGAGTAGAATTTCTAATGGCATCCTCACACAAATCAAACCACTGCAGATATTCTCGTAATTTGTTCTCTAATTCTTTATCCGCACACATCCACTTCTGAGGATCCATTATCTACAACTAATTATTTATACAGCGGGATTAATACCGAAAAATTGATAGGTTTTCTACCAACGCCCACGCTACAAATTCTCACTTTGTGTGATTCCAACTCATAACCACAGTAAACGCATACGACCTTTTTTCCATCATAGTAAAATCCTTGTCTCGCATAATTTCTTTTGCTTGTTCTACTATAAAAAGCACAATTCCTCATACTTTTCATTCGATTATTTTCACAAGTATAATCCCCCTCCTCTCCTATCTTTGGAAGCGTGTTAGATGTTAATAGTTGCAAATAATGTTGTGCACTTATTAGAGCGCACCTCCCACCTTCTACATTTTTGTGTATGTTACAAACCTCAAAACACCACGTATCTTTAAACTTTGTGAAATTAGGTTTCGCGTAATATTCCGGTATGCAACGTACATCATTATGATACTTTTTCAAAAATGCCGCTTTTTCTGTTCCCTTTGTAAAAATGCAATCATACGCGCCGAGATATCCTCTCATCAATGAATCTGTAAACTCCGTCTCCCCCTCATCCCATAATATTTTATGATAATGTTGTTCTAACCAGGTAGCCTCGCGAAACATTTTCCAGCTCAAAGTAGATTTCGGAAAAGGCGGTTTAAAGTGTAGTACTACATAATTACCAGCCCGATCAACCAGCGCGAATTCTTTTAAAATTATTTGATTATTATCTCCCTTAAACCAGTGTAGATCCGCAACGGCAAAATTCTTCTTCTTTTCTTCCATGTCGCACTGTATTCCCACTGTACGTGTTTTTCCGTCTTCACTAGCCTCAAAATCTCCAATCGCCTCTTGAAACAGCGAAGAAGTGGACATGTTGCTCTCTCACACACGCCCACACGAATGATAAATTATTTTTTACATTTCACCTTTTAAACATCCCCCTACCGGCAATTTATTGTACTTCTCTAACTAATGAGGTTAAAGGTGTGTATTCCATTATTGAATCGCTTATAAGAATACAATATGCCGAAGTCGAGTTTGGTAGTTCTTTACTAAATTCCATATCTAATCTTATATCTGTGGATGTTTTCAAATGATCAGATTGGTGTGAACAGTCAATCACAATTATTGGTGATTTTTCGCAAAACGCTTTAAAATCAATAGCGTTCCCATGCTCTGCATTTATAGAGCGGTTATAGTAACTCGGCGCGAAATCTAAAAACATACGATACATTATCTGCTTATTCCCCAACAAATTATCATAGGGATAATATTGACTGTTTAGAAATAATTTAACGTTATACAACTCGCACGAATCAAAATCAGACATTGATTTATTAATAGCATTTTTCCGAGCCGTTTGAAAGGCTAAAATTACATAGCGTGGAACATCTAAATGCGACGATGTTTTTATTGCCCACGAATGAATTCTCGATGTGGCCATGTTTGGAAATTCGTGAATCTCCCATCTTCTAAATGCAAGTTTTAGAGGGCGATCAGAATCGAGTAATTTCAAAAATTTCAACCTTACGTGATCTTCCAAATGGATGTACGGAATTTTCCACTGTAGTTTATCAATTGTTAAAGAAACATTTGTTCCTGTAGCCGATTCAACGCAGTTTAGATCCGACGCACTTCTCAATAATACAAGCTCTTGTTTCAAGTTTAAAATTATTCGTTGAAAATCTTCGAAAAATGGTAACAAAAGTTTCAGCGGTACGCAAAAAATGAATTTATTATCCGTCAACTTATATCCATCTCTATCAAATCCTGCCAATTGGTATGTATTTGTATCGAAAACATTTTTCAAAAGCAATCCTTTAATTGTAGACGTAATTCCGACAAGTCTCGATTTCGCTACTTGCTGTCCCGCCAATTCATAACGTATCTCATCAAACAGATGGCCTACCACGTTGCTGACAAGTTTATATTCGGCATGCACTGGCGGATCCTCGGGTTTCGCACCAGGCTTTGTACATTTAACACTCCCCTCAATAAATAGAAAGGATTTACAAGGCAGTGTGTATATATCCTGCTGATTTACAGGAAGCCTTACTTCATCCGAATTACCTAGTTTCTGTCCAGAATATGTTGTGTGCGTGTGAAATTCGTACTTAGTAATATCAGAGTAAAATTGAATTTGACTATCGACATCTAGAATTTCACTTATTGCGGCTCCCGACATTTTTCCAATTAACTATAAATCCCAATTTTTCTAGTATTCTCGCGTTTTTAGCTGTTAATCTGTTTTTCGGCGTTAACATAGGTGTTAACGCTACTGAGCTTAAACTCCTACTGACGCTTTCTCTGTTCTCATCTCGATGCTTAGGTACGGCATTGAATACAATAAAACCCATCTTCTAACTTTTCTCACGAATATGTAACCTCACAGTTATACTATCCCCTCGAAAATCGATAAGTGATCCGTCTTGATCGGTTACCGTCACATTAATAAACTGAATTCTGCGCGTATTGAGAGGTACATATATAATTTCTGCGGGCGTTTCATTAATCAAATAACCGGGCGGTACCCTCGGCAGAAATTCGTAAATAATATGCTTTTCATCTCCGTTAGCGAAGCTTCCACATGCTAAATTACATGACACCACGATTGTATTAATATGACTGATCGAGACTAAATGATTTGAATAATGCCATGTATTTGCTTCGAGTAGAAGTTTATCAAACCCAAGTGTCTTACCAATTGAATCGTCAAAAGTTAAATCTACCGGTTTATCGGAATAAATTCCAACTTTCATAGTGTTATTATTCGGTTGTATAACAAGACTCTCATCGCTCAAGTTCAATTTCAACTTTATAGCGCTTATTATATTATCAATTTCGTACGATCCTGTATCAAGATTCACCAGTTTATCTCCATATTTAAAACTGGAATTTTTCCCTCTTATTATATTCGGTATACTATTAAACGTCCACAAGTTAACCAATCCAATTTCCCATTCGCGATTTTTATCCAATTCCAGAGCGTGGTTTAAATTCTCATATAGATTACTTGTTTTTGAGGTTAGTGTAATAACAGCCATCACTCACTCAGCTAATGCTTTCAACACAAGCGTAAAATTACAACTGGTTAGCAAGAAACAAAATCACTAGGTGCCCACAAATGTCTGTGTTTACCCGCTGCAATTGGTTGGTATTATAGAATATTTTTACATTATTTTCTTTTTCCCAATATTTTGCCAATTCGCGTGGCGGTTGCAAGTCACCGATCGGATCAAAATAATACACATTTTTCCCTCGTTTAATATATGCAGTCCAATGTGTTCCCATTCCAATCTGTTTGTCTAAATTAACAATTGCGAGCTCATTATTTCGAATTTTACTCGGAAGTGTATCAATCATATATATGCCTCTTAGTGGAATATCTAATAATTTGCACCATTTTATCAGGTCATAGTTTGACAGCGGGCCATTCATCTTTGCGTTTTTCTCTGTCTTTTCCTCTGCTTTTTTCCTCCTTGCTTCTTTTTAACCTTAGGAAATAGTGTTACACCGTATTGGGTGGGAGGTACTAGTATTCTTCCGCCTGTTGGATATGGTTTCAGATAAAAACCGCGACCAGCAATATGATTTTTTAACCTATTGATCGCCTTTTGCCTAATACTATCACTATGCGTTTTTCTAACTCCCCTCGTTTTTCGTTTTCTCAAACCTCCACCAAATGCGGATTTTGCTTTCATAATGTTTGTAACAAGATAAGAATATGCTCTCTCAGATAACCCCGTTTTTGGGTCCTTGAAAATTTCCCAAGCTCCATCTGCCAAGTGCCTGTCAGCCTCCGCCCGCGTCTTGTTATCAGACGCTCGGGAGTAAACTATGTCGTGCGTCTTACATAAATCATCAAGACGGTTTATAGGTTTGTCTCCACGTGCTAACCTTGACCTTAACCTTGTACCAGGTCCGCAATACGAATAATTAGGTAGATGAGCCTCGAAATTGAGGTTATCCACCCCCTTATTTATCACTGTACCCAATACATTGCCAATTTTTGATAAAATACCTCTTCCGCGCTTACGAACAGAGCATCGCTTTTTCTTAACAGTGTTCATCCTTTAAAGGTTAAACATAAACTGAACTGTAATTACTACTACTACTACTACATAATTGATTAGTTTTCTTCAAAAGAAAATTCGATTTTTCATTAAAAGTGTCGGCACAATTTGCAAGAACGCTATAGTATTTGTAGAAATTACAAACTGTTTCTCGCTCATCAACCATAAATTTATACCAATGTATCAACCCAATTTCAAAGGAAATTGGTGTTTTATAATACGAATTAACGCAAGATTTAATATTGAATAAAGTATGATTTCTCAGTGAAGTTGACGATCCAAAGGAATTGAAAAGAAATTGCGTATCATTTCGTTTCTCATGCAGATTGCACGATTTATCTTTATTTAAAAGTAGTACGGTGTTTAGACAGCATAATAGAAATATAAATAGTACTATCGTTTTCCACACGTGCCGCATCGCCAAAGCACATTCCATGTTGACAGATGTAAACATACTGATAAAAATAGAACACCGTGTTGAGGGGGAGAAGCGAGCGCGTGCCAGCGAGAGCTTCCTGCGAGCTTCCTTCTTTTAGGTGCTTACCTACTCCAAAGAGGAAGGATGCTCATCGCATCCCGCAATCCTTTTTTAGCTAGCCGCGCACACCGCTAAAAGATCATTCGCGTTTTGAACGTCATAGTTATCGGATCAAAAAAGTGCGATCATCTTTATCAGTTTGAAAGTGTCACAACAGTTTGAACTTTAGCTATCCGCGCACAGCGATAAAAGAGCATTTGCGTTTTTGAACGGCACAACAAGAAGAGTGATCATTTTGAAAGCATCACATCAGTTTGAAACAAAGGTGAGCAATAATAATTCAAATATTTATTTACATTAATCAATTATAACAAACTCGAAATAAAGCCACAAAATAATCAAACTCATAAAAATTATCTTCAACCCAATCACGCATTTTTACAAGTTTTTGGGTAAATACTGTTAGTGCAAAAAATCTTGCATATTAAATTGGAGCAATTGTAATAGAAATAGTAATTGTTCAATAATATTTACAATAAATCTTCTCACACCTGATTAATGCAGACGACATCTCCATAATCTGATAATAAGTGTGCATAATCCAAATTTTTAAACATCAATCTGATCCATTTTCCCTATTTTGTATGTTTCAGTTCCAACTAGAGGTGTTTCAAGTCTACAACAGAGCGCAAGTGATTCCTCGGCTTCCTTCTCGTGCAGGTTTGTTTACTTTTTCAATTAATTCACCTCCTTCTCCTTCTCCTCCTCCTCCTCCTTCTCCTTCTCCTTCTCCTTCTTCTCCTTCTCCTCCTTCTCCTCCTTCTCCTTCTCCTTCTCCTTCTCCTTCTCCTCCTTCTCCTTCTCCTTCTCCTCCTTCTCCTTCTCCTTTAAGACTGTTCTTATTATATATACAAAACGATGCATGACACAGTTTTTTCGAATCTGCAATAATTACTTTACAATATACACATTGCAAATAACCCGTTTTATGTAGAAAAAATCCATTACTCGCGAAATATTCAGCATTTCTTTTAAAAACCAATATCCTCTTATTAAATGTGTTTGACCAGTGAGGCTTTGATCTTTGATAAAATGTCTTTATTCGCTGGTCGTAATCCCGAAGATTATTAAAATTTTCATTCTCGATAGAAATATTATGCATTCTCCTCCATCCACAATTCGGACTATGTTTTTCATGTTCTTTTTCGGGATCATCTGTTATTAGCCATTTTTCCAAACCAACTAAACAAAACACGCACTGCACTGAGTCTGGTGGCGCCTTGAATACAAATCCCAGTTTAGCTAAATGTTTAGGCGATAAAAGGGGAGATTCGAATTTTTTCCATCTCTCATCAAAACTTAATAACCTCAATCTTTCGTACATTAAAACGTGTGATTGATCCATAGTGTGCCGATCAACTTCTAATCCACTACTAACTTGTTTGTTTTAGATCAGTTGTACCAGCGGAGTGTAAGAGAGCACACATCTGAGTGAGAGGATACATCTGAGAGAGAGCGCACATCTGAGAGAGAGCACACATCTGAGAGAGAGCAGACATCTTAGAGAGAGAGTTCATCATTTGCCATCACCCTTTTACAATGTAAGTAGCGATTATTGACTGCGCATTATTTCGAATTATTTTTCTCGGTAGAAACTATTATTCTGCAGAAATCACACTGCATGCGAGTATCTCCATTCAAGTAATTCTGCTGCCGATTGTTGTACATTGGAGGAGTAAACTTACGTTCAGTATTCCTACTTAGTTTTACCAGCACACTTGAGTGTTTGAAATAATTTACAATTTTTCCCACACCGAAATCTTCTGGACGAATTACACAAAAATTTATCAATTTTGTTGTTACACATATTAAATGTATGATAGACGCCATTACACGATTCGTGATGGTTATCTGCAATATGTAATTGCATTATTCGATAAAAACAAGTATCTGAATTACATTCTCCAATAAATTGGTGTAATGGTTCATTGAGCGCAGGATTTATACACATGCAATAGTGTCCATATTCTCTTCCATAACACTCATAACGGTGGAAGCGTAATTTATGTATTAATTGTTTTTCGAACGAGGATTTATTTTTAATAAACTTTTCTTCTTCTTCCTCGTCTACCGCCACGTTTATATCCATAGATATAATCTGTTTCACACTCATAATCTTTTTTAACCTTTCAGTTGGAGAACACAGTGGAATCGCTTCCTTTGAAAGTCAATCATTCGTAATTTAGAATAGTCCGTGGTGATCAACTTCTAATCCGCTACTAACTTTTTGTTTTAGAAAGCAGAACGATTTCACAATGGCTCATACGACGGAGAAGATTCGAGGTTTGAACGGCAGCGCAGCTAGATACAGATTCACGTATCTGGAGGAGGAACGTGACATCAAATCTACGCTGGAATCAAGCAGGGAGGAGGCGCTGCAGCTTATCGTCGACGAGTCGCACCGGTTCAACGGGAATGTGAAGTGCTTTATTGTTTTAAACGTTCTCATGCATAAAATAGTGTTGTTGGGTGAAGAGAACGAACAAGTATCAGCTATCGTGAACTTCCATAGCTATTCTGCACAAATTGAGCAGTGTGCTTCAAATTCTATCGATTTAAACAATTTTTTTACAAATGCTATTGTAAAAATTTTATCTTCTTTTGACAAGTTTGTGAGGTTTGGGAGTGGGTGGGTTATAAAAAAGATCCAATCGTTGGATCTCAACATAATTAGGCATACAGCGATTCGTGGTTCCTCATCCTCATATGTAGAAACCCCCGATTTTATTAAGAAAAAGACATGCGTAATTAACGTGAAAAACCCCAATGATGAAAAATGCCTTTTGTGGTCAATTTTATCTTTTTTTCATTACCGGCGTGATAACATGAGTGTTGAATATTTGAGCAAGTTTGCTCACACAGTCAACACAAACGGGGTCAACTTTCCTTCCAGTTTGCAAGATATTAAGAAATTTGAAGCTTTAAATCCTGATATATCCATAAATGTAATTGCATATGATAAAAACGTATTTTTCCCGTACAAGTGTAGCGCTTACAGAAACCGTACTCACCAAATTAATCTTTTGTTGCTAACAAGCGAAACTTATCCGCGAAAATCTCATTTTTGCCTCATCAACACCGCAAACGGGAAAAACGGGTTGTCTCGGCTCTTGAGCCATCTTACAAAATCGCATGGACAGGTACATGTTTGTGAATTCTGTTTCCATCGTTTCACAACAAAGAAATCGTTGAACGTGGATGGAAAACTAAATTTGGAGAAGCACAAAGAGCACTGTTCAAAATTCAGCCCGCAGAGAACAGTGCTTCCCAAAGAAGGGGAAACTCTCAAATTTACAAATTATACTGCAACATTGAAAACAAAATACACAATTTATGCCGATTTTGAATCATTTATTGTACCGATAAAGAGTGGGGAAGAAGAAGAAGAAGAAGAACCGCACATCACAAGTAGCTTTACAAAAAAGACAACCCGTCACATTCCCTGTGGATATTGTTTTGTAGTGGTGAACATAGAGGGGGAAATTTGCCACGGGCCGATCATCTATCGGTCGCGAGATATGGAGGAGAAGATCATTGAGAAATTTCTAGATGAAATTACAAGTGTGGGAGAACTGCTCTATCGGGATATGAAGAGTGAAATCCCAATGTTTGAATTGAGTGAAGAGCAACAAAGAGATTTTAATAGTGCAGAAAAATGCGGTCTATGTGGAAAAATATTCGCGAAAAATGACATCAAGTGTAGGCATCACTCGCACGAAACAGGTGAATTTATTTGCGCAGCTCATCAAGCCTGTAATTTAAATGGGAAATCACCTGATTTCATACCCTGTTTTATGCACAACTTTGGGGGGTATGATTGCCATCATATTGTGCAGGCATTAGGCAAGTGTAAAAAAACAATACGCTGCATTGCTCCTTCAGCAGAGAAGTTTTTCTCAATCACGGTGGGAAAAATCAAGTTTTTGGATAGCCTAAAATTCATGAACGCTTCGTTGGACAGTTTGGTGAAAAATTTGTCAGAAGGACAACAGACAGAGTCAAAATTCAAATCTATGTTTGCAGTGTTTAAAAGCGTTGAACAACGACAACTGCTTATTAAAAAAGGAGTATACCCCTACACATATATTGACTCTCCGCAGAAATTTGAAGAAACCTCCCTTCCCCCAATCGAAAGTTTTTACAATGATTTGTCGGATTCGGCTTTAGAAGAAAGGGAGTACGCACATGCACAGAATGTTTGGCAAACATTCAAGATAAAGAATTTGGGAGATTATCATAATTTGTATCTGCTTTGTGATACACTCCTTTTGTGTGACGTTTTTGAGGATATGAGGTCATCAATGTTTGAGAAATACGGTTTGGATGTGACTCATTTTTTAAGTCTTGCGCATTATTCGTGGAATTGCATGCTGCATTTCACAAAAGTTGAACTCGGCTTGATAACAGATATAGATATCTACTTGATGGTCGAGCAAAATGTGAGAGGCGGTTTAGCTGTAATACCCCATCGGTATGCTGAGGCTAACAACCCTTATATGGGAGCAGATTTTGATGCAAGCAAACCGACAAGCTATATACTCTATCTCGATGCGAATAATTTATATGGGTACGCAATGTGCGAACCTCTGCCTGATGGAAATTTTCAATTTCTATCTGAGGATGAAATCAGTCAAGTTGACTTTTTCAACTTGGCTGATGATTCAGAGTATGGGTACATTCTCGAGTGTGATCTCCAATATCCCAAAACGTTACACAACAGACACAATCATTTTCCGCTAGCGCCGACAAAAGAAGAAGCACCTCACCATCTATTGTCCGACTACCAGAAACATGAGGGACAGAAATCGTCGACAAAACTATTGGCTACACTGTACGATAGGGAAAAATACGTTTTACATTATAGGAACTTGAAACTGTATGTACAACTAGGAATGTGTCTTAAACGCATTCATCGTGTCGTAAGGTTCACGCAATCTCGCTGGCTTAAGCCCTACATCGATTTTAACACAGAGTGTAGGAGAAATGCTAGAAATACATTTGAAATTCAAAATTTTAAGGCGATGAGTAACCTTATTTTTGGAAAATCTTTACAATCCGACCGCACCCACTGTCAGGTAGAGCTTGTCACCGATGAAAGGAGATTGGATAAATTAATATCGAAACCTCTGTGCAAGCGATGGCATATTTACAATGAAAATGTAATCGGAGTGTTTCTAAGAAAACCTGAAATCTCGCTGAAAAAACCAATTTTTGCCGGCTTCACTATTTTAGATTTGAGCAAACACCTCATGTTTGACTTTCATTACAACAAGATTTTGAAAATGTACCCTGTTGAATGTGTGAAGCTGCTTATGAGTGATACAGATTCTGTTTTGTACAGTATAAGAACAGAGGACGTCTATTCCGACATTAAGAATAACCTAGATTGGTTTGACACAAGTGATTATCCTCCGTCACACATGTGTTACTCTTTAAAAAATAAGAAGGTTGTTGGGAAATTTAAGGACGAAGCAAATTCAAAGATCATAACACAGTTTGTCGGTTTGCGTCCCAAGCTGTATTCCTTCAAATATATGGACGATGCAGCTGTTATTACAAAGAACACGGCGAAAGGTGTGAAAAGGAATGTTAAGGATAGGTGCTTATCATTTGATCTATACAAGAAGTGTTTATTTGAAAGAAGCACACATTACGAAAGGTTCAACATGATAAGAAGTTATTCGCACAAGATTTATCAAATAGAATGTGCAAAAACGGCGCTCTCATGCTATGATGATAAAAGATACATCATGCGCAATTCGGTTGACACCTTGGCATGGGGTCATTACAGAATAGGTGAGGAGGGGGAGGAGGAGGAGAAGGAGGAGGAGAAGGAGGTGGTGAGAGGGGTGAAGAAGTAAGTAGAACCTTCCTCTCCAAGTGCGCAGCAGTGAGTGAGTAGTGGAGAAGGAAGGATGCGTGTTGTTTCACAAAAAGAGGGTGGCTAAAAATAGATTACCTACGCGTCGCGTGCCTAGCCAGTTGAGATACAATCGCGCGTGTGTGATGGCGACAAAAATGAATGAACTTAGACATAGATTAGCACAAGAATTGCATTCTGTGCCAAGAGTACATTTTAATAGGAGAAAATATGAGATTAAAAGTGAGGTGGATCTGCTTCAGGCAGATTTAATTGATATGAGCTCGCTGGCGAGAGATAATTCAAATTTTACTTTTATTTTAGCTGTAATTAACTGTTTTTCTAAATATGCTTATTGTGTGCCAATAAAATCCAAAAGTGCCGGCTCTGTGTATGCTGCACTTGAACCAATTATTCGTAAAAATAAAAATGTTAAATTTTTTCAGACAGACCAAGGTACTGAATTTTTTAATACAAAAGTAAAAGCATTATTGGATAGGTATAATATTAAACATTACCATGTTTTTAGTGAGAAAAAAGCTGCAATAGTCGAACGTTTTATTAGAACTATTAAATCAAAAATCTATAAATATTTAACGCAGCATGGAACAAAACGATGGGTGGGAGCATTACCAACAATGGTTAAAGAGTATAATAATGCTTTCCACAGAACAATTCAAATGCGGCCATCTGATGTTCGCAAAAAACATCGAAATCATATAATAGCATCTCTTAATAAGGCGGCCAATGAGAACTTGCGTTTGAAATCTAAACGAATAAAACCGAAATTTAAATTGGGCGATGTTGTACGCATTAGTAAGTACAGACAGGTTTTCGACAAATCGTATAATATTAATTGGAGTGGGGAATTATTTATAATTCATTCAGTCTATCCGACTAAGCCTCCTACTTACATCTTGCGTGATTTGAAAGGGGAAATAATTTCTGGCCGTTTCTACGAAGAAGAAATGAAAAAAACAAAGCTGGATGAGGAGGAGCAGAAAGTTTATTTAGTAGAGAAAATTATAAGGAAAAATAAAGATAAAATATTGGTTAAATGGTTAGGTTTCAGCAAACCTACATGGATCGAGAGAAAGAATTTACTAGGTTAAGAACTGTATTGTAAATACTATGTATTATATTGTAAATACTATGTATTATATTGTAAATAAGCGAAATGTTGTATATTGGAAAAGAACTGAAAAATATTATCAATAAATTGATATAATATGTTGAAGCATGTGTTTTATTCAGTTATCCATTGACTATCATAGTGATACAATGGTAAAGGATACGACCATACCCATCATCAATTTTGATGAGGTTATTACAGGTAAACCGAACATTGGCAAGAGTAAAAATGGTAGTTTATTACCGCATAATGCACGCATTATCCTGATTGGAAGATCCAACAGTGGTAAGACAAATACGTTATTGAATTTGATTTTCAATAAAAACGGATTGAAATTTAAACATTTATACTTATTTAGTAATTCTTTGTACCAGGATAAATATGAATTTTTGAAAAAGGTGTTTTCAAAGATAAAATGTGTTACTTTTCATTTATCAGACAATACTGATATGATAAAGCATCCCAACAAAGTTGAGAGAAACTCTCTTGTCATTTTTGATGATTTACAATTAAGCAATGTACCTCAAATTCGTAATTACTTTACAATGGGTAGACATCGCGAAATTGACACAGCCTACTTGGTACAAAGTTACGGATCTATTAAAAAACATCACATCCGAGATAACGCAAACATGCTAATTATTTTTAAACTTGATCAATTAAATTTGAAATTAATTTATAGGGATTTTGTAGGGGAAGATATGAGTTTCAGTGAGTTTAGAAAACTATGTTGGGAGGTGTGGTCAAAAGGTGCTCACAAATTTGTTTCTATTTTTACTGAATGTAAGGCTGAAAATGGAAGATACAGAGAGCAATTGGATAAATTCATAAAGATTCCTTTGCAATGAGGTAACTTCGGTGTTTGCACGTTTTTTGTTCATTCAACGTCGCGGCATTAATGGAGAAAGTTAATATGCGTAAGAAACGCGGTCGTGCTGCTCCTACCGCAGCATCATCTGTTGGGGAGAGAAGCAGTTTAATAGATAGAATAAAAAAATTGAGAAAAACTATTATTGAAAAACACAGAAATTTATTGGGTTTTCAAACACAGAGTGAGGAATTTAATCGTAAAAGGTTGGAACCAATAATTACTCCATTAATTGAACTCAAAAAGAGCACAATCTCTGCCAATGAAACAGTAAAGCGCGAAAAAGAACACAAGGTTGAACCGCTGGTAAGGGAGAAGGAGAAGGAGGAGGAGGAGGAGGTGGAGGAGAAGGAGGATGGGGAGGAAGATGTAAATATTTCTGCTAATGATAAATCTGCTTTCTTTGATTCGACTTTGAATATTACTAACCGTCGCACTCGAATAGAAGAAATTTTAGACAACTATTTAGGTGTGTTTCATAACGAGAAATTAGATAATTCTATTCCTTACGGTATACGTTTTGATCATAAACAAAATTTATATTTTATCGGCGATGAGCCCGTAAGTTTTGATGATGTTTTTATAACTGTCGGCGAACAAAGGTTTAGAATGACTCATGGTTTGTTGGAGCTATTGTTTAACAGTAGACCAAATTCAAATCTCTACAATAACAAAGATTTGGCGAAATATAAAAAAATATTATCACTGACATCTGTACATATTAATAACCAGGGTTACGTAATTCGCAATTCTGGTAAAAAATCTCAAATTATACAGAAACTTTTTCCACCCAAAAAACGTTCAAAGTATGGGAAAGGATTATTGAATTTTGTTAGAAATAAATCACGTGATAGAAACTACATATTCTGGGATGATGTTAACGAACTAGTCGAACGGTTATTTATTTTAATGGGTTCAAAAAATGCAGGAAATTCTGCTCACGATATTGAAATCGATTCGATATTACAAGAACTGCGAGAAGCTAGCTTTATACAGTAAAAAAGCGAGGACAGGCCGTGTTGGCAGGAAGCTGTTCGGTAGAGCGAAAGAGGAGAGAAAGAAATATGAGAGAGATGAGGCTGGGTGAAACCGGCTGTTGCGAAAGAGGAGGTTAGAAGGAATGCGGTGAGGGCGCCTCCTCACCCCTCTGCGAAACATCGTGTAAAGTGAGAATAGCCGACTAAAGACGTGAGCTGGGGTGGTGACGTCAGTGCTGCCAGCGCGAGTCATCTTGACAAGCAACACAAATCGGAACCTCTCCGCTAAAGCGGGTGTACCGAGGTGTTGATAATTAATTTCGACATTCGAACAATGAACACCGATCGATTCGGTAGGATGCATACAGTGCATGCGAAGCAATTAGAGGAGTTAAAAAAATTAGTAGCGAATTTTGACAAGTTGAAATTTGAATTGAGTGAGTTGAAGAAGGATGTTTTAACTAGAACAGAATTTAACAATGAAAGAAGCCAACTTGTGTCGTTTGAAAATCTCAATAGTGGATTAAGTATAATTAACAATGTGTTGGAAAAACGCATGCATGATTTAGAACAGGTTGTTTTAACTAGGAGAGAATTTGAGCAGGAGAAGGCTAGTGTGCTGGTGAGTAGACATACCCTCAATAATGAGATGAAAATTATTAGCAAAGAGGCAGAGGCAGAAAGAGATAAACTACTCACTCGAGATGAATTCAATAGGGAAAATTTACTCACTAAAAAAGAGTTTATAATTGAAAAAGCAGGATTCATCTCATATGAACAACTTAACACAGCTGTAAAAATATCACAGGACCTATTAATGGATTATGTGCATAATAATCGAGATTTCAAGAGGCATTTAAATGATCTGATGTATAGATATGCCTATTATTTGATAGAAAAATGTGTAATGGCTGCCAGAACGTTTGATTATAAAGAGTTGGAGGGACGAGGACTATTGCCAGAACATACTGTCAGCGAATTTCTTCGGCTTATTGGGATGGATGAGCCGACGATAAAATATGATAGTAGTTTGTTTTTACCTCCTCAACAAGAACGCCTATTACAACGCTATCAATCTAGGAATCGGGGAGTGTAGAAGCATTCTATTTCTGTGTACAGCCCCCCACCTGCTAGGCATGTGTTGCGACCGTTAAATTCTAAGGTTAATGACCTGAGAGCACGTCTCTCTCACACACACACACACACACACATAAAACTTGTGCACGTGTTCTGCTTTTAAACGTTATGAAATAGTTTTTCACAGCAGGGGGCGGAAGTATTATTAATATCTGAAGCACTGTCCGGGGGTGGGGGGCAGGGGGGTATATTAACACTGCACGTGCGAAAGAGAGAGAGAGGGCTTTGAGAATCACAGCAGGAGGTGGCAAGTGTGCAGATGCAATTAATAGCTAAAGCGGGGGGCGGGGGCGGGGGGTTACGGATAAGAGCAAATATAGATATAGTAATTGCAAGCAGGTATATATAGATATACAATTGCAAGCATGTATATATAGATATAAAGCTGTATGTTCTATATTTATTGGGAACCTTCTGTGAGAGGTGGGGTCAGGGGGGATAGGTCCTCTCTCATTGGTGCTTGCGGGGGGTCCCCCTTTAATCTATTGGGAATAAAGTGGGGGCACATAGGGAAGGGGGGTATGTGACCTTAAAAACAAAATGGCTGACTGCGACAGGGGGAAGGGGTAGGTGTTTACAAAATGTCTGACCTGGGGGAGGGGGAAGGGGGGTGGCCACGCCCCCCTGTCTTCTGATTGGGTACGCGGTTCTCCTGAATTACCCCTACTAGCAAATCCCTATTTACATTTGTTAGCCTTATATCAACCCACCAGCTGCAATGAAATGTACCACACCATAATAAAATGGTTGTGGCGACTGAGCAGTGCACCCTGTTCTCCTTGTGGAACTAACAAGTAGTCACAAGGCCTTAGCGAGGAGAGAGACTCTCGAAGCATCCGTGAGAGCCACTGAACCCAGCCAAAATACCATCAAGCGCGATAAGATTATGTCATGGCACAAATCAAGAGCCCGGATAGAAAGTGTGATACATGATTAACAACTGCAAATGCCCTACAACCCAACAAATCTCCATTCACGATTGTTAGCCTCATAACACATCCCACCAGCTACAATAATCAGTACCACTCCATCATAAGACGGACGTATAGCAGCGTTATCTGACAACTGCGGTCATGAACTCTACAAGAGAGACATGGACTCTCAGATGCAGACCCTGCCATCGAAGCCACAAATATGACTTTGTGGCACAATCCAAGAGCATGGTTGAAGAGTGTGGTACTTGACTAACAACTGTAAACCTCCTAGCATATGCAGGAGAATGGTGGGAAACTTCTAACCTAACTGACTATAAAAGCAGATACATAATACCAAATCTCCAGTTTCACGTCCTGGCCAGTTTGTACTCCACCATCTTGACCTACTGAAGAGGTTACCGTGAAGTTGAGTCTTTTCATATCTCCTTCTTGAAGTAGGTTGAACTGATCAGTCATCCTGTTGAAAAAAAAAATAGTTCAGTTAAGCTATTACAAATTTGAAGGTGTGTTGATTGCTTCAATTATATCAAAATATGTGGTGGTGTTACATTGATAAAAGTTTGTAAAGTTGATTGGAAATTGATATGTGCTGGCAATATTCAATTGACTATAGAATGTGTTTGAAGTGATGATGTTGATTAAGATCAAGTATCTTGAGCATTAAACAATGTGTCCTAATATACTGATACTGCATCATATGTTTTGCTGGATATAGTTGAAAACTCAGAAATACTTGTTCTTAAAAATGGAAAGCCATACAAAATAAACCAGTATCAATACGGCTCCAACAATAATTATATTGAAATTTTGATAGGGTAAAACAGCCACTTCATTCATCAAGTATATCAATGAACAATCTCTGCCCTTGAGAATAATGTTGGAGGATACTTGGAATGAATTAAAATTTCCTATTCAATCCCAATAAGACTATCATTAGTATATATTAGAATTAATTGGTGATCGAATGGAATTGAATTTGGAATGAGTCATTTCGATTCTATTCTAATAGTCATTATATTCGTCATTGAATTGGAAGTAATTTTATTTATGATGTTGAAGATCCATCTTGTTTCCACTAATATGTAATATAAACTTAAAAAAACCACTTTTAAATGGAAATTAACTCACGTTATGGCGTGACGGCCGTTTCGCTCTGTTGTCTAGAGCATCGTCAGACAACCCACAGTACACTGACTTAAGGTATGAGTTTGAGGGTTATGTATGTTGGAATGGTGCTGGGGTGGGGGGATGAGTAGGCGGGAGGTTTGAAATTGGGATATTTTGTCAAATAGAGTGTGTGAGAAGAAGTTAAGTTGATCATTTTAAATGTTGTCAGGTTCCTGCTTTGCATGTTTGTAAATCTCATATTGTTCTAAAACATTGAGTTTATGGCTTTTGTGAGTGAAGTGTAGTGTGTCTAAATTAGTGTCAATGTCTGTATAACTGTGGCCTGTTGAAATGATGTGTTCAGCAAAAGTGGAATGTGTGTTTGGGTGTGAGATGGCTCTTGTGTGTTCTTTGAATCTAGTGGTGAATGTCCTGCCAGTTTGTCCTATATAGAACTTGTTGCAGTCATCACATTTCAATTTGTAAATTCCAGATCTGTTGTACTTGTTTTGAGATGTTGTCTGAAAATGCAGGTGTTTTTTGAGTGAATTATTTGTTCTGTAAGCTATTTTATGAGTTTCCTGAATGAAGCTGCTATTTTATGAGTTTTTTTTGTTGAGGTAGGTAAGTGTGAATGTATGGGGGTTGTCATTCTGTTTGTTGCTGGTGTGAGTGATTGGTTTTGTTGATATTCTGTGCAGTAGTTTGTCTATTAGTGTGTGTTTGTAACCATTCTGTTGTGCTATGTATTTTATAGTATTCAATTCTGTAACGTAGGTAGTAGAAGTAATCACAAACTCATTGTAATTGATGAAATACATTTTATTAAAAGAACGAATAGCGTAAGTAAACTCATTACATCATGAAAATTCAATCGACAATAGAGACATAGTACAGTAGGCGTTGTCTCTCTGGTGTGGCACAGTCTTGCCAACTGCATAAAATAAAACTAAAATTCATGTTGTACAAGGATATATGACACCTCCCCCCGTAATGAAACCTAGGGTGAATACCTTTCAGGAGGTTTTCTGAACCTAACAGGTCTAGCCTGTGGCGTATGGTAAATAGTATCTGTCACAATCGGTAATTTTGTAGAAACTGGCGTTGAATGTAAAACATTCTTGAAAGAATTAGAAAAGAAAGTAGAATCATCAACATCATTGCTTGTAATAGCTTTCGATTGTTCAGAAAGTACTGTTGATTTAGGCACAATTACATCAGTATCATAATGAACATTAGGTATATCAGTTGAAAAATCCTTTAAATTAATTTTACAATCCTTCATTTGATTAGCATGTCTCCTAATAGAAAGATTATCATCAGTAATGATATTGTACATAGAAGAACCAATTTTATCAGCTACAATACCTGTATTCCCTTTACCCTTATTATTTTAAATTCGGTACATAACTCTATCATTGATATTGAAACATTTATCTTTAATTGTCTGTTTTTGCATTTCCTTTCTTTGAGTATCTAACACTTTGTCAGTAATATTGGGTAGCATCAAATCTAGTCTAGTTCGAATATTTCTTTTCATGAGTAAATTACATGGACTTTCACCAGTAGTAGCATGTGGTGCTTTTCTGTAGTTCATTAAAAAATTATTTAATTTGAACCGTAAAGTAGAATTTACAATCATACCTTCGCAACATTTAATTAATCCTGACTTCACAGTTTGTACAAAACGTTCTGCCTGACCATTGGATGCAGGAGAGAAAGGAGCACTGGTAATATGCTTTATACCATTATTAGTACAAAAGGTTTGAAATTCACTAGAGGTAAACTGAGTACCATTATCTGATACTAGTGTAACTGGTAAACCAAATCTAGCAAAACATTCACGCAAATTTTCAACTGTTTCTTTGCTTGAAAGAGTTTTCATTATGTAAGTTTCAACCCACTTACTGTAACTATCAACAATTATTAACAGCCATAATCCTGGAGAAGGATTAGCAAAATCTATATGTAATCTTTGCCATGGTCCTGAAGGAAATTGCCATGGATGTAAATTCACATTAGACTGTTGTCTAGAATGACGCACACAATGTATACAATTCTTTGTAACAAGCTCAATATCAGAATCAATATTTGGCCAATAGACATAACTTCGTGCAAGGCCTTTCATTTTTACAATTCCTAAGTGTCCTTGGTGTAGTTCCTCAAGTACTTTAGATTGTAAAGATTTTGGAATCATAACTCGTAAGCCTTTCATAATACAACCTTGTTCAACTGAATATTCAGCAATATTGTTTGTATTTTCACCATTTTCAGTACCTAAAATTTGTCGAAGTAATTTACATATATCTGGATCTTTTCTAGTTTCATGAGCTATTTGTTCCCTTGTAACCGGTAAAATATTAATTTGATTCATTTGTACAATTTGAACCTCATCAATAGTATTGTCATTAACCATTTCCATAGGAAATCTTGAGCAAAAATCAGCATTCATATGTTCAGTGGTCTTACGGTATTGTATGGTGTAATCAAAACCTTGTAAAAATAATGAATAATGTAATAAACGTGTAGCACTGATGGATGGAGTAGCAGCATGAGCATTTAAGATGCTTTGTAATGGTTTGTGGTCAGTCAGTAAAGTAAAATGACGACCAAACAAGTAATTGAAAAATTTCTTAACCCCTTAATAAATTGACAATAATGCTTCCTTGTCTATCTGGGAATAATTTCGCTCAGCTGCAGTGAGACATCTACTAGCAAAAATTATGGGCCTTTCCACACCTTTTTCATCTAAACATGAAAGAACCGCACCAATAGCATATTTACTAGCATCAGTAGCAACAATTATAGGTTTAGTGACATCAAAATCCGCAAGAGTAAGTTTTGTTTCAATATCTTTCTTAATTGTTTGAAATGCAGTTTCACACTCTTGTGACCACGAAAAAACAACATTTTTCCTGAGTAAGTTGTATAAAGGTGAGAGAGAATTAGCCATGCCCTGTATAAACCTTGAGTAATATGTAACAAACCCTAGAAAAGATTTCAACTCTGATACATTTGTAGGACGTTTTGCATTCTTAACAACTGCAATCTTATCATCAGTTTTATGTATGCAATCTTTGTCAATTTTAAACCCTAAATAAGTAATTTCAGATTTCAGTACTTCACATTTTTCCCATTTAAGTCTAATACCATTTTCACGGCACATACTAAAAAACATATTCTAAAACAAAAAAGAAACCGACTTCAGTGAAATGATTAAATACTCACGTACTAAAAAGTTTAAAATAAAGTATTTACTTTAAACTGAGAAAATTTTAAATTTCATACAAGTAATCTTTTGAAGTCGGTGCCAAATATTTTATGTAGTTGATAAGAAATTCTATCTAATATCAAAACTAACAATGTATTTTTTTGGAGGATGAAGCCCACATAGGTCTGAGACCTTTGCATGGGTAATGAATTGGATGATGGAGATTGTTGAGTTGGACCTACAGTTTTAGGTGGGTTCCGAACCACCGGGAAGTGATTGATAAGAGATTCTATCTAATATCAAAACTAACACTGTATTCCAATTAAATATGTGATTTACACTCACTTTTACTGAAATACATAGTAATTGATAAGAAATTCGATCTAATATCAAAACTAACACTGTATTTCAATTAAATGTGATTTACACTCACTTTTACTGAAATACAGTGTCAGTTTTGACAGGGGTGCCCACCCCCCCCCCCCTAAGCCTCATGACGCACCCCCCCCCTAAAGTTAGCACCAATCCCCCCTCCCCCCATAAATTAGGCCCCCCCCAAAAATGCGAAAAGAGCCCCCCGTATTCTTTCTAAAACTAAAAGAAGATTTATAAAACTATTGAAAAAATTCAAACCCAGTCGATAATATACGAAATGTATGTACCGTATATTTCTAGATATTCTTTACATAGCTAACATTTTTTTGTAAAGGTAAAAAAGAAATATCAATTAAATGAATTTATGAACTTCTGCTCAATGAACTTAATTGCAAAATAGCTAAATAAGAATTTGAACCTAAATGGTTTTTAAACAATAAAATATTATTACAAATACACAATGTTCAATAAAAATGAAATACCTATAAGTTTATGTTCGGTGTCCCAATTACATTAAGGTTAAATAATTCTAAAAAGTTGTTCATTTAAAGGAAGTGAAAACAATGAGTTAATAACTTCATTTGTAAAAGACAAAAATTCAAAATACTAAGACATTTATTGGACAGTAGTTAAACAACAGGTTATTTACTTAGTGTAGTATCTTGGGAGAACTTATGTATGGATGAAGTACATAAAAGGCACACATTTCATGTATAGTTATTTACAACACACAATCGAAAGAAGTGTCTTTCAAAAACAAAATAAAGACATAGTTATGAAAAATTACTGAATTTTTAGTATTTAGTAAGTTTTTCAAAAGCAGTTCTTACTTATTAGTAAGTAGTTATCGTAAAATACATGAAAAACATCAACAGTTTGAAGACAAACATTTTAAATTTGTAGACTGTGACCATCTACAAGTTAGCTAGGCACCTTCTAAGTTTTTTTTTTTTTTTTTTTTTTTGAGGATGAAGCCCACATGGGTCTGAGACCTGTGCGTGGGTAATGAGTTGGATGATGGTGATTGATGAGTTGGACCTACAGTTTTAGGTGGGTTCCGAACCACCGGGAAGTGATTTTCAGCAGAGAACATTGTCTTTTTTGCTGGCCAATCTAATCGGTCACCGTTACAAACAGGACCTACGAGAACGCAGCTTATCTATCTGATTGAACAGATACCTGCTACGGCTCGCGGCTATCACTTCCCTCTAAAATCTATTGTTAAATCTATCTCTCTAAACCCCACATAGAAGTTTTTGGGATGAGGAAACAGAAAACCTTTCAATTATTTCTTCGTTAGAAATAGACTCAAGTACATCTGCACAAGTTCCTGCACAAATCCTAAACATTATTATTTTAGCTAATTCATATTCAATTGTATAATAATAATAATAATTATAAATATATTTTCATTAATTGACATTCTATCTGGTGACTTCTTAGTATATTTTTTAATGTTGTCACGTTAAACACGGTTTCAATCAACTTTACGACCCCCCCCCACCCAAGAATTTCAATGACGCAGTCTGCGTCATAGCCCCCCCCCCCTGTGGGCACCCCTGCCTTTAATGATTACTTTGTGAAATCGGTTCTACAGATACATGAAAAAATTAAGGAACCTCCTTTGCCAGCTATGGACATACTGTCTAAGATTCCTGCTCCTGAATCCACGTTTGTGCTGAGGCCAGTGTCATGTGGTCTTGTCAATAATATTGTGCTAAAAATGAAAAATAGCCCAAGTAGAGATATCTACCATCTGTCCAGCTCTTTGATTAAAGCTGTTATTGCTTTTGTTGTATTTCCACTTACCTTTTGTATTAATTCCTGTATTGATGATTCGGTTTTTCCTTACTGTCTTAAGCATGCACGGACACTGCCAATACACAAGAGTGGCAGCTGGGATGATCCTGCCAACTTCAGGCCCATATCAATTGTACCCATCTTTGGAAAGATTTTTGAAACTGTGATAGCCAAGCCCTTGTATGAATACTTTGAAGGGAAGGGTCTGTTTGCTACCTCCCAGTATGGGTTCAGGCCTGGTAGGTCAACAACTGATGCTCTTGATAGTCTTGTTTCAGATATTCTGGATAGTTTTGAGTCTAAGAGCCTTGCTGGGGTCACTATGTGTGATCTCAGTAAGGCATTTGAAATTGTTGATCATGATGTCTTGTTGGCTAAGCTGGATTTTTATGGCATCAAAAGAGGGTGCAATGAGTTACTAAGGTCATATTTGACGGACCGCAGGCAGACGGTGTGTGTTGGTGGTCGCTTCTCTCAGGTATGTGAGATTCGCTACGGAGTCCCACAAGGTTCTGTTTTGGGACCACTACTATTCATCATCATGGTGAATGACATTCAATTTGGTTTAAGCAGTCAGGTGGTGAGCTATGCTGATGACACGACATTGTTCTCGTGTGATACTGATTTAGAATTATTGAAGGAGAAAATGACTAAGGCTCATGAGGAGGTATCATCTTGGTTTCAAGCAAATTATCTGTCATTGAATAGAGAGAAGACTCAGACAATTATATTCAACTTGAGAAATGTGACCAATAATGTAGACTCAGCAAAACTTCTTGGTATTATTCTTGATACCAAATTAACTTGGACGTGTCACATTGACTGGGTATGTGGTCGACTCAGTAGAGTTATTTTTCTCATAAGAAAACTCAAAACTCTTGTTCCACAACACTATCTGAGAACGTCTTATTTTGGGTTTTTTCAGAGTGTCATTGTGTATGGGCTTATTCTTTGGGGTGGAGCAGCTAATGTGAATAGGGTACTTCTGCTTCAGAAAAAGGTGGTGAGGCTTATGGCTAATGCCGAATACTTTGAGCATTGTCGTCCCCTATTCATATCACAAAAAATTATGACTGTACATAGCTTGTATGTTATGCTTCTTTTGTTTAGAGTGAAGAGTGACCTTGATGCTCTAAAATGTAGGTCTGAGCTGCATGAACACTATACTAGACAATGCCATAATCTAAATGTACCTTTTGTAAGACTGAAAAAGCATCAATGTCATTATAAAATCTTATCCATAAGGGCGTTTAATAGATTGCCACTTGTTGCTCGTAGCCAATCTGCATCAGAGTTTAAAATGAATGTGAGGATAATGCTCCTGAAAAATCCATTGTACTCTGTTCAGGAATTTTTCGTGTTGCCTGCCTGTTTGATAAATAGTTATTTTTAAGTTTATGTACTTTTGTAATTTTATGTATGTTTTGTATTATATAAATGACGAAGCCTAATGTACTTATAATGTATTTGATGGCCAATAAAAGATTTCGATTTCGAAATATCAAGGTAAAGATGTTAATCTAATATCATCATATCTGACACTGTATTTCTATTAAAATTATGATTTTTACTCACTTGACTTATACTGGAGGGATACATTTCACTTCTAAAGAGAAGCTTCATCCGCCTGTAAAGATCTTTCACAAAAATGAAATCCCGCCCATACCAGTTTTCAGCTGCTGCAACCTGATGGGAAAAATCAAATCAAATTCTTTATTTATTCCCAAAAACAGAACAGTACAATGAAAGTAAAAGAAAATTGACACAGCAGGAATACCTCTATACTAAGACTATATATACGTCTGTGTGTAGGGGTGAGTTCTGCGGATGTCTTACATATTATATTTCTACTTCAAGACTTAAAACTACATATAAAAGTTTCATGCTACACACCATACTTCACAATATTTTCAAATACATTCTGTTAATGTTAATTGAGTAGAATATTGATAGAGGTGATCTACAGCTCAGTTAATAGAGTTAACTAGAGACAGGTCTAGTACATACATTATTAGAAATTTTATCACAGAAGAGGAATTTAAATTATTGTGCTAAATGAGTAACGGTGACACGCAGACCCAACAGGCACTTTCATTCTTATGTTGATTCTGACAAAAAGAGACATAAAAACTACCTGTTGAAAAAGTTAATGATTTTGAAAAGAAATTGAAATCTTGAAAAGAAATTGAAATTTTGAAAAGAAATTGAAAAAGTTAATGCCAATGTTTGTGGTAGATGGCACAAAGTGGGAGAGTCAATGATATTTGGATTATTTAGCTTATATCTAAATAATATCTCAACATGGTAACATTTTTATTGTACTTTAATAATGATCACATTGAATTTCTCATGTCAATACCAGAATATATTCACTTTTTCCTGTTTCTTGAAAAGAAACTATATTAATTTTGAAAAAATCTCTATCCCAAAGTTACCTCTTTCAATGGGGTCATGGGCTTTCACTCCACATAGATGGAGGCCATTCATGGATGGCAAGAAGGAGAATGGCAAAATTAAGAAAAGGTTGAAGAAAAAATTATGAAGGAGATGGAGAAAAAGAATATGAAGAAGGAGATGGAGAAGAAAACAAAAAGAAGATGGAGGCGAAAAAGAAGAACGAGAGGGATAAGAAATACGACCATTAAATTCAATTTGAAGATAGGTTATCACATATTCTAGAAATTCATTTGAATCGGGCAACCTGATTGCAATAAACACTTTGAAAAATAAAATTCGAAATGCATGAAGCTTTCAAGAGAAAACCTGTTCAATATCATTATATATTCAAATCCATGCGATTAAAATGATACCAGGTACATTATTATTGAATATGGAAGAATAAGAAACTTTTGCTCGAAATACATGATTGCGTCTCAAAAAATATTTACTTCAAGATTCCTTATTATAATGTTAATGGTTAAGAAAAACGAATAATTAGGAAGACAAATTATTTTAGAGCAAAGATGGACCACACTTTCACTATATGTAAAAATGTTCAAAGTCATGATCAAATGGTTCTTGCGGGGTCGCAACCGGAATATTTAATCTTCATCATTTATGTTCATTTCATACTTCATCGTCTCCTTTGTCATCTTCTTACCTTCATATCTATATACAAGTTGGATTCTCACTTTTATAACATTTTTCTTCTTGAAATGTATATATTTCGTGGCGTTACAGAGGGAGAAAGTTGAGGATTTTCAATGTTTGTTTGATTATATTTTTTCAGGGCTCACTGCTGGCTCACAGGTTTGCCTTGCCAACAGGGTATTTAATTGAGAAATTTCTCTTCTTTTTATTGCTATTGTATAATTATCATATAATGGCTACAGAGTTTCTGTACATGATTATTTTGTTCTAATAATTATATGACTGTAACTACAAGTAATAATTTATCCTTTGTGATTGCACTGTGCTATTTATGAAAGAAGAATCAATAAAATAAAAAACAGAATTTATTAATTTCGAATTCCTTTAATTGCTATCAGTTTATACTGAAGACTTCCGCAATGGCGGATATTGACAACAGCATATATGAAATGAAATAGAATTCGAAATTAATAAATTCTGTTTATGTATATTTGTCAGTTTATTCAATTGTCAGTCACTTCTAAATAAAATAAAAAAATAGTACAACGATTCTATCACACAATAAACGTGCATGTCAATGATAAATAAATAATAATATTGATGGAGTTCTTGCATATATGAAATGAAATAGAATTCTCTATCAATTGGAGTTGAAACTGTAAAGTTTTTTGTCTCACCCAAGGTCAAAAACATCATCACATTAGCAATCAATCATTCTTTTATTCACAGCAATTCAAATATTCAAAATTCCTACTAAACCTTACAAGGTTTTACAGCAGGTGCCTGCTTACAAAAAAATGAATATTATAATTCGAGAAATATAGAATTCAAAATAAAATATGTACGCCACAAAAATAAAAAGTTCTGTAATTGAATTGAAAAAGTTCGATAATTAGGCAGTGACTATATTAAAGGGGAAAAAGAGGGTAGTACAAACTTACACAGAACACTATTATTATGTCAATTGCTTAGAAGAATCCTCCTGCATACTCACAAAAGGTTCAGGATGATATTATAAAGACTCCTTGAATATTCCACGATAGTGTGCTCTACATGAAATATGATTACATTATATAAATATAAGGTTGATGAAATCCTTTGTTATTCACTTCTAAGTAAATTTTTCTCCTGCCGCTTGACACTCGCCATGACATAGACAAGTCACGTTACATATGTATGTCAAATGTAACATGTGCCACTCAACATAACATGTCTTAAAGATATATTAACAATATTGTCGCTTGTATCATGGTGTTTAAGGCCTTATTAAGGTAAAAATAAGCGTATCACGTTTATTGGTGGAGGGTCCCTTACGAGTAGTTCCACCTCGCCGTTTGAGCCATGCTATGGAGAACATGGTGGACCTACAATTTTAGGTGGGTTCCGAATCACCGGGTGAGTGATAATAATTCGTACAGTGCTTACACCTATTAAAGTGATTTTATATGAGTTAGATAGTATGGTCATTGCTTTCACCATCCAAAATATTGTGTCCATGAGGAAACTTTCCTTTCAAAATGACTTAGCTGCAGTCCTATCGGACATGTTGCATTCTTTATCAGCTGCTGGACTGCAGGCTACGAAAATTCGACATAATAGTTCTCAGTCCAACCCAACTTCTATAAAGTTAATTAGAAGACAAAGTAGTGTTCAGTGGTAAGCTACAGTCATCAAGACAGCAAGCTGATGCAGTGATGCCAACCGGGTCTCTAACGGTTTGGCCTATCTTTTACATGTTAAATTGCATAAATCTATTGGTTTTTTCTCAAAATATATATGCTTTCCAAGAAACTTACCGTCCCCTATGGTTCATGGTATGTTTGACTGTTAATCTATTGTATTGACACAATCATTTAATTCAGTGCACCCGATAATGTTATCAAGGAATGTTATCAATGTTATAAATCACATCAAGGATAGTACTTCTCGGGTATTCAAACTAATAGTTTATTCGTCTATAAATTCTCTTCAAATAATTTCTAAGTACTGTGAAGGATTAAATATTCAATTTTTTAAGAAAATTGATTGGATAAATAGATAAGCAATTCCAGTAAGCACACAATAATTAGTTCTATTTTTCCAATAAATTTTCTTTAAAAATTGAATATTTAATCTTCCACAGTATTTGAAAATTAATTGAAGTTGATTTACGACAAATAAAATAACTTGAATACCCGAGAAGTACTATCCTTGATGTGATTTACATGCTATAACATTATCGAGTGCTCTGAATTAAATAATAGCATGAACGTATCAAAAATACCATAGATTATCAGTTAAATATACCATAAACCATAGGAGACTTCTAAGTTTCTTGAAAAGTATTTATATTCTGAGGAAAAAAGCTTATAAATTTATGCAATTCAACATGAAAAAGATAGGCGTAATTGTAAAAAAGACAAAATGAAATTACTAAAATGATATCATGAGTTTTATTGTGTTTCATAGCTGCAAATGATTGATGAACGGTAGTATAGCGTATTAGCTTAGCACCTTTAATTGCTTCTTTTATGTAGTAGTTGTGATAGAATAATCATTTGCACCTTTAATTGCTTCTTTTATGTAGTAGTTGTGATAGAATAATCATTGAAATTATTTGATGTGTTTGTTCATTTGGATCATAATATTGAGAGCAGCTCTTATTCAAATTGCATGAACGTATCAAAAATACCATAGATTATCAGTTAAATATACATAACCCATAGGAGACTTCTAAGTTTCTTGAAAAGTATTTATATTCTGGGAAAAAAATCTTATAAATTTATGCAATTCAACATGAAATAGATAGGCGTAATTGTAAAAAAGACCTGGATGACGTCATTGCATCAGCTAGCAGGGCTTTATAGATCAGCTGAAATACGCATAAACACTACATTGTCTTCTGTTTACCTTGCCTTCTATATTCTAAATGCCTTGGCTTTTGATAATAATAATATAATTATTTTTTGCATGTACAATCTCAGATAGTTTTGCAAACGTCATTACATATACTCAATGTGATTACAGATAAACCTCATCACAGTCATATCACTGATAAATACATATAATTCATTATCGTCTTGGGTCCTTGTATGTTTCCTTGTATAACCTTGTATGTTTTCTACATGACTGCATGGTTCTGAATACACAGTATATGCGTTGCGTTCCCTTTAGCCCTAGGCCAACAATAGGATATCACATGGTTCATACTACAAACCAAGGTTATTAAAAACAAGGCTGCTCCATTTTTTAATACCAGAAATTTGCAAGTTAAGGGTGATTCTGAACAGAGTGACGTCATGACTTTTCTATTTGCTAAATTGAACGAGTTATGGCACAGCCTTATTACCTTATTCCCGTGTTTCGGAGGACACGTTAAGCCGTCGGTCCCGGTTGCATATAAAAAAAAGCAGTCGTTAAAAAAAACGGCGAGGTGGAACTACCCGTAAGGGTCTCCCCACCACGAAAAGCCATACGAATTTACTATTACCTTATTACTACAAACTACATTGAATGTAAACAGCCAATACTTAGTTTCAATGCCAAATTGCGGATTGGCCGATTTATCCAAACAGAAGCGAGACGTCCAATGGCCTATATAAGTCACTAATGTTAGGCCTTATAAACTGAGAATTAGTACAGTACGTCATGATAGTTGAGCAGGTATATAATTATCAATAGAAACTATCTCTTTCTCAATCAACGTTTTATTATCACATACCGAATGACAATGGGCTACATGAAATGTGTAGACCTTGGAAATAAACTATACGTTGCATTTATTTCTCAAGTTGATCATCACCACTATCACCATTACACGGATCAGGGACACGATCGCCTGTATGGACGCAGCCAAATCCTTGCTCGAACAAGCACACAGTCATCACCAGTGTCAGAAACAGCATGTAAAACATCTGAAATTAAAAAAAATTGATTTTATTGCAATTTTGATACAAAATTAATGGAAAGAAAATTCTTGGTATTGGTGATGGAGATGCGGTAAATGTTAATATCCATAACAAATATAAGGGGAAGTGATAGCCACGAGCCGTAGCTGGTATCTGTTCAATCAGAGAGATAAGCTGCGTTCTCGTAGGTCCCGTTCGTAACGGTGACCGATTAGATTGGCCAGCAAAAAAGACACTGTTCTCTGCTGTAAAATCACTTCCCGGTGGTTCGGAACCCACCTAAAACTGTAGGTCCAACTCATCAATCACCATCATCCAACTCATTACCCACGCACAGGTCTCAGACCTATGTGGGCTTCATCCTCAAAAAAAAAAAAAAAAAAAAAAAAAAAAGTCTGCGGTTAAATTTTCAGTGTTTTATTTATAAGTAAATTTCTATTTAGCAACTTTGCAGATCTATCCACCTGCATAGTTTTGTGTTCAGTTCTTTTTAGAATAATGTATTACAGGAAAAGCTCATTACACCCAAAAAGTAAGCTTGCATGACGCTTATTAATTAGCGGTTGTAATATTGGTACAGAGTTAATCTGTTGCTTTGGCTCAAGGTATATCGGCTGTTCATCTGTATTATCACCATAGTGACGTATCGAGTTATCAGCTGTTCTATGATCTTATTGCATCTGAACACATTTTGAAATGTGTAATAGAAAAAGTAATAGTAATAGTACCCATAAGTGAAATTTGAACATTAATTTCGAAGTCTGAAAGGAAAATAAAAAATCGGGCTTCGAGGTGCACTGAATCGAGTTTAGAGGAAGCTATGTGCCAAATTTAGTGTTCCAAATCGTTGCCGTTTTGTGAAATCCGTAAGACAAAACAACACACAAACAAAAACACACCTCTATCACCCACAACAAACTCGTATAATATAGATGAAAGGCTGATGAAGTGACAAGGGAGTGGAAGGAAAAATAACATGCAGGGATAATGATTGGACACGAGTGTTTTGTCAATTACACTCTTTTTTTGCATGTAACCAAATCCTTACTCAGGAAACTGAGGACAATCTGCAGTACTTCTTATGCCAATTGAATAGAATAGGTTGGTTTTTATGGAACTCACAATTTATCAAACTGCCAAATGTGTAGAACATGATTTATTAATTTCCAATTCCTCAACGCACTATTAATATAATACTGAAGACTTCCGCAATGGTGGATATTGACAGCAGCATTGAATAGCTGATGGAAATCGATGAATGCTACTGTAGAAAAATATCAGTCACCGCCGGGGATCGAACCGCGGATCTCCCCGCTTTCCTGTTTTAATTCGAAATTAATAATGTTCTATTATATTTGTCAGTTCCTTCTAAACTAGCTTGTGATATACGAGCCGATATGGCCAAGTCTAAAATGAGCGCTGCTATAGAGAATAGTCACAGCAGTCAAGTGGTTAAGGCACCCGACCGGCAATTGTGAGGTCCGCGGTTCGATTCCCGGCGGTGACTGGTATTTTTTGGCAAGAAGCGTTCATCGATTTCCATCAGCTATTCAATGCTGTTATCAATATCCACCATTGTGGAAGTATTTTCTATTCTATTCTTCAGTATAATTGATAGCGCTTTGAGGAATTCGAAATTACTAAATCATGGAGAATAGAATATGTGAGAAGTTTGGTTGAATTTATGACTTTCAAAGGGAAATTGCCAGTCTGCTCGGGAAAATTTTGGCACCCATCTTTTCACATATATTTTTGTCAAATCGTTTGCCTTATATTTTTGTCTTATATTATTTATTATGTTGAACTTCCGCTCTAATAAGGTAGGCTTGCTGTCTCACCTTCTTTGGGTGTCAATATTCCTGTCATTTTTCTTGGCTGGCTTCACTTGAATTTCCTTTTTCAGCATCAGCAATATTTATTTCTAAATTCTATGTTATTATTTTCAAGTTATATTCAAAGAGCAATTTATTCAATTATTCATTTCTTGGTCATGTGTCAAACTCTTAATAAATTGTATGATGATTTGAAATGTGAAGGGTTAATTATATTAATTTCTAGGAAGCTTCATTCATTTATAAAATTATTGTAAGAGATCGAATCTCGGAACAAGTATCAGTTTGGGCTGCACAGTCACCTATGAGAAGGACAGGGATATCACCATAAAATTAACCAAAATCTAGTCCATACATAGGACCATACATAACATAGGAGCTTGAAGAACAAGGCCAGGAAACTCACAAAACTAAAATTCTAAATATGGCTATCCCCTAGTGTCACTCTATGGAAGCGAAGCATGGTAAGGGAAGCATGGAAGCGAAGCAGAAGGGAAAAGAGTAAACTTTAACTTCAAGCAGCAGAAATTCTATTTCTGAGTAGTGTTAAGGACTGTAGACTAAACTGGCACTGGATATGAAACGTTTTGAGCAGCAAATGATAAATTGACTCAGCACAGATGAGATGATCTCTTTTATATTGTTTTCATTCAAACTAGCAAATTCTAGAAATTTCTCAATTTCTCGATCACACAGAAAATGTTTTAGTAGATTCTTAATTGTACCAGTCACATAATCAGATAGAAGTGAGAGAGACATTCAAGGAGAGTGAGCCAAGAAGAGCCAATTACAATCTCTTTAAAGCACGTTCGTCAATCAGTGGCAGCAATGTTTATAAAATAAGTGGCATAGACAATTGTTTGTATTGCATTCGTAACAATATATTCATATTTTTGAAAAGTTGTAAGATTTCAGCATTTTAGTTACTAAAATTGATATTTTATCTAATTAATTTAATAAATTTGTAAAATGAATATGTGTAAACTTCAACTCACCGACATTTTGGTGGCAGAGACAGTAAGACCCATCTGATACTCCCAGACTGTTTTCAGCTCATTTTATTTTGTAACACAGGTGTACCAAGTGGATTGTACACAGGTAATAATAGAAAAACAGGTAGATGAAAAACAATGCTTCTGAAAACAAAATGAAATTACTAAAATCACATCAAGTATTTGTTTGACATGAGTTTTATTGTGTTTCATAGCTGCAAATGATTGATGAACGGTAGTACAGCTTATTAGCTTAGCCCATGTTTTGCACCTTTAATTGCTTCTTTTATGTCGTAGTTGTGATAGAATAATCATTGAAATTATTTGATGTATTTGTTCATTTGGATCATAATATTGAGAACTACTTTGTTCAATTTTCAAACTACAACTTAGAAGTTGTAGAAATGTGAATTCTTGTACATTTACCAGGTTTCAAGAAATATTTCTAGTTACTGGGAACATGGCCGAGCATTTTCGTAAAACAAATACTAAATGAATCTAACCTATTTGCTCTTCCTATATACCTAAACAGCTTTCGTTTTGATCTTCAACACTTATCCATATTCTGTTTTACCTCATACATATAAACTTCATACATAGGTAACATACCTATGACAGTAAAAGAAGCTGTTAATCCCTTGATTATGTCGACAGGACCAACAGATTTCATAGAATGCAGTCCAATAACAGAAATATATGTGAGCAATTACTGTGGAAACAAGTGTTGATGAATTTCAAGAGAGGTTGAAGTAGGCCTCTCTACATGACATGCATCCTCCATCTTCCTCATTTTTAATAAAGAACGATTAAAATTATACTTTAAACATTGCTTGATAGTAGTTTATGCAAAAATTGTATTATGACTGTCTTTAAGCAAGTGAAATGTAGATAGGAAATGTAAATTGTTCTAAACATCGCACGAGTGGCTTTTAGGCAAAATACAATAGTTGCATACAGTTACTTTTAACTCAACTAACCAATGAATCGGACATCTTGCCCAAACTATAATATAACCTACAATCCATAATTTTTGTCAACGGTTCCGATTTGAAATGCAGTTAAATTTCGAAACGCTTATATGAGTTGATGTGACAATTGCATAATATTCTGTTTTATAGAAATCCCGAGTTCTCCTGTTCTGGAAAAATGGCAGTAGTATTGAAATGGCTTCATTGTGCAACTAGTTTGATAGAGTAAGCTGTACCGACATCACTTTCTAACCTTTCATATCTACTTTATAACGTTGCTGTCGATAAAACACTTTTCTGCTATGTTGACTCTTTTCATTGCTCAGTGCATATTCCAGTGTTACTTGGATGTTACAATCCATATTTCTTTGTGCAATTACTAAGCTTAAAGTTGCTGTCCTTCCCGCTATTATTCAGTTGTATTAATAATTAATATTAACTGTTCAAGTGAATTCAACGACTTGCAGTCAAATTTTTATTAAGAATAAGTAGTATTTTACTTACTCTGTAGGCCGAACGTTTTCGAGTTGTTAAAACCCATCTTCAAGGGTTAATATTAACAACGCAGTTCGTCATGGAACAAGAAATCCAGGAATTTAATAATTAATATTATTAATCTATTTTTTGTTACTATCTTATGAAACGTCATATTATGTTCCTTTTATTATAGGATTGCAATTAAATTGATCAAAGCTCTGCTTTCAAATTTCTAGATACCGTATATGATATTCCTATCATGCGTTTATAAATTGATATCAACGCACAGGACACCAGTTGCCTGTTTAGACTCTTTCCTGGTAGTTTACTTGTAACAGAGCTTCCTTGCTATAGATGTATGCATAACTTGTATGTGTTTTCCATTGGTTTACTGCTATTTTATTATGTTTTGACCATTTATAAATTATAAAATGAGTTATTTTGTTTTGCGGCTCAATACCATATGCTAGATATATATATTTATAACTTTCTGTACTTGACGTAGTAAGAATGCAAATCTATGACAAAGTTTATTGTATATAATTAAAAGGAATAAATTCGATTTGATTTGGATTTAGTGCTCTCTCACTCTTGTGACGGAGAGAGAAAGCGAGTGAGAAACATATATCTATGATAGATAAATAGGGAATGAGTGAGAGGGGAGAAATAGAAACAGTAGTGCAATCAAAAGGAATATTGATAAAGATTCAGATAGTTTTATTTGCGTAATATTACAATTTATATGTCTACTAACTATTACCTTGCAATGAATGACATCACCTAGACGCATGAAAAAATTGAAGACGGTACAAAATAGATAAAATCCGATACGTTTACACTGTTAGGAATGTTTGATTACTGACATTGATAAGAAAGTTTGCATATAAATGAGATGGAAAATCCAGGTCTTACACAAAAGGGCGGAGTTATGGCAAAATAGCCCTCACTTTCATTCAACCTACCGTTGAACTCTACTAGATTTAGTCGATGCAGAATAAAAGGATAAATTTTAGTAAAATATTTCCCAGAATAGTAATCAGCAAAGTTGTGACATTGTGTATCAAAGAGATAGGAAGCGTTAATTTTTATGCAATAGAAAGTGAATAATAAGTTGATAGTTAAAATTAATTATTGAATTGGAATGAAATGACTTGTTTGATGTGATTGAGAGAGAAAACATTGGAAGGAAGAAAAACTTTGTCATTGGAAGGAAAATGAAAAAATATATATTTAATCTGAGATGTTTTCCATGACAAAATACTTAATGAACAATCTAATATTAAAACTGACACTGTATTTCACTTTTAAATAATGTTTTACTCACATATATTGGAGATGCTTGAGGAATGCATTTCACTTCTGAACAGAAGGCTGACGAAGCTTCTGTTCAGAAGTGAAATGCATTCCTCAAGCATCTCCAATATATGTGAGTAAAACATTATTTAAAAGTGAAATACAGTGTCAGTTTTAATATTAGATATATTTAATAGCTCAAACTAAACAAGGAACTAAAACAATATGAATGAACAGATTTTCAGACAGAAGAGAGAATGGGAAAGAGACAGGTTTAAAGACAGATGAAGGGAGATAGTAGATGAATGTTATAAAGATAGATACGATGATGTGAGGTGTATAAAAAAATGGAGTAAATGTGTTGACACATGCCATAGCGTGTATTTCAGGAACTCACGGTTGACATTTTACACGTTTTGATTTGTCGTTTGAACTGTTTCGAGTGAATCAAAACGTGATGTCCAAAATAATTATTTATCGTCTGATATGCTGACGGCGAATCTTGCTTTGCTTTGATTACACTCAAGACAGTTGCCTGCTGGCATACCTCATACATGCAGTCTGCACCATTACGTTTCTGTGACATTTTTCAGGAGAAATTATGTCACAAACTAAAAACCTGTCAATAATCAACTTCAAGGAAGAAAATATTACACGTGTGTGTTATTTTTCAAAGCCTCGTTTTCCTAGAACGCAGATTTGGACTTTATGAACACGGCCGAATTCACTACAATAATATAAGCTGATTTATAACGTGTTTTATATTTTTCAATGCTGCTCTAAAGCCTCGATTTCCAAAATGATTTTGGTGAATTAGATGTACCCACACTTAGGCAGATCTATGTATTAATAATTATTCTGTACCTGAATAAAAATAACAGTGATCTTGAAACCAGAAACATACCTTATCATACTCGTCCAGCAGTGTCAAACACTTTCAATGTTAGCCTTACGAAATTGACAGTCTGTCACCAATTTACACCAATTTACCTATCTTTGTAATATATTTTCTAACAAAATTCCAATCAAGTCTATCCATCAAAAATGACTCGGTCTCTGCAAAAGGAAATAGTTTTCTGGGTTGAACAAAATATTTATTTCACTCTACCTATATCCTAACAAAATTAATTATTATATGAATAACCGTTTGATTAGTAACAGATGACTTTAAATAATAAATTGTGGAAGTATTATGAGTTACAACACAAATTATATTAAATTACATTTATGTATATGGGATCAGTTTTGATCAATAGTAATGTCAAATTTGCCGGAAATGAGAAAATTAATTAAAGCTGAATAGTTGAATCTTTTAGTTGATTGATAACACAAATGTTTTGTGTATAACGTACTCTATTCATGTCATGAAAAATATATTATTTCACAAAGATTATTTATGTTTTTGAGATTCTATTTCAAGAAGTTTGTATAGTGTTCTATTATAAATTGGTATTCGCTACGAGAAGATGAGAATATTGTATTGAAGATTTGATTTAGAAGATACTGAAGATACTGATTTTGTATTGAAGATGAGAATTGTTTTCTCTTGGGACAAGACTCCCCAGTCTTGTAATTAATTATATAACTAAAGGCTATAGGCATACATTTTTCTTGATATAAATATGTTGTATCTTTATGATGAACTCGCAGCTGGCGCTCAAGTGTTACGTTCCTGGCTGCACCAAGATTGTAATGCATCATGTACATGTGAATACTGTTTTTGTATCGTTTGGCGAAATAAATATATTATTATACTGTATTATTATGTGAAGGCGCAACAGATTCAAGCCCAAAACTACTATCTTCACAATTTTCAATATGTTATATTGTCCAAAACATTGAGGTTAATTTTAATGTTGATTGCTGAAAATTTAGATTTACCAAAATACTCCACTCAAAAAATAATGAAATGATTCCTTTTCACTAGAAGGCAATTGATTTGAAAGTTCACTCTAAATGACATACTTTAAACCGAAAAATAATATAACATTTTCATGGAAACTTTCCAGTTGTAAAATACTATCTGTTGTTATAATTTATATTCATCTATCTCGTATTATACATGAACTGCTTTCAATAATAAGTTATAATTTCCAACACCACGCACGCCATCTTGATCAGTCCAACAAGTAAGACATCGGGATGGTAACCTACAACATTACAACGGTGGACACACGCTCAAGATGAACGTTTCATCTCCAGTTTGACGTCTTGTGCTTGCTGATGATTGTATTTTGCCAATAAGCCACTTGTGATATGTTTAGGACACTTATGGCTTGAAAGCAATCATAATACGATCGTTGCATAAACTGCTATTTTTTTACTGAAATTAATACTATTGCAAATGTCAGTTTCAGTTCAGTTTCTCAGTGGCCCAGGAAAACTTAGGCCCCTATTTATGAACGTGACTTACATTGATCTATGCACGACTTATCTAAGTTTGATTTGGAAAGGCTCTATTACATTGAACGTGGTCACAAGTTAACCTAAAATTGTGTCATATTATCAGGCACTAATAAACATAAAATAACATGCATGAAAAGATAAAGATACTGCACTGCACATAAATTTACAGTTACTGTTAGTTACATAATTATTACCATGCCAACATCTTTCAAATCATTATTTTCTATTTTCCAAATTTGAAAAATGATATCATTCAATGCAGTGTAGTGAGCGCTACCTGCCAGAAGACCAAAGAACTTCATCCATTCTATCTTGTAGAACGATAATTATTTTTTAGGGCCAAAAAATGTATAGGTTAGAACTCGATTTACACAAAATAAGTAGAAAGAATTTCAAGTCAAATATACAGTGAATTACATTGCAATGGTGCGAAAATTTAATATGGTGATTTTATTTTATTATTATGAGCCAATGCTATACTAAAAAATGAAATCAAAATGTGATGCAACACACCAATCTAAGAATGGCTTCAAGTCAGCTCTTTACCTAGCTTGGCTAAGAACGGATTTGAGACACCAATTATAAGCATGACTTGACTTAAGATCACCTTTAAGCTCCTTAAGGTCACCTTTAGGTTCATAAATACGAACTTTAGTCTATGCATTACTTATTCTATGTGAGTTTACTAGCTGAAAAGTAAGGTTATAAGCCGACTTAGTTGTCCCTGCAACATTTACGTAGTGTAAATTCTTATATTAGTGTAAATTAGAGTTGTTTAATGTAAATTATTAATGTTTAATTATTTATCAGGAGTCAGATCTTTGTTGTGGGAACTGGGTTGGCTTTTAAGATTGCAGCTGCTCATTGGCTTGAACCTGTTAGTGTAAGTATGACTTATTGCCGTCAAGTCTGACTTATCCAAGTCGATCTTTGATAAGTCACATTCATAAATACGGGCCTTAGATCTGTATTAATGAACGTACCTTGAGGATTCCTTAAATCAAGGGAGACTTGGATATCCTTCAAATTCTATGCTTTTCGAGTATTCCTTGAGTAGAGAAAGTTTCGAGGGAAGTTCATAAATTAATACGGGCCTTAATATTGTCATCAGTGCCCACTGGCAATTGGAAGGGTGGAGGAAACTACTTTTAAATCAGATGACGGATGACAACCCCCCCCCCCCCCCCCCACCACTCAACAACTACCAAAAATATCAGCGCAGGTGCCTTCCTCCCACGCTACCCCTCCCCCCCTACAATTCCTTTCTCCCCACCACACCACAAAGTCATCCTCTAGTTCCGATCACACAAAGAGCGCTACTGATATTTTCAACTCAACCAGGAAGGAGAGGCGTTCCAAATTTTGTAGCGGTAAATTTATGCAGTTTGAAGGTCTTTGAATAAGCTCGGATAGAGTGGGGCAGTCACATGAAAGACAATCTCCCCCCCCCCGCGGTTGCAGAAACGCACAACTGTAATGATGGTTCATTATCCGCACCAACTTTATACCAAGCTGCTGTGTGAAAGCATAATTATGATTATACCTACATAATGCTAGCAATCATATGATCTTTATATCTTGAATTTAGGGAAGTGATAGTCGTGAACAACAGAAGGTATCTGTTCAATCAGATTAGATAAGCAACGCTCTCCTGAGCCCTCTCTGTAAGGGTGAAAGATTGGATTGGCCAGCAAAAAGACTATGTTTTCTGCTGTAAAGTCACTTCCCAGTTCGGAACCTACCAAAAATATTAGGTCTACCATATTTCCAATAACATGGCTCAAGGTAAACCATCCGTAAGCGTTTCCCCACCAATAAAAGCCATACTCATATACTTTTTATATCTTGAATGGTGGAACAGATACCTGCTGTGTATAAAATGTATAAAGATAGTCATTTAATTTACGCACATGCGCTATATTGTAATCAAAAACGTATAAAAGGTCTTCTCTTACTCTATTTACTTCTTCCTCTTTGTTTCTCTTTTTCATCTTCCTATTTCTCTTCTCCCTCTTCTTCTCCCAATTCTACTCCTTACACACTTTCATTTTCCACCCCATTATTCTTCCTCTCCACCACCACCAATCCCTTAGACTGTCATCACCGTAGTTGATATTATCAAGATCATACAAATAATATCAATGTACATAATTTCTAGCACTATAAAGTGCTAATTTCTAGCATCATCTAAGTTCACTACAGTATCTATGTGATGTTGATAATTTTGTTTTTGACCACTCATATCCAAAATTTGTAAATTTACATAAATAAAGGAAGATAATCTAATCTAATCCCTTATTCTCCAGCGCTAGAGTTCCGTCAAAAGAGGAAAGCATGAAGACGTTCATATAATTCCATTGTTTTCTAATTTGTATTCTCTCCATCATCTTTAGCTTTATTTTAATAGTAGCCTGTGTAAGCTATGCATTTGTTGTTTTTTGCATTCAATAATTATTGATCGTTTTAAAATATAATTGTGTAATTTTATACTTATTACTTATATATACAAGAGGAGGGAGGTACGCCCTCCACCCTCCAAAAAAATCCCAACTTCCAACAACCGTCTGAAGACAATGTGGATCGACCACTCTCCAAGTTAGAAGATGTTGCCTGCGATGGCAACGAACGTCACGTGGGTGACGATTTAAATAATTTTTATCTTTCTAATCCGATGTACCCGGAAACACACCGTTCATATTTTTCCATCCGCGAGTCTTTAAAATGTAACACACACACATTTTTTTCTTTCTTGCGTCCACTTCGGCCGGAACTGCTTCTGTTTCAGCTGCTCTGTAACTTTCCACTTGTCTTCCTTGTGTCAGAATATGTTTCTATAATAAATCTCATTTGGTCGCTTTTTTAGGTCCTTACGAATTTCATTGATTTTTTAGTTTTGTCGCATAATCAATTATTATTTTGGATTCCTGGATTTCTTGTTCCATGACGAACTGCGTTGTTAATATTAACTTTTCATGTGAAATTTAACGACTCGCAGTCAAATATTTGTTAAGAATAAGTATAACTCACTTAATCTGTAGGCCAAGCGCTTTCGAATCTGAAGATGGATCTCATAGATTCGAAAGCGCTCGGCCTACAGATTAAGTGAGTTATACTTATTCTTAACAAATATTTGACTGCAAGTCGTTAAATTTCACATGAAAAGTTAATATTATTTTGGTTAATGTCTTTTAATTGTTCCTAATAAGTATTATTATTTCATTTGAAAATCTCTTGAAAAGGAGCGATGTCTCAAGTATTTAAGGTTTATTTTTGTTCACAATATTAATGGAGAATTATTTTATTAAAAAGTATTTAGTTGTTAAAGAAGCTCGCTATGGTTAGAGTAATAATGCACACAATAATATCACAAAGAATAATTTATCATATATCATTCCAAAAATAAATAAATAAAATTTATTCATTGATCTTTACAACAAAAAATACAAAAATTGAAGTAAATTCGAATAAAAGAAAATATACTGTTGGAGACTGGCAACTTGACCCCTGAAAGGAATTCGCAGTGAATATTGATGAATACAGCACATTTGAGAGCGACTCAACTGGCTCACTATAACAGCAGTGATGTATAAAACCGAATACCACTGGCTCAGATTCGTGCTCTATTTAGTGCAAGGCATAGTGGAGCTATTACGCCATTACACCTTCCTTCACCTCTCCCCTTCAGGCGTCAGGGGTCATGTTGTCAGTCCCCAGCAGTAACATACAATAACTGAGTGTTGTGCTAAGTTTGTAAATATGAAGTTGCTGAAACGAAATTTAAAGATTTGGCTGAATCATTATACGTTAATGTTTAGTTTAGTTGTGCCTAATCAATTTCATTTAATGAAGAGATAACTAATCCAGGTTGGATTGAAGTTATTATTTTATGTTGTAATTGAGAGCTGAGCCAATTATTGTCATTGTAAAACCGTAGTAATTTGATTTAGTTTGTTGAATTCTAATTGTGAAAATAATTTTTCATAATTTTGTACTGTGAAAAGGAATTTGATTTGTTGTATTGAACCTTGTCAAGCAACCTTTTAGGTTAGCAGGTTATGTAAATTTGAGTCAAAAATATTTTTTTTCATTTCTATTATAATAGATGTTAAGTGAATCAGTGCTACGTAGTAAGGCCTAATAAGAGGAAATTTCATTGAAAATTTAGGTTAATCAGAACAAGAGTACACGACTTTTTCTCTCCCAATGCCTGTGTGATGTTTGCAACTATTTTTGAAACTACACCACTTATTTTTAGACATAACTTGAGGAATGTGAATGCTACCCGCCATGCCACATCTCACTTACTCCTTCCTGCCGGCTGCTGGCTGCTGATGCCTTGGCTAGCTGGATCTCATTCAACTAGATCAACTCTGGCGCATCGCCTACCGTGTAAAACTGCTCTTCTCCAATTATTTATTGCCAAAGTAATTATAATATTAGCGAGCCTTCACTTTGGAACATTTTGCAAATACGTGCACAAAGAATAAACCCATAAAAAAGCATTCTTCCTAGTATTGGTGATCGTGATACTGTGATAGACATCCATATCAATACTTAAAGAAGACAAGAACAATCTTTACGTTTTTGAAATACATAAATGTACATGCTGAATTGGTCTTATTGCAAAATTGGTCTTTACTTCATTGGGTAATCTTCGGGTTAGTGTGACCAATTCAACCGGGAGATTTATAATGTGTCCGGCCATCAAAGGTGAGCTTCATCACAAGTAGAGATTATCCAAAAATCTGCTAATATACAAAAATAACTACAATTACAGAGCAAACGTCTCTCAATAAAAAAGAAGATCTTTCAGTACAATGATGAGACGTTTTGATAAACGTAGCACAACCTTCAAATAATTCATGTGTATGTAAGTAATATGCACATAGTACCATAGCCGACTTCGACTAGGTGACTCTTCAGAACTGTACGTTATATTTTTTTTTTTTGGGGGGTAGCTGGTAGCTACTGATGAGGGGGGGGTTAGAGATGTACTGAATACAATTTGTATTGTGAAAGCTTTTGAATTTTTCATAATCAATCATACCCGAACTATAACTATTCATATTATTGGGAAATAAAAAATAGCTTTACTAGTGCATTGAACCGTATCAGCCATGAAATTAATTTAAATTTAAAGTATATTGGAAAATTTTGATTGAATTATTGCTGAATCTGGTGTGTTCAGCAGTTTGTCAAGGAACATAGTATTATTCCGATATTACAGTCATATTATTCAATTTTTAAGAATGAAAATCAATGTGGGAGCTTTAATTATTTTATTGACTCAGCAATCTCTCATGTACAACATCCAGCTGTTTACAACAGTTAGATCAAGAAAATGCAGGATACATTTCACAGTCCATTTCTTGGTCTTGAACCATGTCCTGTAGCAATCTATTTGTTGATCACATACATCTACCCCACCCATACATTGATTATTCCTCCTCAATATAGCAGGATACACAACTTCAATAATTTTTATCCGTCTGACCACCTTTTAATTATTTTTTGTGGCTCAGTACCCCTGTGAGTGGACAATAAATAAACTTTGTTACTGTCCATCCACTCAATAGCTACAATCTTACCATCTGATCTCACATATTCAAGACTTTCCCCCTTTTAATTTCATTTTTTAAGGAATATCTCTTTCTCTATTGACAATAAATGTTCCAGTGCCCTCAATCTTCAATTCAGATAGTTTTTCTAGAAGGTTTATTAATGTAAAGTTGTGGTCAAAATATACAAAGCAGCCAGGAGGAATAGTTTCATCAGGGAAGTAGTCACTAAAATAACTTAGTGGAGTGTGAACTGGAACAGGATTCTGGAAAAGAGAGAGAAACTCTCCTTATTTCTCTTATAATATTTTCTCTGAGTGAACGAATTGAAGAGCTCAAGAGAATTCTGTAATAAAATAATGCAAGGAACATACCTTAATTGTCTCCAATTATCTAGAGGTCCAGACCATGGCTTCTCATTGAATATCTCCTTGTGCCAAAGCATTCTCCTCGTTTTTTGCTTAGTAACAGGTCTAGGCATACTTGTGCCTTCAGTTGTCCCAGGATCAGATGGCAATGGGGGAATCTTCAACCTCAGAGTGGCAGTCTTCAGATTCACTCTGTCCACCAGAAGGAGCTGGAGGCACAAACGTCCTATCACCATCCTCATCATCTGATGACATTCCTGGAAGGTCCATGTCTGACAAATTGCCATCCAAATTTGCGAATATATCCTCGTTTGTGAGGAAATTTGTGAGCCTCTCCATCTTGAAAGTTAAAAAATCATAGATGATAAACATAACCTAGAAGGACATATTTATGTGTAAAATACCAATGGAAATAGAAATTTAATGAAGATTCACAATTAATTGAGAATTTTAATGAGGCTATTGCATCTGCATTATGAAAAATTGAAAAAGGGAATCATTAAAATTCTGTTTAATTTAACAATTTGCCATAGTAAAGATACATGATCATTCATTGTTGTCGGCTTTCACGAATGTGAAGGCTAGGTCATTGAAGCCTATAATCCATAAATGTTCAATACATAATCTTAAAAAAAAACATTGTTGCATAAACTAATATTATTCATTTGAAGAATAGCAATATAATATTATCATATTTTACATTGAATGTAAAATTATTAATAAAAGGACAAAATAATGAAGTTAACAGATACAAACATGAAAAACAGATCTGACAAAGTACAAGATGTTTGCTGCCTTACAAAATTCACAATAATAGTTAGGCCTATTGCAGCTGTTCTGGCCCATTGTCAAGTCTCTCAGCTTCAACGTCCATTTTATGAATGAAACTATTCTTATCTGTCTACAACCGTTCTACTCTACTACTCTCATTCATGTTTTCATATGACAATTCCATTCAACCAACGGCGGCAAGAGAATAAAAATATCTATTTATTTATTGTGACCAAATCACAATGAATGTGAAAACGCAACAACAGTCTCAAGACGCAACATGCGTAATATTGGTACCATTGTCAACTCACTGCTAGCGCACAATCATTATGCTTATGCTAGTTTTAATCTGACTCATGTGGGACTACCCCTTTATTGTTGCTATCAATTTGTATTTTTTATAATGTACTGCAATATTATATAATAATGTGTGTGTATTTTTTATAATGTACTGCAATATATATAATAATGTGTGTGTGTATATTCTGTATTTCACATTTCTGTATTTTCCTTTATGTATTGAGGCAATAATAAAGAGAATTTGATTTGATTTGAAATCTCATGAAATATAGTTTCACCATAAGTGTTCAACATTCTTCACTATTCTAGTCATTATTGTAAGTCTGTTTAGAAATGAAGAAAACTTTAGAGATTGAAATTTAAGAATGAGAATAAATTGATTTCATTCTAATTTTCAAATCTCTGGTTAAGTAAACGAACGTTTTAATTTGAACGACCATTTTGCATTTGTCTATCTGTCTGTTTCTAACGACTTTACCAAATTCAATGAAACTTTGCATGGATCTTCCTTCAAGAAATGCCCAGCGATGTATGTATAAGAATTTTCCAAATTTGCTTGCATTTAAAGAATATTTGAAAGGACAAAAAGGAAAGGCACCTAGGCCTTCTTCTATAGGAAACATAATATGAAATTTGAAATGAGCTTTTCTATCACATGCAATTGCAATCAGATTTCAAGATAGCCCTTCTTCCCTCTTATTTAACTGGTTGACCCTCTATATGAATTAAGTTATCATTCATACGAATAACATTTGTTAGAGAAAAAATTATTTCCAATATTCCAATCAACTTAATACTAAGTGATTACTAAGTAAATGATAACTAGTAGTTCTGTCAACAGTAGACTTCATGCCCAAGTATAAGGGTGCTTGTACAGTGGAACATACTTGATATATTTAATGACAATCACCATCGCAAAATTCATAAACACAATCATCACACCTAACCCTTGGTTCGAATTGCATTGTCTACTCCATGACTGTTTTCCACAAAAAGTCACTCTGTATCTCATCATCAAGGCTGTGTTTCTTTTTTCAAGACTGGTGATTGCTCAAATTTCATCTCAGGATTTACATGTCTCACTAAAGAATTTATAGATCAATACCAATTAAATTTGTGAAATTATAATTAATTAATTAAAGTATTAGAAATCGCTCGTTTTTTCTCAAAAAATATCTTATTCTTATAAATGATATCTTAATTCATATGAAGACTCAACCAGATAAATAAGAGAGCCCGAGGGCTATCTTTAAATCTGATACGAATAGCATGTAATGGAAAAGCTCATTTCAAATATCAATTGTTTCCTGTAGAAAAAGGCTTGAGGTCCTTTCCTTTTAAATATCATTTAAACGCAAGAAAATTTTTGGTAAATCCTTATACATAAATCGCTGGGAATTCCTTGAAGGAAGATCCATGCAAAATTTAATAGAATTTGGTCCACGCGTTCAGCCACAAACGCGTTACAAAAAGACAGACATACAAATGCATATCGGTTAACTTGAAACAGGGAACTCTCTTTCGGTCAATTATACAAATTTAATTATTATTGCTCTATAAATGTATTCATCAGACATGAGAAATCTGATATGGTTTGAGCAAACAGCTGTCTCGAAATAAATAGAAACGCAGCCTTGGTGATGTGATAAAGAGTGTCTTTTATATCTTCAGAATAGAAAGAATGTCTTTTATAACACAGAATTCACTTTTTGTGGACTTTTTATGGTGATAAAATACACAATGACTTTATGGAAAACAGACAACACAAATTGAATCATGGGTTAGGTCTTATGAATGTACTTAATTTTGCTATGGTGATTATATATGAGTACATGGAGTATGTTCCTTTGGGCAAGCACCCTTATTCTTGGGCGTGAGGTCTACTGTTCACAGAACTACTAGTAAAATATTATCAAATCTACTCTTTGTGATTTTGTAATAGATCATACTCATATTTTGTACTAGACAGATCCAAGCACTACGACAGATCATTGTAATACGTCCAGTAGTATCCATTTCTATTTTTCCAATAATTTTGTACTATAATTTTCAAAGAAAATGTTTTTTTTTTTAAATTAAGATTGCGTCTTTGAAGACTCCGGTTATGAAGTATAAGACATGTCAAGTCAGATCAACAATTATATAATAATAATAATAATAATAATAATAATAATAATAATAATTTACAATAGAAAAAACGTTAGAATAAAACTTTGTAAATGGGAAGTTATACCAGAGACAAAACCTCCAAGAGTTGGAACAAAATGGAGTAAAGAGAGAAAAGCTGAATTCGCACAAAAAATGAAGTCTTCCACTTTGGGAGTTTTACGTCTAATAATAATAATAATAAAATATTTTTTATTTAACCAATGAAAATGTACAATACATTTTTATATAAAACACAATGGCATTCCAAGATGCAAAATATATAAATATACAATGAATTAAATAAACTTTTCTTTTTTTAAATAAATATGCAAATAAAATGTCCCATAAATAGATAAAACAAATAAAATCATAGAATAAAAAAAATAGAATATTAAATGAATAATGATAAAAGGAATAATGCTTTTGGAATAAAAAAAGGTACATCCCTCTCTAATCCAAGCTTGTGCTGAGAGGTGAGTTGCTTAGCCAAATAACTTTACCCTGAACTGAAAATATCTTTCAACAAACTAAAATATCTCTCAATAAACCAAAATATCTCCTTCTTCACATTTGTTACGGTATATTTATGTTTTTCAATATTTAACAAACAAGAACTTCGCTGTGGATTAATAACATTAAAAAAACATCATCCATCTTGATTGAAACAAAATCTCACTATAACTGTAATGACATAAAAAACTATAGAATCACTACAACTTTTCAGAACGTGTACCCTGAACTGTTTGCCAACTCACTGCAAATAAATTGTTTAACAAACCACAGCACCAAAGACAATATAAAAAATAATAACAATGAAAGAAAAAACAAATAATAGGCTCTTATGCTAAATCTTCAATTTTGTTTCATTTTAATGAAATATCGGAGACTATTCTTAACATAATAAAGTTTGTTAATGTGGCTATTGACAGAAGAAGTTGATTGAATACACGGGGCCTCCTGGCAAAAGCATGATCTGCAGCCGCAGAAGCCCGAGACGAGGCTCCTCCAAGGGCTCTCTAATTTGTCTTCGAGTAGCATGGTTGTGAACTGGAGCCCCAAGAAAAGCATGTTGTCTCAAATAAATACATTTCTTCAAGTCAAATAATTTAGAAATGGTGAATACCTGGAAATCTCTGTATAGATATTCAGAACATTACACTAATACTATTCTTATCCACTATCATAATTTAAATTCGTTGAGGTAAGGCTCAATTTTGATCTGAAAGGAACTCTAGTGCCCTGTAAGAAGCTTTATCAACTAAATATTTTTTCAAATGTTTTTTAAATACTTTAATATTTCCAAGACTCTTTAGAAACTGCGGTAACTTGTTATAAAATTTCCTTCTGATACAACTAAGGTTTCGTTCGAATAAACCAACTACTATTGTGAATCACCAAGTAATAATCTCCTCGCCCTCGTGTATTGAAATCATTTATGTCCAGATTTTGTTTATATGACTCTTTTTTACATATAAAGTAGTTTCATATACATATAAGCAAGGTATAGTTAGGAGACCAAGTACGGTATCTTAAACAACGGTCTTCATGGATCTAACCTATTTGCTCTTCTTTCGATACACTTAACAGATTTGTTTTGGATCTTCAACACTCTATCAAGGTTTTTGTTTTTAATGAGTTACCCCATACTGAGATAGCATACCTAATATTTCTATATTTCCAAGACTTTAGGAACAGCGGTAGCTTTTTGTAGAATTTCCTACCGATATAACTAAGTTTTTCCCCGAATAACAAACTACTATTGTGACTCACCACGCGATAATCTCGTCGGCTTCGTGTAATACAGTGGTGGACCCAAGGGGGGGGGGAAGATGGGAGGGATATATCCCCCCCGAAATATCAAGATGGATCCCCCCCTAAAAAAGAATTTATTCATAATATTTTGTTATGTATGTATAGTTTTTGCAAGAAATAAATTTAATCTGTGTCATTGTTACTTGTTAGCTAGAAGAATAAATAAGATGTGTACATCCTTACATCCATTACATTGTTGTGTAACAATCTGAGTATTTTTTGGCTATTCCTTCGTAACTTAAATGTTAAAAATAGGGCCTAATCATAAATAAAAAAATCGCAGTGAACACTTAATTTATTTTTGATTTCATTATACGTTTATTTAACTGAACTTTGTCATCATGCTCATTAGCTCATTAAATAATCACATTGACTTTTAATCAATTTTCTTTGTGTAGCTAAAGGAAATCAAAGGAAAAACACATACTATGGTTGGGTCCTATTTCACCCAAGTACAATAAACTTTATATGAAAAACTATTTTATTAGCTAACATAAATACTATTAGCTTGAGCAAATTTTAGAGCTCAAATACGTATAAAAGTACTTTTTTAGGCTTTAAATTCCACATTTTTTTCCGGGGGGGGGGGGGACCCAGACTCCCCGGTGGTCATCCCCCCCACGAAATGAAATCCTGGGACCACCACTGGTGTAATACAATTGTTTTTTTTTATTGCTGATGATGCCCACATGATTCTGAAGACTTGTGCATGGGTAATGAGGTGAATGGGTGAATGATGAGAAACATCCATGGCTGAATGAGATTCGAGCCCAAGACTGCAGGAAACGAAGCCTTATCTTGTCTCAAACAAGCACTCCAACCAACTGCGCTACCAGAGCAGCCTAACGTTAAGATTTTGATTTTGGTTAGAGTTGCTACGCTGTATGCTAGTTTGTCGTAGTAACGAAGTATTAAAATGACGATAGTTATAAATAACACTTCGGCCCCATAATTATTTGATAAATAGCATTTTATCACGTAAGTGTAACGTTACACTTCAGTGAAAAGATATACACGATGTAAAACTGGACGCGAAATATTTCTATGAAAAACTATTTCATATCAATTACTTGCGAGAAATTTATTAGCTACGAGCAAGCAAACACATTTAAAATAAATCATTAACAGAAGCACCTGTTAGAAAAAGCTGGACAGGTTTAAAAAAGACATCATTTGTACACCGACCTAAATTAATTAAGAATTCCGACATTTCTATATTTCGGACAGATATTCTCGAACCTCTTCGAAACAGATATAGGCAACACCAATCAAACCGGATAAATTTATCAAAAACTCTGGCATCTATACTGGTATGTCCGCCATTAAGAAAAAATTCATTAGTTTTATTTTGACCTGCGATCAGAATACGGAAGTAGATCTTAGAACAAAATAAATTCACTGTAATATAAAACTGTTGATGAATGTCGACAGCGTAAGTGGGGCGAGGCCTACAAGCCAGTTACTAACAATAGTAACAGTGGTTAAGTTCATGGAAGCCTTCCCGGTTACTGGAAAATATAATTTTACTTAAAGCGTCTGATTGGTCTATTCAAACGTTAACAAAATTGAATATACCAATCAGACGCCTTAGGTTCAGGCTAGATTCCATTTAGGAAATGATAGCCGTGAGCCGTACCAGGTATCAGTTCAAACAGATAGAGATAAGCTACGAGCTCATGGGCCCTCTTCGTAAGGGTGACCGATTGGATTGGCCAGCAAAAAAGACTGTTCTCTGTGGTAAAATCTCTTACCGGTGTTTGGAACCAACCTTAAATAATAAATCACCATCATCCAATTAATTACCCTCACACAGATCTTAGAGCCTTATTATACAGAGCCACTTCAGTCGCCGTCGCGCGCGACCGCCGCAGATGCTCGGACAAGCCACTTGAAGCGATACACGCAATTTTTATGGAGCTTGATCAACAGTTGATCAACTAATTTGATCAACAGTTGATTCTGAAGTTGAGAAGAAAGATGAATTAGAATCATTTCATTGGGAATTATTTGAATCATTATTCAACTATTTCAATATTATTATATTTTTAATAGATTTTATTCATTTTGAAAGGTTTTCAACATGTAGAACCTAATTTGCAGTTCCATGTTCTGGTAGAATAGACATAACCTATAAAGTGTAACTTAACGGGCATTAGTAAGATTTAATCATCGGTGATCGGGCGGTTAAATATCTTTTTGCCGGTCAACCTAAACGGCGTTATCGCTTGTATATTGTCCTTTGTACAACTAAATTCTCTCCATTAAGTTTAATTTCCATAGAATGACTTCATTTTACGGGGATTAAATTTAATTGACTTTAGTCCAACCAAAAGGTGTTGGTGTTGGGCCTCTACAAATAATGGTGATGGTGTTGGGCCTCTACAAATAATGGTGATGGTGTTGGGCCTCTACAAATAATGGTGATGGTGTTGGGCCTCTACAAATAATGGTGATGGTGTTGGGCCTCTACAAATGGTGATGGTGTTGGGCCTCTACAAAAAAACTGATAATACAGCTAAAATATGAAAAAAGTACATATAAACATAGGACCGGTAATCCCTGTTTACAGAAATAAATATGACGGAAGCTGGCAGCTATCTTATTCAGTTTACACATTGTGTTGCTTTCTTTCTACTTGTAAATGGTCAAGTTTAATGTAAAATGAGCTGAATGTCGAATAAACCAAGTTAGAAGTCGATAACTAAAGTAATTTCGGAGACATTTTTTTCATGATGGAAGTGGATAAACTTGGTTGATTATTGTTAGATATTCAACAAAATAAAAATGAACGGCCACAAAAAACTTTTTTTTCAAGTTTGAAGTAGATAAAATTGATTAATTGTACAATATCTATTAACATGTAGCCAACTGCAAACCCGTCAGCGAGTAGCTAGTAAACTCGCCTATTGAAACAGACGTTTTAGTAACAGCTTTTTATGTAATGTGAATATCGGGATGCATTTTCAACAGATTTACAACTTGGTAGTTAACATGTTTTTCCATGATATTCACCTATTGGTCTAATAGCGGCCCTAAGGCTTGTTTCAAACATACCCGGCAGTTGTATAGATACATTATATCATAATGATAATGAAGATCCATCTTGTTTCCACTAATATGTAATATAAACTTAATAAAACAACTTTTGAATGGAAATTAACTCACGTTATGGCGTGACGGCCGTTTCGCTCTGTTGTCTAGAGCATCGTCAGACGACCCACAGTACACTGACTTAAGGTATGAGTTTGAGTTGTTTGAAGTAATTTTGTGAGGTAACTAGTGTTGTGAGGTCTAAAATTTCTTGGAGCTGTTCAGGTGGTGTGTTGTTTTGGATGAGCATTTGTTTAAGGTGAAGACGTGTTTCATGTATGGGTACATTGGTGTCAAGATTTGTAATGTCAAGAGAAGATAGTTGAAACTCATACCTTAAGTCAGTGTACTGTGGGTCGTCTGACGATGCTCTAGACAACAGAGCGAAACGGCCGTCACACCATAACGTGAGTTAATTTCCATTCAAAAGTTGTTTTATTAAGTTTATATTATATCATAAGGAGCGCTTTACACGTACCCGATTTTTGAAATCATATAATTCAATGTAATTATGCCGAGTAAACGACAGCGGTTACCTGACTGCCGGGTATGTGTGAAACAAGCCTTAGGGCCTCTATTTAATAAATAGCTTCTGAATGATTTAATGAACGACTGGACATTAGTCTGTTGCATTTTTTCATTCAGTGTAAGTTTGTCCAAATATATAAATCTAGTATTGCCAGAGGCTCCATTTGCCGCCCCAAAAGATATACCAAAAAATGGCAAAAATGCGTTTAATGATGATAATAATAATAATAATATCGTGGGAAACCTGGCTGGCTCAGGTCTGGTGTCAGAGTTATCAGGTCGCACCTGAATAAGTTCAGGGCCTCTGACGTGACTTAACGACTGTTTTTAGGCAGCCGGGACCGACAGCTTAACGTGTCCTCCGAAACACGGGAGTGGCCCGAGGTAAAATCTTTCGGTCAGAACTGGGATTAAACCTTTGGGCTAGCAAACCAGCACTTAACCCACTCGGCTACGGCCACTCCTGATATAAATATTATTTTATTGAACAAAATGTATCCATTGGAATAACATATTAACTTGATAACATAGTAATAAAGAATATAATTGAGACAAAATTCCAGCCATTCAGATAGATTTTTCAACAAATCTG